>CM053747.1:7945418-7964414 GCA_028658305.1 Pachyuromys duprasi
GAGACCTGATAAGCTAGGGTCAGATGGAAGGGGAGGTGGACCACCCTTATTGGTGGACTTGGATAGGGGCATGGGAGGAGATGAGAGAGGGAGGGTGGGATTGGGAGGGAATGAGGGAGGGGGCTACAGCTGGGATGCAAAGCGAATGAAATGTAATTAATTAAAAAAATAAACCCTTTAAAGTTCCTGAGTGAGGTATCCCAAAAGCAGAAAGAAACATATGGTATATACTCACTTATATAAACCTATAGGATAAGAAGTTCAAGCTGATATCTACACACCTAGAGAGGATATACAAGGAGGACCTAGATTGGTATGATCGATGCTTGTTTGAATGAACAAATGGGATGGACACTGAGTGGAGGAGAAAACAAGCAACAGAACAGGAGCATGCCAAAGAGGACCTCTGGGGGGGGAGGTCAATGTAGCGATGTATCAGAGCAGATATTAAGACTCGAGATCAAGCCTCTGACAGAGGGGAGAAGTAACGATAGATCTGGGGGAGGTTGTTGAGACTTGGGGAGAACAAGAGCTCCACAAAGACCAAACTGAGCAGGGCACAGGGTTCTTGTATGAGACGGTTTCTACAATCAAGGACCATGTGTGGATGTGGCCTGGAACCCACGCACAGATGGGGCCCATGATAGCTCGGTGTAGGACTGAAGACCCTATTCAGGGAAACAGGGACTGTTTCAGTCATGATTTTGATGGCTGACTCTTTGATCCTCCCCTATGCAAGCAGGGGAGTGACAGACTGGGTAGATCCCAGGGGAGAACATTGCAGCCAGCCCTGAGGAGTCAGGATAAGCTGGGGTTGGATGGAAGGGAAGGAGGTCCTCCCCTGTTGGTGGACTTGGAGGGGGCGGGGAGGAGAGAGATGAGGGAGGGAGTGGGAAGGTAGGAGGGACTGAGGGAGGGGGCTACGCCTGGGATTCAAAGTACCTAACCTGTGTTGAGATAAAAATAAATAAATTAAAAAAAAAAGTTCCCTGAAACTCAGCATTGGGCTAGGCAAAATAAGCTGTATGTGCTAAATATAGTTTAGAAATGCTGATTGTTATGGCAGTTGGTACTCAGTGTGAGGATGTGGTGGGTGATTGACACCCCAGCATCTTGGCTGTGGAAGCTCACTCTGCTTCCCTGGGGGATCACTGCAATTGCTGGTTGAGTTTTAATATTGTTCTTAACTCTGCCATCTGTTGTCCTAATGTTTTCCTTCCTTTTTTCCTACCTTCCTTTCTTCCTTCCTTTTGCTTCTTTTCCTTTGTGTGTATGTGTGTGGTTTGTTTTCAGTCAAATTGACACATGTTAGAGTCATCTAAGAAAGGAGAATGAGAATTGAGAAAATACCTCCATAAGATTGGCCTGTAGTACTTTTTCACTTTTAATTTTATTAACTACAGTTTATTTACTTTGTATCCCAGCTTTAGTCTCCTACCCCACCTCCTCCCAATCCTACCTCCCACCCCCATCCCTGTCTTCTTCTCCTATACCCCTTCCTCAGTCCACTGATAGGAGGACCTCCCCTTCCATCTGACCCTAGTCTATCAGGTCTCACCAGGAATGACTTCTTTGTCTTCCTCTGTGGATTGGTAAGGCTGCTCCCCGCTCAGGTGGAGGTGATCAAAGAGCCAGCCCATGATTTCATGTCAGAGATGGTCTCTGTTCCTATTATTGGGGAATCCTCTTGGACACTGAGCTGCCATGGACAACTTCTGGCCCTTGTTTGGAACAGCAGTCTCAGAAAAGACCCTGGGGCCCAGATTTTTTGGTTCTGTTGCTCTCCTTGTGGAGCTCCTGCTAGAATCTGTACACCTAAGGAAGCTAATCAAGAAGGAAGACCCTGCCAAGATGCTCAATCTTCATTAAGAAAGGCAAATGAGATGGACATCAGAAGAGGGATTAAACAGGGAACAGGACATGAGCCTATCACAGAGGGCCTCTGAAAGACTCTACCCAGCAGGGTATCAAAACATATGCTGAAATTCATAACCAAACTTTTTGCAGAGTGCAGGGAATCTTATGAAAGAAGAGGGAGCTAGAAAGACCTGGAGGGTACATTTTTTTAAATTACGAATTGATATGGGAGCCTACAGCCTGCTGTGGGTGGTGTCATCTCTGGGTAGAGCCTGAATTCTATAAAAAAGAAGGCTGAATAATGGGGAGCAATCCAGTAAGCAGCACCACTCCGTGTTCTCTGCTTAAGTTTCTGCCTTGAGTTTCTGCCCTGACCTCCTTCTGTGATGAGCAGTTGCCCCAAACTGTAAGATAAAATAAACTCCCCTTTTCCTAAGTTGCTTTGCTCATGGGGTTTCTTGCAGCAACAAAAGGTAGGCAAGACAGTTCATGAAACAGTTTCATTATGCCCGTCACCCTGTCACGTTTAACAATCTCATTTTCTCTGTTTTTCCAGTTGAAGCTTGATAAGCTTAAAGCTCTCTCTTGTTTTCTAAATGTCACCATCCCCTTGCCTAAAGTGCCATGCTCCAAAGCGCCTCTGCCCCTCCACTGCTCACTGTGCCAGTGTCTGCCACTGCTCACTGTGCTGGCTTCTGCCACTGACGTCTACTTATGCATTGCTTTGTGTTTTGCAAACTACATAAAAATTGAGCTCTTCTGTGAACTGACTTGAATCACATCAATTTAAATCATGCTTTACCATTTGAATTTTCTGCAAAATGGAGCAAAGGCTTTGAATTCAAAGACCCAAGTTAAACTCATTTCCATACCAGTGAATCTGAGAAACCTGGCAACGTTGAGTCTATTTATTCTTACCAACATGACATAGGACCCCTTGACTTCAAAAGTTGTTCTGAAAATATAAGCAACTATGTACACAAAATTACTAAGCACAGTAACCTAGTAAACAATCTATTTCAGTAAATATTGGCCTCAGCTATGGTTATGAATTATATTATTTTCATTTTTATCTTTTCTTATATAATGCTTTATTCTTAGCTTGCTCCATATCCACCATTTCTGCTCTTGTAGAATTTTTACACATGCTAGGTTAATTGACATTAGGTACACAACTTTAACTGGGTTTTCCAATTGGCTCAGTGTACAGGCAGGTACTTAAAAATAAAAGCAGGTGCAATGCAAGATGAAGAAAAAGAGAAGCAGATATATGCTGATGGGAGCAGTCAGAGAGATGTGATGTCACTGGCTCAAAAGAAAGATCAGGGTTAATAAATGAGGAGAGGAAGGGACAGGAGCTCCAAAAGGAGACCAACAGAGTCATAAAAACTGATTCCTGGGGGCCCTGAAGAGAATGATAACCCAAACAAGGACAATTTGTGGAGAGGACCAAGAATCTCGGCTGGAATGTACCCCACAGGCTGCTCAGTCTCCAAGTAGGGTCCCTAATAAGGAGTGCAGGGTCTTTCTCTGGCATGAACTCAGTGGCAGTCTCTCTGATCACCTCCCCCTGAGGGGCACAGCCTTGCCTGGCCACTGAAAAAGACAATGCAACCAGTCCTGATGAGACCTAATAGGCTAGGGTCAGAGAGAAGGGGAGGAGGACCTCCCCTGTTAGTGGACTAGGGGACGGGCATAGGAGGAGAAGAGGGAGGGTGGAATTGGGAGGAGATGATGGAGGGGGCCACAGCAGGGATACAAATTGAATAAATTGTAATAAATGATAATAAGAAGAAGAAAAGAAAAAAGAAATGAGAATGTCTGGAGGGATGGCTTGGTAGTTCAGAGACCAGCTGCTCTTACAAAGGACTTGGGTTTTGTTACTGATACATATGTAGTCTCTCATACCACGTATAACTCCCAATCCAGGGGATCTGAGTCTCTCCTTCTGGCCTTTGTAGGAACTGTACACATGTAATGGACAACAAACAGGTATGCAGGCAGAAACACTCATACACAAAAACATTAAAATTAAAAACAGTCTTAAAAATAAACTGAAGAAGAACGAAAAACAACAAAAGAAATGCTTTACTAAACATAGAAAACATCAGACATGCTGTCCACTTGAGTTCATCTCTATATGGGACAAACCAATAGGACTATGATCTTCCTGCTGTTTAAACTGCCACATGGTAATTTTTCAAAAACAGTAAAATAAACAGATGCACCTGGTTTCTTTGTAACAGTGCATAGTAGTATGATGATACTATGCCTATGTGCTACTTAATAAAATCTGTTTTTCTAAATATCTGTGAGTATTCATCCTATGTTTATTTTACTCTGCTACTTTAGAAGTCAGAGAGAAGTGGCCCTGGCTATTGCTAACATATTTATTCCACTTCCTTTAGAAGGGAAATTCACTGATACATCAAGGCTTTAGAATCAACCACAGAAAGATGAGATTCTGGGTTTACATATAAATATCTGCATAAAATTGAACATTGGAATGTTGTTATTACATACGGTGTCATTTTAAATAATACCTGTGTTATCTACCATGGTTTCTACCTGTCTAAAACTGCAAAATATTATTGCTAGCCTCACCTTTCCAAGTACTATATGGATCTCTGTTCCCCAATCATCATGGACCTTTACACAGATTCCTTAGTACCCAAGGTATTGAAAGCCCAAATCCATCGTGCATAGCAGGCCCCATTGAATGAAGAAGACTTTAAACAAAACATGAGAAAGGACCTGAATACCATTTCCCTCAGCAGATAAAAGCTTTCTTTCTGGGTGGCACTTCTTTAAAATTGTGAATGCTTACATCCTAACAACTTACCGTGCACAGTGTAGAAAATTAGTAAAACAGATTCTCCTGTTTTAAGTGGATCAGAGGCTGAGAGACTGGAGTAGGCCCACGCCTCTGTAACCTTAGGAAACATTTACAAGACACTGTGGAGCTCAGCTATTTCCTAAAATTCTCTGCATAGTTGGAAAAGAAAAAGTCGATTGGTTGTATGTACACAGAGGTGCCCTTCAGAGCAAGGCCATTCCAGGCAAGCTGCCTGGAAAACACCCAAACAGTCTTGGTGATCGCACACTCTTTATCACAAATTAGATGAGCAGAACATTCCAAAGCTGGAGTGCCTACCATCACACATCCCTGGATGCTGGTAATGTGTGAAAATTACTGAACTGTGCTAGCAAAACTCGGTGGAAAATAGTGAAGAAAAATAGTGCTACTCACACACAGACACACAGGCACACACACAAACAAACACTACACACACCACCCCACACAAACATAAGCTCTGGTATTGGGCAAGGGAAACAGAAAGGAAAGCTTGAATTCCTATGGTTAGTGTCTTAAATCATCAAAAATTAATTAAAACAAGTGAAGCAAAATCTGGCTACAAGTACATTTAGGCCCAGATTTAATGAGTTGTGGAGAATGCAATAAGCTAAACAAATCACACATTGCTATTAATTAATGGGCTGTAAAAGATGTCCAGGTGGCTTAGGCAAATAATTTTGTTTTACATTTTTAGAAGGAAAGTTTTTAGCATTCATAGATATATTAAATTCAGCTAGTTTTATTTAATAATTCATGCATTTTTCTTTTCCTTTAAATTCAGAATATTTGAATATATGTTAATGTTTACATAAAATTATATGTATATATGGTTATCTGAACTTATAGTAGGTTGTATTCATTTTGAGATAATTTAAAGAATTGTAAACTTGGAAAGGGGCAGGGGGAGATGAGGGAGGAAGGGTTGGATTGGGAAGGAATGAGGGAAGGGGCTACAGCTGGGATACAAAGTAAATAACGTGATTAATATAAAACAATAAAAATTATAAAAAAAGAAAAAATAATTTTAAACTTTTTCTTATAAAATATGATCATTTGATTGAGATTGTAAGGATAAAGACAAACACATCCACATAGTTTATATGCACATATATATGCACAAATATTTGATTTTCTTTGGGGTACCTATAATTTGTGATAAATATATAATGTCTCAATGATTGGTGCTGTTTCTTAAGAATTCAAACATTCTACTTAACTCTTTGGACATTTATACTCTTATGTAGAAATGTTTTCTATATGAAAAGTGCTACATGGAATATTGTATAATGTATATTATAACATTTCAAGGAAAAGGCTCCAGATATAATGGGGGAAGTCAGTGTGATACTAGAAGCTATTGAGTGTGTAACTATTCCCAAGACCAAAAAATTAAAGGCATTTTCTGTAACAATTAGAATAGAGGACATGATATGTTAATATAGCCCAAAGAACAGCGTTTTCTTTTTATAACTAATATTTGCTAATTTAAAATACGTGCTGATATGCCATTGACCATGCTTATTATTAAACAATAAGAATATATTCACCAACCCTACAGTCTTTTGGGCATTTAGTGGTGAGAACTGTATGAAATGAAAGTGTGTGAAGAATCTATGAACAAATTCCTACCTTTATGTATATGATGACCCCAAAACACAGAATAGTGTGTATCACCATTGTCCATCAAAGCATTTGTGAAAAATCAAATTCCTGAAAGCTTTTCAGCAACTGTTTCCATCATGATACCCAGCAAAGAAAAATAAGATCATTCATTGGCTAAGTGAGGGAGTTTAGAGGACTCTGGGAAAAAAAAGACAAGGGCTCTGAAGTCTGAGGAGAGGAGGGAGGGGTTCATGAAGATGTGAGGGATAGGCGCCCCAGCAGCAAAGAGAACAAGATAGCAAAGGACAAGTGTTGTTTTTTGTTTGTTTGTTTGTTTGTTTGTTTGTTTGAGCTCAAGGAAGTCTGCTGTTTGACTGGATCTTGGGACTCTGGTATGAGTAAGGATTCCACTCATGGATCATTCGCACAGGCAGGCGAAAACAGTGGTGGTGATGGAACGTTGGGAGACATCATGGAGTGATCTTCTGAGCGATTCACCAAGGAGAAATGTATAATCCAGAACCCTTTTTCTTTTTCTTAAGAAGATTGAATTACAACTGTGATCAGGGTGATATTTAATGGATCAGATGTAATGCTACAGACACATGTGTCCATGAAAAGAAAACAAAACAAAAAACCCACCTCATTTGTCTTTAATTAAGATCATAAAAAATAACTTACAAAACAATGTATGACTTAGTTTGCATAAGTTTGTTTAAGACCAGTTATAGGGAGCAGGGGAAGGCTGGGGTTGGAAGATGGGAAGAGAGATCATCCATACTGGGAAATGTGTGTTCACAGTAGAGAGAAATTGCAGGTCTGCAGATATGTAATAGCCTATGTTGGACTGGAGTATTATGGAGGACTTTAACAAATAAGGTATATGAAGGCAGAATCTCTTAAGTTGATGAGGTCCATACAGTAAAAGGGCTAATTAATTTGGGGGTTAATTAACATTAAGGACTTGAACATCATGAAGAAAGAAAAGCCAAGGCAGGTTCTGGGACATTGCCAGGAGTCAGGCTGTGTATACTATAGCACTATAGCTGGATCGCTCGCTCTCTTTCTTTCTCTCTCTGCCTGTATCTCTTCTTCCTTTTCTCTCTCTCTTTCTCTTTCTCTCTCTCCCCAAAGCCATAATTTGGTGCTAACTAGGGTTTTTACTGTCTCAAAGGGATGAAGTTGAGTATTTGCTGTTTCTGTCATGTAAAATGATTATAATTTGGATGGTTCTATTCTGCTTGCAGCGCTGAAATTGAAATCTTGTTTCCAGGAATAACTGCTCAACCTCTCAGTTTGGATATGTCAGGAGACACATTTGTAAAATTGTCTTGTAAGGATGAGAAAGAAGGCAGAAACCCATGTGTTTCACTGCTGAAGAAAATAAGCTGATTCCAAAGCAATTCTTAATTAAGCACAGGTTTGCTATGTGATCTTACCTCTCTCTTATTTTTAGAAATTCCAATGATCAAGAAATTGCCTAGTGTTTAATGCTATTACTTTATGATTATTATTTATATGTATGCTTGTGCATTTGGGTATGTGAACATGAGCACAGATTCTTAACGAGGGCAGACAGGTATCATATCTCCTGGAGCTTGAATTAACAGGTGGTGGTGAGCCTCCTGTTTGAGTGTTGGAAAGAGAACTCCAGTCCTTTGGAAGAACAGCCAGTGTAGTAAACATGGAGCCACATTTCCGGCCTCCTTGTTGCATAGCTTCTAAAGAAGCACATTTGTTTTGTTTCCAGTTTACTATATAATTACTTCAAAGTTCTGTACCATAACTTCTAGATCATGCTTCTAATGGGTACTATCTTTACATTCAAGTATAGATGGCTCATTTTTATCATTATTTGCTTTAAATAAACTTTCCAACTTTGATACGGTTGCAGAGAATCCCAGTTGAAAAACCTGTTTATTGGTTTCCATGCTTGCAGCATTCCATCCTCCTTCTCCCATTTGCTTTTGGCTCCCACAGAGCACTGTTCTAAAGAGACAAAAATAGTCTGACCTCTTCTCTCTCTTTCTCTCTGTCTGTCTGTCAGTCTGTCTGTCTGTCTCTCTCTGTCTCTGTCTCTGTCTCTGTCTCTCTCTCTCTCTCACACACACACACACACACACACACACACTTTAGTAGGCTCTACTTTGGTTGGAAGGAATGATTCACTGATTTTCTACGTACCCTTCACTAGGAGAGAAGCTGTTGAAAAACAGCTATTAACTCAAACGGCAAAGGCCTATTTTCAAAGAAATATAACCCTCTATTTTTTGATGGTATTATTTTAGGCAGTAATTTGAAGTAGGGTTAAAGTTTTTAGCAGTACAACTTTATGGCACAGATAAACAGTAGGTGTGTGTGTGTGAGTGTGTGTGTGCATGTATGTGTGTCTGTGCATGTGTTTATGTGTATGTGTGTATGTTGTGTATGTGCATGTGTTTTATATGTAGGTGAATGTTGTGTGCATGTGTACACATGTATGTATGTGTATGTGCATGCATATATGTATGTGATCAGATCCAATTCTTAAACAGGTATCAGAACATGATTCAGAAATGGAGTCATGTGAGAAGAATTCTGAGTGTGAGAAAAATCCAAGAAAACAAGACAAGAGTCTTTCGACCTTAGTTTCTTCCAAACCTGAAATTGTTCTTGGAATGTGTGTTTGTGTTTCTCCCAGGTGTAGCAAATAACAGTGAGTTTACTTCAGATTACTCATTATTTCTTGTTGCTCTTCAATAAAATGTTCACACTGTCCTTTATATGCCTCTATGTAAACACACTGTTGCCACATATGGCTTGTCCTTGTGATTGTATACAGCTTGAAATCATGAGAACTTTATTCATGTGACCTTTTTTAACCCTCCTGAGTTTAACCCTCTGAGGTTCTGAATAAAGTTGGATATTGGGTGAGACTTTAGTGTGCATTCTCCCAGGACCCTTCCACACTGTTTCCATAACAGTGACAAACTAGTCCTGACATAAACACATAGTCACACTGACATTTCGGAAAGAACCATTAGGGCAAACTGAGAAAGGTTACATGAGAAAAGTTTACATGTTAGGCGAGGTCCTAGAAATAAGCTTTATTTCGGTGAGTTGTTAAATTTACACAAGCGCAGAATGCTTAGAGGGTTGTTTTTCTTTTCCACGACTCTTCCAAAGGAAACCTAGATTCATATTTAATTTTTTTGTCCTTGTCAAATAATGACCAATGTTGTGAAAAGCGTCACATGGTACACAATCAGTCTGTACACAGTCCTAATATAAATAATAAAATATATTTCGATTCAATATTAGAATGACACATTGGAGAGAGTTGGGTCTTGGTGAAAATCTGTGGCACAGTGCAGATAGGCATCTTACTCCACATCTTCCCCTCTCTGAGCAAGGCTGTATGTTTTGTAAATGAGACAGACCTACAAAGTCTGAACAATCCATGAATGAAGAGTAGCAATTTCATTTTATAAGCTTTATGGGTTGATGGTAATTTGTCTCTATGTTAGAGGCCAGGAGAAAAATAACATCTGTTATAAGCAACAATGAACGGTATCACTTTCTGGCGTAGGAGTTTCAACAGGCCCTGGGCAAGGACAAACCACTTCAGTTCAAAAGTACCACATAAAAATGTATGTATTACTAAATTTTATTTCTCCTTCAATGACTGTCATGCTGGAATGCATTTGGAAACACTGAGAAAAATGCCATATTCAAAAGGCTGCAGAGATACAGGGATGATCAAGGTAAACAAGGTTAGGATGACAGTTAATTTTTATGTCTTGTATTTAAATGTTCACCAGCCCTTATCCATATTTACAATGCCATCTTACTTATGGGGTTGGTGGTGAAGGCAATTTAAATTAATTTTATAAATTATTAACCCTTCCAATATATAGAAACTCAGATAATTAAATTTATACTACAATTTAAGCTCACATCCTACATGTTAATTTTAAAAGTAAGATGGCCCTTCCTGCTAGTACTAGCTTTTTAGCTGATTTCGGCTTCTGTTCATAAGACTTAACAGCTTATAAACTTCAGGTGCTAGGATATAGTTTGACCTAAAGTAGGATTAATGGAAATTCTCTGTCTCTGAGCCATAGCTTCTTCTAAGATGAATATTTGCAATAGGCTGGATTATATTTAGTTTGGAAGGTAAAATGCACATAGATGACATGACTGAGACTTCTACAATCATAATGTGTTTTCTCAATTTAATATAACTTGAGGACATCAGCATTTGAACCGCATAAATTATATTTATTTTATATCCATAATTAGATGCTTTCCCATTACTTTGAACAAATACCTGACAAGCAGCTCAAAGGATAAAATGTTTATTTTGGTTAATGGTTTAAGAGATGAAGCCCATCGTGTATGGACAGTATGGGATGGAAGAGGCTTGTGGCTGTGCAAGGCTGAGGTACATGGTGCCATCAGGTAAATAACCAAGAACAAAAAGATGTAGAAGCAGAAGTGGGACTAAGCTTTGTTGTTCACGGGCATCCTCCAGTGATCTGCTTCCTCCAACTGCTCATCTGCCAAAATGCCCAACCTCCCAAATCAGGGATATATATGTGAAAACATAAGCCATACCTTTCCACCTCTAACTCCACCAGCTCACTGGCATCTCAGATAGAAAATGTGGTTAGTAACTAACAGCTTCAATACTGTGTGTAAACCTAAAATTCAGCCTTTTAGAACTTTGACAATCTCTTAAGTTCATGCTAAAAATAAGTTAGAGATGTCCGAAATACAAAGTAAATACTCCCAATCCAAAAAGGAGGAATGAGGCATAAATAAGAAAAGATTGGTCCAAAACATGACAAAAACAAAACAAAACAGCAGCTTCTCCATCTCCTAGTCTCTCATCTGGAACTGGTGATGTCATTTCCTGAGTTTAAAGGGTTTGTCTGAAACCAGTCTTCCAATTCTGCTGCTTCTGGCATGTTTGGGCTCAGTCTTAGGCTAGGTCCAAATGGGTGCCAACCACTCTCTGCAATTCTGAGAGATTCTAGAAACTCTACCCCTGTGTTTCTAGACTCTCCCTTAACCTGGAGTCACTGTTATAACTGAGGTTTTATCCTATCAACTTCATGCACAATCTACTCCAGAACTTCACATAAAAAAAAAAAAATGACTCTGGTAGAGGCATCCTGGCTTCAGCTCTCTGACTCCTTGGTTCAAATGTCAAAGTCCTTTCACTCTGGCACTCTACCCAAAAAATAAGCCATGCCTGCAAAATAGGCCATGCCTGCAAAATAAGCCACGTTTTACTAATAGCTTGAGATGTAGAACTGGTATCAGGAGAACACAGCTGTAACTACCTCTGTGTATCTTTATGGCAGAACCTAGTAATAAAGTTTCCTATGTGGTAGTTTTGCAGAATGACAGCCTCAGGCTGGGATTTTCAAGAATGCTCCCTTAGATGGAGCTTGCACTCAAGGCATATTTTACCTTGTCCTCCTGAAAAGCCCAAGATTTCTTCAAACTGGTTCTGATCACCGGCATCCATGTCCTCACCTTTGGTATGTATCTCTTCCTTGCCCAGCTGTATGTGTTTTGTATCCTTCTGTTTTACTTTAAGCTTTTCTACTAACTATAGACATGGAAAAGGCAATGAGCAATAACCTTGCTACAGCTTTAATGTTATACTATCTTAAATTCTTTTCTCGCAAGTGACTTTTTATTGCTTTTATTTCCAGCCTTATTCAAGGTTTTAGGACATGTGCTGATGCAGCCATCTATTTTGCTAGAATATGAGTAGTACCTGGTTTAGCTCCTCATGAGGTCCTTGTTCCCTATGAGCAGTTTTTACTATCCACATTTCTATCATAATTCAGGTTTTCCTCATGCTAACCAGAATGACCCATTAAGTGCTGCACTGTAGGACTTTTCTAGCCTACCACTGCAAAATTCTTCCAATTTTTTTTGTTTGTTTGTTTTAAACCAGTTCAGAAAATCCGTGAATAGCCTTACTAGGTTAATTAAAGAAATGACATCACATTTCTTGTCAAGGTAAACAAATAACTGAGAGGAATCAGGTTAAGGGAAGAGCTGTTTATTTTTGCTCATTGTGTGTGGGGATGGAACCACTCACAGTGGGAAGATAGTCATATGGGGAGTGCCTTGTAGATGTAGCATGTGAGAGTTAATTCCTATCAGCATTCAGGATGCAGAAAAACAAAGGTAGAACTGAACTGGACTACAATCAAGGCTTGCCTTAGTGACCTATGGTAGAGGTGTTGCAACCTCTAAAAATAGTGCCCCAAGCCTGGATCAAAACACATGAACCCATGGAGAACAGTACTTTGCATCCAAACTGTAATATTTCCCTCCTAATTAGAAGAATTTTTGTTTTACCAATCATGATAATACAACTATTGTTATATTCTCATTTTAAGACAAAACTTAGCTTATTGGAACAAACTACTGCTTAGTTTAAAACATTAGAAGAAGGCCGTTGGTGTCAGTGTTCTCTGTGAGATGTTGCATTAACATAACCAAGGTGAACAGATAAGCAAACTGAAGGGAATCTGTGTATGAATAGTCTCAATTCAGATCCAAAAAATTACCAAAATGTGCATAATACTATCAGAAGCATTGTATAGTTCAGCTTTACTGTTAATCTGACCAGACTGGCCACAAGTAGAATCTAATTTTCAATTCCTAAAATAGGAAATTATGAGAATTGATCAGCATAATTTTAGAATTGCTTAGACTGCTAATGACATATACAAAAACTCTCATTACTTTGGAGTCTACAATACATTTTTATTTTATTTATGGAATATACTTCCAGATTGAACAAGATAGAACTGTTTTATCTCCTATCAATTGTTAGTTCTTTCTGACAAATTTCCTAGTGCTCCAAGTCTTCATCATGGATAATGAATGACTTTGGTTTGTGGTTGAATGTGACAGCAAATGCTAATAGTTCATCCCTCTGTCTGCCACATATAACCCAAGTAAAATCAGCAATCACTTTCAGCATTTTCATAATTGCTAACACCATCTTTATCATTAAATGTAAATACTACATTAAAGTCTAACATTTAAACACTGGTTTCCACATCGGTGGAAATAATTATTCTTATGAGAATGTTTATGTTATAAGCAATGATAGCCTTGCTCATTTTCTACTTCCAAACTTCAATTTAGATAGGGATACTGAAAGCATTTAAAGGCGTAGCTCCTGAAAATATCTAAAATAAAATCTTCCTAAAGATGAAGAACAAAAGCAATGCTATGAGATATTTTATGAAGCAAAGATTCAGCGCTACTTAGTAAGAATGTCTAAGAGTGTATGCTACTGAACCTATGTGGCTTTTGTGCTTTTAGTGCTTTTATGAAGTAATTTAGAACTTCATTATATTTTTGCTTTTCTTGACTAGCTTGTATATCAGTACATGGAGACCCAGAGATTTCCCTTTCTCCATTGACGCAATTAAACTACTTTCTGCTTTGTAAATTTCATGCTTGTCTTTGAAATCCTGTGATTATAAGTTACACGGATGTGTTCTGGGTAGGATATCAAGGTAGATGAGCTACTGTGTTTATGACCCAGAAGGATATTAACAACCTCATTTTATCTTTCTCACCAACAGCTTGTAGTTAGTTTTCGGGCATGACAGATATGATTCTTTACAAGAGCTATTTAATTTCCTTATTGTTGGGAAGTCAATACACTAAGTTCCTACACCTATGAGTTGAGAGGTAAACATCTTATTTTCTTTAAATTAGGCTAAAATACAGCTGTAAGTGGAGCCTTTGATTTCTGAATGTCTTGTTAAAAATTGGTAGGGGTTAGACGAATGGCTCCGTTGTTCAGTACAGTTACTGCTCTTGCAGAGAATCCACATTTGATTCCTAGCTTCTCCTCAGTAGCTCACAACCATCTGTGATTCCAGTCCAAGGCTTCTGGCGTTATCCAGGCCTGTGCAGGCTTCTGCGGGTGCACAGTGCACATCCAGATAAGCAGGCACTTGATGATATTCACAATTGAAGGGGAAATTGTTATTTGGAAGTAGAAGTTAATGCTAGGAACAGACAAGTGGAATGGAAAGGATTTTCCAGACATTCTTACAGAGACTAACAGCAGAGTTGCAGCACAGAGTAGAAAATTCTGTTGCTATAGCCTGATCCTAACACAAGGAGACTATAAAAAACAGATAGAAAAAACACTCATCACCACCACTATCAATAGAGAAACCCAGCTAGAATTCCTGAAATGTTTAAGTCAGAAACTTTTTTACTTAGTCATGGTCACACCGAACATATTTTTAAAAGGGAAATTTGACAAATTCCTCTCAGATGCCTGAGTAGTACAGAGAGATCTACACGAATATGGAGAATATCACCAGTAATATGTAAAATTGTATATATATATACATAAATATATGTATATATATACAATTTGTATATATATACATATATAACTATGGATAGAATGGTTGTCAATATTGCATTCATTAATGCTAGGACAGCTATTAGTACATTTAAAAGTATTTCATAACGTTTTTTTGTGTATGTGAATGGATGCATGGCAGCATGCCAAGGCATGCTCATAGGTATCACAGGACAACTTGCTGGAGTAAGCTCTCGCCTTTCCCCTCCTGCACAGGTCTCAGGGATTGAAATGATCTCTTGGGCTTAGTAACAAGCATATTTCCTCACTGGGTTTTCTTTCTGGTTCTTATGACTTTTAAATGAAGTAATACCATCACTACCATCTCTATGGAGCTTTAAATAGGCTTTGTATTTTCCTATTTGTATTTCTCTCTTGCGATTATTAGAGGCAGCTATTCATGCATCCCCTAAGGAGCCCATCTTTTGGGACTTGAAGCAAATGTCTTATGTGGGTAGTATGTGTGCTGCTGGAAGGATTCCATCTACTCATTCACCTACTGGACATCATTCACTAACAGCTGATGACAGGCCCGCATGACAGGGCATAACAATTAAAATACAGCATTAACTTAAAAGAGTGAGTGCATTAGATACAGAGTCCTCATAGTCTACTATAGTTAATGCTTCTTGTGCTTTGAGCCATTGTCAAAAATAGTTGCCATGCAATATAATAAGAAATGAATATAATATATAGAAGAAAAAAGGCAGAGTATGCAAAAGAGAGTAGTGTAAGCCAGCTATAGTCTACACGGAGTCAACATGACAGGGTTGTGTTTTACACTATTCAGATTAATTTTCTCATCTCAACACCACTACCATTCAATGGGAAGCAGAACCTCCACTGGGAAAATGTTTCCATCAGATTCCTGGAGGAGAGTGTCTGGCCCACTTCCTAGTTGGTAGAGGTGGGCCCAGCCCACTGTGCTGTCTGTGAGCAGGTATTCCTGCCCTGCACCCAACCAGAGGAGCAAGCTACATCACTGGCAGGCATCTGTCACACTGGGCCACAGATATTCTTAACTGCCAAAGTATCTGGGTCAATGTTGATAAAGGAAATGGCTGAAGATTTAGATTTTTGTATAGCAGGATTAAGGATGTGAAACTCCTTTACCAGATTTAAGATTTTCTTGCTCTTTATTTACTGATTCTTACCCAGTCATAACTACTTCTCCTTAAAGCACAGTCACAGTTGCTATGCCAGTCAGAGTGAAAGAACTGTCCTTTTAAAACAAACAAACAAACAACAAACAGTGAAGCTATCCTGCACAAGCAGGGATTATATTTTAGTTCTTTGAAAAGGAGTCACGTCGTGAGGCCTAGTGGTACAGGTCTAATCCCAGTACTGGGAGGTGGGGACAGGAAGATTGAAAGTTCATGGTCATGGTCAGCTACATATCTCAACTCAAGGCTGGCCTGTTTCACAGAACAAAACAAAACATAAAAAAAAAAACCATATAGAGTTGCTTTGTGTATAGAAGATACAAAGATGAAAATCTTTATTTTGTAACAAAATCTAATATTTTTACAACCATTGAACTCACTCAGGCTAATGTTATTCTTTCATTCAGATTAATATTAAAATAAATTAATAAAGTTATTACGGGCAAAGCCTCATAGACTAATGAAATAAGTTTAGGCTAAACTGTGGAGTTAGTGATTATTCTAATAATTTCATTAGACGTTTAAAACTAGTAAAATGTGGTTTTAAAGTCTAAGGTTAATTTTACTTTAGAGAAAAAAGTTATGAAAAACGCAGAGAAGTAATTTTTGAGTTTTATATGAAAATGAAAGGTTAAATTAAAGGGCTTAAAAATAAAGTCTACAAGTCATAAAATCTCTCAAAAGTTAAGGAGGTTATTTTAATCAACTGCTTCAAGGAAAACTAATGGAATATTTTGAATGTAAATTATCTAAATGCCCTGCAAAGCAATATGTTCAAATTTAGATATGAGCTATCAATTTACCAAGGATTGCATATAAAGATATATTCTGAAGCAAGAGACAGCACAGGGAGATTTTATTCTTGATTCATTTTCTGTTTGACTTGCTGGAATGAATTATTTCTAAACAGAAAAACATTACCAAGTCTGGAGAGACCGCAATGATCTTTGGGTTTAGGATATTGAAAAGTGTACCATGTCACGTTATCCATTTCAAATTCTCATCAGGGTGGCAATAAGCTAACAGAGTGACAATGTTTGATATGCTATGTTCTTATGTGTCACTGAAGAGAAATCGCCCTTCTGTGTAAAGAAATTGCCATCATGATGAACACAGATTCCAGGAAGAAAATATATTTTGTCAAGAATCATCTTGATTACCACTAAGGTTCACTACCAACAAGAACACACCATGTTTGTGTTTATTTATAATCCCTTTCCTGAACTTGAAAACAAGTTCACAAACATAATTTCTCCACCTCAGTAATTGTTACTGAACCCCTGTGAGCTAGATATTTATTAATGATGAACTAAAGTATTAAGATTAACTGGGATGAAGCATGTTTGCAGCTATTCCTTTGGGGAGAAGTTAGTGTGAAAATTCTCAAGGGTAGATAGTGAACATGTGTTTGTGTGGGGCAGGTTAGGGAGAAGAAGTATCTGTTTTGTGTCACCTGCTCAGAGCCATTAGCTGGTACTCAGAATCCATATTCTAATCATATCTCTGATATGAATATATCAGTAAATTAAATGAATTACTTTATATCTTTCTTTACAGAATGGATTTAGCTTTATGTCAGGCTAATTAAATTTGCTGCTGATTCATGTGGGGTTGTTGCTGAGATTGCAATACAAGTTTGCATCTTCATCTCTTGTTTGTTGATCAGAAATCTTATATCTCAAGTCACATTAAATCACATCTTTAATATACTCAAATAAATGTGCTAACAAAACAATATGGAACAATTATATAAATATGTTATTAGCAAGTTATTAACAACCTCAGAATAATTTAAATCTGTTTATACTTGCCTAATTTTAAACTCAATTTTAATATTTCCTTGATTCCCTTCATTTTTTTTTCATTGCTGGTAAAAAGGACTAATATCAATGTCCCCACCTACTTTTGTCTTCAGAGGCCAGAACCTGTGATGATTTTATCAGCTTTTGATAACAGAAGGACCTATCTTTGTCTGATCTCAGACTCACAAGGAACATTTAGCCTTCTGCATCCTAACTGTGAACAAGGCAGTAAGAATCAATACCATCATGACAAAAAGTTTTGCAAGCCCTGATGGTTTTGAAATATCCACAAGTAAAATTCAGGAGTTATTTACTTTAAATAAAGAGAAGAAATGCAGACTGTGGTGATTCCACACTTAACATTCTTTCTACAATTCACTTTTGCTACCTTATGCAGTTGTAAAAATTCATCACAGAGTGCAGTAGTTAATGAAGTCAGAATATAAAGATTATTTAGATTATAATGTAATTGTAGTCTTCAAGAAAGACTAAAAATCAAATTGGAGATGTTATTTTTAAAATGTCATGTTATATCTTAAATGGCCAGTTTATTCCATAGAAAGGTGACAGGAGGGGTTATATGTGTAGATTCTTGGGCTATTTTGTTATTGTGGATACAAAAATCTATTAAGATTGCATGATTTATCACAAATGATTCTTTAAAATAAAAATAGTACACTCAGGCTACAATTCTATTTTCTTTTGAATTTCTAAGTACATTGTTCTGAAAACAACCAAATATACACTTAAAAAAAAAAGGATTTTGATTTTTTTAGGACCTTGCTCAACATTCTCTCACCTGAATCTGTTTCCAATCTTTTATTCTTTCTTTTCTTTACTGACTTTTACATGAGTGTGTCTGGATCTCAAGTTAATTTTAGAAATAACACAAGGAAAATGCTAGGAAGCAGAATCAATTATGAACTTCATTCCTCAGAGTTTAAATGAACTTGAAAATCATTTTGATAACTTATATAATGAATATAGCTATATGCATTAATTCAAGGATTCTTCATCCCCCTTTCAATTTTTTGATGATTGTAATCCTAAAGAATTTAAAGTCAAATAGGATTACTTGGTATCAAATTATATTAAAGTTTTCACATGGTAGACTATTTTTAATTTGGTGTAAGCTTTCCCCATCAATGAAGGAATTTCACAGTTTCTAAAGGATCTGTGCATTTGGTTAGTAGTACATATGGTGCACTTTAAGCATATTTATATTAGATTGTCTATGAGACAGTGCCTCACTGTCAATGGGATACATTCTGTATGGAAGTATGGACAATCTTGTCATTGTGCAAGTAT
>CM053747.1:7964514-8048845 GCA_028658305.1 Pachyuromys duprasi
TCATTTAGTGGGGGGTGTCATTCAGTCAAAATCAGTATAGAGTTAACAGTCACCATTTGAAGCGTTACTGTTTCATAACATTCCTGTGGTTTCTAATATACGCAGAAATTCTGAAATGTGTTATTTTGTGCTTTGGTAGCTTGTAGGAAATAGCAATTATAATGCACAGAAGAAGGAGCCAAGCAGGTGAAGGACGCCTTGTAAAAAACATCTGGTTTCATGAACTAAATTTTAACACTCAAGAATACTTCGTTGAGTTTACATCAGAGCTAGCAAGTATTACAGGGAACTGAAGGAATCCTCAAAATAAATTTGTGTTTTTTTTTTCTAGTCTTAATTCAGGCCATGGTTTAACACCATTTCACTCTTATGCTTTATGATTGGTTTAAATTTGTGCTGATATACTGTAGGCAAAATAATCTTAGTGTACTCACAGGCAAACTGCAGCGTGGCTTCCCGACTGAGAACACTTCCAAAACTGTTGGTGGCTAAACACTGGTAAAGCCCGGAATCCCTGACTTCACTTGGATTATTAATGATGAAGGTACCATCTATCAAACTGTAGCGATAGTCACTTTCCACATCAATTTCTGTTCCATTCCGAAGCCATCTTAGAAAAATGTCAGAAGAGAAATACATTAAATTACTTGAAACATTTGGTACTTCTTGCATGTTTGCAACAGGTCTTATTATGTAGCCCTGGCTGAACTTGAACTCATACAGATTCCCTTGCCTCTGTCTTTCCTGAGAGACAGCTTGAATTGGGAGGAGGGGACAATTTGGGGCAAGGTAGAGACCTAGTGTCCTAGTGGAAATTCCTAGGAATCCATTAGGTTGACCCGAGCTAAGACCCCTAGTAATGGGAGATAAGAGCCTGAACTGGCCATCTCCTACAGCCAGAGGAGACTTCTAGTGGAGTGTTTGAGACACCAACCCAGCCCCCAAACCTTCAACCTTCAATTTGTCCTGCCAGCACGATGTGCTATTGTAACGGTTGCATAGAAATTGCAGAAGTGACTAACCAATAACTGGTCCAGGTGGAGACCCATGCCACAAGAGGAAGGCCACCACTGACACTACTTGGATGATCAGAAACCAGAGGCCTGACAGTCCAGAGACTTCTGATAGAACCAAACAATACTGACAAAAAAAATCTCCGTGAAATGATGTCTATAATATTCGGCTACATTCACAGACTGGTGCCTACACCAATTATAATATAGAGGGTTCATGCTGTAACTGATAGAAACAGATGCATACTCAAAGCCCGATGCTAGGTGGAGTTTGTGGAATTTTGCTGGAGAGGGAGGAAGGAAGGATTGTAGGAGTCAGAGGGATCGAGGACACCACGAGGCAACACGGAATCAACAAGCCTGGATGCAGATGGGCTCACAGAGACTGAATCAACAATCAGGGAGCCTGCAAGGGTGTGTAACCTAGACACTCCGTGTATATACGGTACAGTGTGTAGTTTGGTGTTGCTGTGGGAGCCCTGATAGAGGGCTCAGAGGCTGTATCTGAAACTTCACCTGCTTTTGAAAGCCTTGTCCTCCTACTGGATTGCCTTGTCCAGCCTTATTATGACGGGAGGTGTCTAATCTCATTGCAACTTGATATTCCATGTTTTGTTGCAATCCTTGGGAAGCCTGCCCTTTTCTGAAGGGAAACAGAGGAGGAGTGGATGGAGAAGGAGGAGAAAGTGGGGCAGAAGTGAGGAAGGGGAAACTGCAGTCAAGAATTAATATATGAAAGACTAAAAAGGAAAAAATAAAATATTTTGAAAAAAGTAAAATAAATGCATCATTAATTTTTACCTGTAAGTAGGAGTGGGGTTCCCACGTACTTCACAATTCAGGGCTACCTTCTTTTCATCAGAATCAGTCGGAAAAATTACATCATCAGGTTCTTGTACAAATACTGGCCCATAATCCACACTTTCTGCAAAGACCAAAAGATGTGCACTTTAAAATCATTTCGTGCATAAGGTCGATTCATCCCCTACTACATTTTATTAAAAATTCATGACCCCCTTTTCATTCATCAATCAAGTTTACAAGAGAAGGCATAGGTACATGCCTTGCACAATAATGCAATACTTTTAATTATCTAAATTTGTCTTTACTTGTGATACCCATAATGAGAAGATCTCAAATACATGTGTATACTTTATTTCTAATCTCACAAAGCCACAGAGAAAATAATAAAAAGACATTTCAAAATGGCCTGAAGTTTGCCAAACTCTTAGACTGTTAAAAATAACATACAATAAAAGTTTCAAATTCATATTGTGCCATGAGAGCTATAGGTATAAAGTAGTTCATTTTTGTGCATTTTTGATATATTTTTCTATTTTAAAATATAGTTTTTATTTCCTCTTGGAAATTTGCAAACAATTAACAATGTGTTTTGTTCAAATGTATCCCCTACTTCCTCCTCTCCTACTTCTCCCATATATCCTCATCATTCCCCATTCTATTCTGCTCTTTTAATCCATTGAGGCCAAGGAGTGTCAGTGTGTGCATGGGTATAGGTCATGCTCTCTTACTCAGCAACCTACAAGTGGCCGCCTCTCAGAAGAATGGAGGCTAGCCTTGAATTCTTTATATTCCCACTTAGCCTCCACTGGCTGGGATTACAGGTATGTGACAATAGGCACAGCTCATCTTTCTGTTACTCACTGGAGTGCTCTCATGTAAGACTCAAGTGTTAGGAAAAATAATGTAATGCAAATAGACACTTTTACAAGAATTGATACACACTTTCCAAAGTAGCCAAATACCTAAATTAAAATCTGAAAGATTTGTATGTTACAAATGTTTGTAAGTTTAAAAATTTGTAACATAAGATATAAGATGAAGCAAGGGAGAAAAGGGATCAAGTTCTGGGTTTTTGTAATCTAGATCTTTATCTCCACTGTCACTTCTACCCTCCCCCCTCCCTCCCTCTCTTTTTCCCTCCCTCTATCTCTCCCTTTTTCCCTCCCTCCTCTCCTCCTCCATTTTGTGTTGAATGTCTAATTCTCTGATTTCAGCGTTTTGATTACTTCCAACAGAACAATGAACACTCTGAAATTCACAGAGAAGACTACAGCCCTAGTCACACGGTAATTGTCTCTTAGTAGTTTTTTAAAGATTTAAAATTAAGTTCTGCAGACTGTCAGCATAGGGTAAGAGAAAGAAGCGCTTGCCAGGCTTCTTCACCCCAGAGGGGTGCTCTTGGTTTGCTCTGAGCAGAGTCACCATATGGGTTGATGACTGAGTATAGCGTGAAGAGTGGCTTCTTGTGAATCATTGTTGGTCACCAGAGCATCTGAGCCCTCATCATGCTCCCCATTGTGCCCTATGTCACTATGTGGTATAACCAACCCAAATGATAGATAAGAAAAAACAAACAAACAAACAAGCAAACATGGGAAAGAAAAGCAGCATACACAAAATGCTAAGTTTTGAAATAACCTAATTCTCAATTTTGTCATTTTCTAATTTTAAGAACATTTTATCATTGTAATGGTTTTAACCTTTATTAATAAAGTTCTAGATATCTATAGATAGCTTATAATAATATATATATATATATAATGCTATATAACAATATAATGAGCACTAGCTTATTATCTTTGAATTACTGGACTCGTGTTTCAAGGGTGAGACTTCCTTTCACAGAGATGCTTCAAATTATATGTGATCTGCTTGTTGCTTCATTATTTACAATAGCTGGTAAATAGAACCAGCCTAGGTGACCATCCACAGATGAATGGGTAATTAAAGTGTGCCACAAATACACAATGGGAGAATAAAGTATGCCACAAACACTCAACGGGGTTTTATGTAGCCAGTAAGAAAAGTGAAATCATGAAATTTTCATAAAAATGAATGGAACTAAAAATAATTATATTAGGTGAAATAAGCCTAACTCAGAAAGACAAATGTAACTTCTTTTATGTAGGACCTTAGGTTCTGTCTCTCTCCCCCTCTCTTTCTGTCTCACATACACATACAACAACATGCACATTACTGCGGGTGTGCACCATTAACTAAAAGGACACAATGATAGAGGAGGATACCTCTAGATGAGCACAGCAGCAAGGGAATGCATGTGACACAAATACAGAAGGAAAGCTACCAGTGGAAAAAAGTGGACGGCAGAAGAAAGCAGGGTGATGTTACAGGCAGTGACAGAGGAGGAAAGCTACCGAAGCATATCAGAAACGTCATAATGAAACTCATTAGTTTATGTCAGTTTAAAAAAAACACTCTCAGTATGGCAATTCTTGGTATGGATAACAATTTTACTCATATTTCTTGTTATATGATTTATAAAGTCCCTTTACCTTATTTTTCTTTTTCTATGTATCTTAATTTTCTTGATTGTGAAGCACAAATAGATCTTATTTATATACTATATACTTTAATATACTATATTATATACTATATTTATACAGCTGTTCGTGACTTCTGTATTTTTTCTGACTTATTTTTTACAAATTATCCTAACTTTTCACTACAGTGCTTGGAGACAGCTCAGAAGCAGAATGCTTATTTAAAACACAAAAATCTCTAAAATCTGAGAATATGTTTTCTCTTTGACTTCTGACAGTTTTAAAATGATGCAAGAGTTTGCCTCAATTCTGGGTGCCCTTTCTTGGCATTGGCTCATAGTTCTCCCTCCGCAGTTGACAAAGAGACCCTCCTTTTAAGCATGCTCACCAAGCATAGCAAAGCCACCCATCCCTCCCTTATTTTAAGCATCAGGACAGCTGACCTCCTCAGAGAACTTCATAATATGAACAATGATTTTTCACTCCTTCGCACATGTAGATAAGACTCTACATTTTTACCAGTTTGGAGTCTTTGGTGCAATGGGTTTGTGACTTATAGAGAAAAATGTATATCAAATTGGGGCTCAAACTGTCTGGGAGATCACAAGAGCTCTCTGGCTGGAATGCGGAAGCAGACACATAGGAAGGGCAACTGTGGTTTATTTTGGGTAGCTCTCCATCAGAACAGGAGGTGGTGTTTATGGAGGTGAACAGGAGCCAGGTCAGCAGATCAGAGTAGCATAAACTGATGATGCTTATGATAAGTCTGGGTATCACAGATCTGCGATACATAAAATGCATCCTTTCCCTTTAAATTTTTTCTAAGCTTCAGAAGCAACCTCAGCTACTATAGGCTCAGTAAACTCCAGAGATGAGTTGGCTTTGAGAGCAATGGGCTGAACATATACCCAGCTCTTTTCCAAGTTAGTCCAGGACCATGTGCACTCCTTTCATTATTAATAAATATAATCCATGACTATTGCAACCTAATTATACAAAGGATAATTGAAATCCAATAGAAGGACAAATAAAAGTGAAATATTATATCCGGAATATTAATTAAGTATGTAACATCCCAGGAGAAATTATAACAGATGACAAAAAGGAGATAATGAAGAATATTGTTTTAATTCATCATAAAATCCCCACGAATGCAATAACTTAAGATATAAATTGATCTGGGTGTGTAATATTGTTGAACATCACAGTATCGGGAAATATTATTTTAAAGCATTAATTCTTTCAAAATTGATTACAAAAAGTGAATTGTGCATAGTTTGTATAGTTTTACATTGATGTGATCATTATACTTAAAAATATCTTGCATGTAAAAATACCAGTGAGATTATCTTTCCTAACATTTATAAACAAAATTTACTCTAATGACAGTGTCTACTATGACAGTCTTATGAGGCCCAGTGATTGGATCTCTTTAACACACTCAGGGCCACTGTGTGCTGGCCCTTTAATGACAGGACCATTAAAGCACTATCCTTTAACCATTAAAGCACTGTCCATGTTAGACTTCAAACTACCCAAGCTTCTTTCACAAGAGCTGAGGGGAGGGGCCAAGAAGCTATTCATTGTGAGCCTAGGGATGGCATTTTCTTCCATGGGACTTTCTTGGGCAGTTGGGACTTTTCTGGGGCCCAGCCCTCTGGAAGACTTCAGTGGTGCTGTTTGTTTTTCTGCAAAGCCTAACATTTTCCTGTCTAGAATCTTTTAGCTAGATGACACTGTATTTACTCTTTTCTGACAGCTTTTGAAATCCAAACCACTTCTTCCCACGCTTCCCAGGTATCAACATCATTAGTACCAAAACTATTTAAGAAATCAGTACTTTGAGAGCCCCCAAACTAAAGTTACTGGGGAAGCCTTCATTGTTGATGTCTTCTTCAGTGTTTTTTTAGGATCTGACCAGCTATTACTGTGTCTCCCTGGATTCTAAACCGCCTTCTAGACTAAAATATTCCCCCTGATAATTGCTTTTTTTATATTATTCTTTTGGACTGTTATGTTTGATGCCAAGCCCCAACCTTTTGCCTGCTGGTTACCTCTAATTTATGGCCCAGGTTGACTGTCATACAATCTGACAATAGCATTCCAGCAGTGTCATCTGAAGGAGTATCAGAATGTCCTCTCAATATAGGTGTGAGAAACACCCAGGGTGAGAAATGCTATAGCTACATCCTTGCCTGCATAAGACTGCAAAGGAGTACAGGAGAAAGCAGCTATGTTCTCATTATCCCCATGGTTTCTGTTTTCCTTTAGATGATTATATTTTTCCTTTTGTAAGTATAACAACATGCTACTAACACTTTTTTTCTTATTTCACCCCTACCATCAGAGAGCTTTTATTATTGTTTACGGTCTGGATACTCAGAGGTCTCTCAGGCAACTGTCAATGAAAATGTATTCCACTGCCTTAGTGGGCAGTTGCTGTTGACTAGATTAAAAAAAAATTAGATGCCTTAAGAAGTATGTCTATTAATAAATACATTGGAGTTGTCCAGTATGGTTTATTATGCCCAGTCCTAACAAAGCAAGGCATGTTCCCTGCCCCGAACATACTCACTGCTGTGTCTGGATTGCTCTCCCATATCTAATCTATTTTGGAGTGTGGCCTTCCCAGTATAGTTACTGCTGATCATATGACACAAGTTAGTGTGATGGCCTTCGCGATCATTACAATGTAAGGAGTGTGCTTTCTGTGGCTAGATGTGTCCCATTCTAAAGCCAAGCAGGAAGGGCTTCCTGACTCTGAACTTAATCAAATGTTCTTTCCTCTTGTCATAAAAGTTCAATCACAATTATTCCCAGCATAGCTGCTTAGAAACATCATGAAGTTCAGCAGCCAGGTCTAATGATTGGGCTGTTAAGCAGATTAGATAAGTATGCAGAACAGAAGGAAGACAAAATGTCCTCCATACCATAGGTTCCTGCTAAAATAAGACCCAAATTCCAATATAGACCGGGAATGACACAAAACAATTAAAGTCAGGAATAAGAACAATAATTCACTGTAGATGGAGCATATGTTAATATCCTAGAGACTTAAAAACCACAAAAATAATTAAGCAGAAAAGTGGGTTTTGAAGGTAATAGTAGAACATTGCATGCTTGGAAAATAGTTATATCTCATCTTTTGTAATTATTTGACATAAAAACAGTAATTTTTACTTTTGAAAGATACTCGGAAAATGTGTAAACTTTCAAGAGGTAGAAAACTTAATTTGCTGAGGATAGTTCATTTACAAAGAATAGGTAAGTGGGCAACGGACTTCTTTACCTATCAAAGGAGAAGTGCAAATAACTGAAGTGTTAAGAAAAAACTGTTATCAACTACAGGCTAAAGCAAAGCAAAGGCATTTCAAATACAATAACATTAAGATATTTTTTAATGATCATATGTTCATTATTTGAGGACAAGATCAACTATGAGAAACGAAGGATTCTGAACAAAGAGATTATGGCAGGAGGGTTTCAGTGGGTAAAGACACCTCCCAGCAAGCCTGACAATTTACATTTGATCCTAGAAATTCATATGGTGAAAGGAAGAATCAGCTTCCAAGAGTTGTCGTATGATCCTACACACAAACACACACACACACACACTCACACACACACACAGAGACACAAATAAATAATAACAATTTAAGAACTGAAGTAGAGATCTGGAAGGATGATTCAGCGTAAATAGCACTTGCTGTTCTTGCAGACGACCTGGGTTCATTGTCTAGCACCCATGGCTGAAGTCACAATCATCTGTAACTTTCAGCTCCAAGGAATCTGACACCTTCTGCAGTCTTCTGCATGCTTGAGATACGCATGTGGTACATAGACACACATGAAGGAAACACATACATACATACACATAAAATGATGTGAGTAAACCCTTAAAAATACCACTAACGTGGGCAAAATATTAAAATTTAATAAAGCTAATATGTTGTCACAAAATTTCATTTGTTTCAAACATTTCACAATTTTAATCAGATAAGATTTACCACATTTAAAGTAGATGATTAAGTAAAACAGTAGGAAGAATAATTTTATCTCTCCAACTTGCAGCATTTGCTTTTTTTTTTCCTGTTTTGCAGCATCTGCTAAAGTAACAAATAGAACTAAAAAGTGGGTTTTTGCACAGAATATTAAGGAGAACAAAAAGAATGCATAATTAGGTTCTGAATAAACAACTCTTGGCTGACTGTAGGGACTGGCTGCCTAAAAAAATGTACCCAGATGTAGGAATGATCACAAGATGACACAGAAAATTAAAATAGATAAAGTGGATGAAGTTTTCTCCAGTATGCAACTGTGAAGATAATCTGCAGAAGAGAATAGGGAAGTGTGGTTAGGATGGGAGGACACCCACACAATGAAGAAAGGGAAAGGTTTATTTTCACACCGTTTCCATGGCTCCAGAAAGCAGGGAAGCTTTAACCTTGTCCGCCTCAGACTCTGTAGTTTTCTTAAGGTGAAAGTGAGTAACGAGCCACCTGTGACCCTTCTCAAATGATTGTTACCCAGGACTGAGTTCTGGGAAATTTCGGGATGCCACATCTCACTTATTCTTAATTGTCTTAACTGGCAGGCAGCCCTCAGGATCAGCTCACACCTTCAGCATGAGGAGCATACAACAAAGGGCAGGAAAAGAGGAAGTTGGGTCTTTTGTAATGCGGTGATAGGAATTGCGTTCTGTCACAGTCCCTTCAACAGAAGCCAGTTCACAGCTATGGCTGGAGGAGCAGGGGGGAGGTTAAGCACAAGGGAATCACTGCTAGTCACTTTTGATGCCCTCTGCTGTCTCCATTTCCTTCAGATTCTTTTGGGACACTGGGGATTGAACTCAGGTTTCAGAACATGGTCCCAGAATGAAATCCTGTGAGTGTTTGTGAGAACACTCCAAGAACACAAGACAAAAGTCTTGTGTCTCATCTTTTCCAAAATATGAAATTGTTCTTGGAATGTGCTTCTGAGCTCCTGGGGTTGTAAAACTTAGTTTTCTTCAGATTATTCATTTAAAACATGCTATTGTTCTCTGTTTATATGCTTCCATTGAAAGACATGCCTTTGCCATGTGGGGCTTGCTGCCACATGTGGCTTGCCTTTGTGATTGTAAATTTTACTCATGTGATTCTCATATGTAAATTGTCTGAAGCTGTGAATACTGTTGTTGTTGGCTACTGTGTGAGTCTGCAGTGCCCACAGAGTCCAGAAGAGCACATTGGATCCCCTAGAACTGGAGTTATAGGTAGATGTGAGGTGCTGAACACGGGTGCTAGGAAACAAACGCAGGTCCTCTGGAAGAGCAGCCTGAGCTCTTACCCATCTTTCTGGCCCAGAATATCTCATTTTAACCATTTTAAGGAGATGAAATCATACCATCTTTATAAACCGCCATTATATTTTTAGGAGTATCTATTCTGTTCCTAAAGATAAATTATTCATTTCAATACTTAGTTTTCCGATGAGTGAAAAAAAAACTATGGAAGTTTTCCAGTGTCTTTTATGATGGATATATCACAAAATGAACATAGTCTAAATGTGCTTGTATTTGTGCATGAGCTTCAACTGGATGTTTACTAGAGAGTTAATCTGATTCTCCATATATTTTTTTTCAGCAAACTGGGATTTTAGAATTATCAAAAAAAAATGTGCCACATCCTTCTGGCTTGATTCTGGGCAGGATCAGGATGGCTTCCTTTTCAGGCTCTGTTACTTTTCTCATTTTTCACAGGAACATGTCAACTTCAGGTTTGACTTTCTAGCAAAGCTAAAGGGAATTACCTGACATAAGCCATATGTCACATTCTTGTCCAGGAGAAAAAATTCAAAGTCACATCCAGCTGAGATCTATCAAATACTCAGGTGAGAAAACAGGAGTCAGGGGGATGTCCTGAAAATGTTCTCTTGGATATTCTAAGATGTGGATTAAACTACATTGGAGGATTTATATTAGATTAAGTTGGACTAGAGACATTTTTTTTTTTACCCAGAGCATAATCCACAGGACATAAACCATGGATGATAGCTAAGAAAGTTGGAATCTTTTGTAAATGAAGTGCTATACCTTCTGTACTTTAACAAAACTCCTAACCAGTGTGTGTATGTGTTAGAGACTAAGAAGAACAGATATACAAAATCACTTTGTTGTGACTTGGGCCTCACCAGTCAATGTTGAGTGGGATGAAATTCATTAATGTTTTTATAGTAATATTTGAGTTACAGATGATTGCACAAAGTAATGAACTAATAATGAGATGAACGCAGAAAAGTGTGTCTATTGTTAGAAAGAGTAGAATATTCCATTTGAACTTCTGAGTATTGTTAAACAAGTGATTGACCAGAATTATGTTCCTTGATGTGATGGCTATTCTTGATGGTCAACATGACTACATCTTCTATTAACTGTAACGCAAATTTCTGGTTATACCTCTGATGGAATGTTTCCTGAATGGATCATTTGAGGAGGGAAGACCACTTTCAATCTGGACCGTACCTTCTGGTGGCTGCCAATAAAAAGGACCTGGGAGAAGGACCTGCTTGCTGTTCAACAACTAGCCCTCATTATTAATGTCAAGTCTATTCCTTCACTGGCATTAGAATCTACTTCTTAGTGTTTGTGTGTGTGTATACATGTGTGTATATATTCATTCTATAAATTATGCTTTTCCAGACTCCCTGACTAATACACTTGGCCACTACTTAATCCAAAATGGGACTGGTCTATAGCAGGTATAAAGGTCTAATACTGTGGTGAGAAGTGTTTACAAGAGACACTTTGAAAGTACCTGGATCCGTCTTCTGCCCTTGAGCATACTGATTTTATAACTTGCATTTATTTCACTTCAGAATTCTGGGATATATTTTAGTTATATTTGAGAGGTACCAACTTGTAGGAGATTAAGACAAATATGCATAGCTTGTGTTTTGGAACATCGAATACCTTCTAAATAATCCCATAAAATAACAATACCCTCAAGAATATGAATCCTGATATCTATCTGTCTGATTGTGATACTGTCTCCAGTGATGTATTCACCGATGATCCTCGCTACATTTAATGGTGAGTTCCAAATCCACCTTCACACAGGTGATTGGCTAAACTCAACAGTTATAAAACCAAACAAAAGGACATGGATGTTCTAAAGTGAATCAAGGTTTATATGGGTTGGGAATAGGTTTGTAGAGGGTTTGGGTTGACAGACATCAGAATGCACTATTTATGTGTGTGAAATTTTCAAAGTATAAGTTTAATAACAGAAAGTAAATTAAATACAATGCAGTGGGAATTTTTAAACCTGTGTCAAGTATTTTGACAGTCAGCATACATGCATGGTCCAATCAGCCTGTGTGAATAAACTGTAAAGGCAGGCATCATGGGCTGGTGCCTTACAGGACAATGATTGATATAATTATAAATAATGAGTTGGCCTGTGCATGACAACTGGACCTAAGTTGATACTTTAATATTTGACGTAGAGTTCTTGAAAACGTTTCTTCAAATGTCTCATCTGTCCTCAGACAATATTGAATGTCAGTCAATATTTCTCTTAAAATCAGTAAAGGTATAATAAAAAACTGTGCATGGGGCCTGTTAGCCATGTGATCTGGAGAGAAACACGCACCCACCTCTGTGCTTTCGTTCCCACAGAAGCAGCAATGATGCCAACACCACACATTTCTTTGGGACTCTGAGTAGGTAATGCCAGTGTGCCTGCTGACAATCATGGCAGGAGACTTTCCCTTGTCACTAGGTAGGCCCGTTTTGTTTTCTTAGTATGTCTAATGATGACAGATTTAGGGGAACAACTAGAAAATACTTTTCAGTCCACAATGTTAATTACTGCAGAGTGGTTGTTAATATAACTGCTATTCAAATGTGACATCTGCATTATTTATTTATCACTCAAAATGAAAGCCAAATACAAGCATACAGTCATAGGATGTATGATATATTCTACTTTACAGTGCTTGCTAAAGAAAAGCCTAGAAATAAAAACATTAATCAAACATGTTTATTTCACTTGTTTAAATGTTTTCTTTTTAAAATTATACATATGTGTATATGTCTGTGTGTGAGCGCCAAGGAGCAGTGCATTCCCCTAGAGCTGGAGTTCAGAGCTGGAGTTGCAGGCAGTGGTGAATGCGGTCTGGGAAAAGACTCCTCTGTAAGAGCATAGGACGTTTTAAACCATTGAATCGTCTCTTTAGTCTCCAACGTCTGTTTTGAGGCTACTGATATTCATTGCCAAATCGTAATTTAAAAAAATAAGTGCTTTCACTTTCAGATTATTAAGTCTAAAATTTAGTTGTAAATCACTGGTATTGGTTAGTGATTATAACTAACAGTTAATTACAACAAGAATCTTGAGAAATGTTTAGGGCAGAAGTTAAAGGTGTGAACGGGCTCCTCCACTCGTGGGTGGCCTCTGCTTTTGTTTGGTGGCCTGATGACCTCAATGTGCCTTCCAACGCTGCAGTTTCCAAAGTGGCAACGACTGTAAATTCATTGCGGCTCCTATAAGGCACAGATCATTTTCCACCCTCTTGTTATTCTTAGAAGCAGCAATCTGTTTTAAGGACTTGGAGAGTTACCTATTTGAATGCAATCAGGGAAAACAGCAGCCCCCCTCCCAAACTCTGCTTTCAAGCACACCAATTAACAAGCACAGATGCTCTGTCCACACTGAGCACAACAGTCTCTGAACTCAACCTGCTTTCTCAAAGCTGAGCCTACCTCTTCCAAACCCGCTTTATAATACAGTGAAGTCCAGCTCACTCACTGCACTAGGCTGTGAACTCTCTCTAGCAGTCTTAAGTGAAGCGTTCCTTGCCTGACTGATGATGCTACTTTATACTTCTGCACTTACCGTCTTGTCTGGAGGTATCCGAGGAGTGATAAAGACTGACCGGAGAGCGGTAGGGCTGAGCTGCCCCTCGCCAGCTTGGTGGAGAAACACTCAGGGTACCCAGTGAAGGACTGCCGTACCGCGGTCTGCTCTTGGAACCAAAGGCAGATGAGGCTGAACTCTTCTTAATTCTTAGCAAAGTGGCATATGAAGTAGAAAGACCGGAAAGAGCCTCAGAGTACTCTGTAAAAAGGAAACAGCAATTCAGAGTCAAACCCAAGGCCTTTGGTTTGTGATTTTGTTTTTTCTCATGAAAATAAGTTTCTTTTGACTAACCTGTTGGAGATCTGCTACATCTGAGTTCATACTAGAATGCAAAAAACCAACCAAACAAACAAAAATCAAAACATTAAAGGCTAACTAGTAGGTTTTGGAATATTATATGAAACCTGTCTGGTTGTAATACGCTCCTTTAAGAAATTAAGAATGAAAAATATATGAAGCCTAAATACAGTATGGAAAGCAAAGGAAGATAGTAAATGGGAGGAGGAAAAAAGGGAAGAAAGAACGAGAATGTGAGAAGAAAAGAGAAAGGGAGGGAAGAAATAAACTTTTTAAAGACTCAATCTTATATATTTTTCTTGTTCAGAAATATTTGGATGTATTTTGAGTTTGTTTTATTCTGTTCCATGTTGGGTAAGTCAGTGCCTTCCTTATTACTGAAATTGGGAAAAATATTCTCATTTATGTTTTATACCCACAAAGATAAATACCCCAAGAAACTTTGCTGGCTGGAAAGCATCACGCCTTAATGGAGATGCTGTGGTACCCATTATTGTTTATGCTGCAAGTTATACCTCAGGTTTCCCAGAAGCTCTCAATATTAAACATGAGAGAATTTAAATATAATTTACTCTATATGTTAGTTATAGAATGTTTATGTTAACATCAAAGAGAAATGATACTATAAAACTTCCATTTTTATTAATTATTGAGAAAGATTTTGTTTGTATTTTATTTAATTTTCTAAGGTGCTGGTTAAGAAAAGAAAAAAAAGTTTGAATAGTATCTGAAATAGATTAAACTATTGTGTGCTCAGAAAATACTGTTGTAGTTTGAATGAGAAGGGTCTCCATAGAATCAGAATACTTGGTCACCATGAAGTAGAAGTGTTTGAAAGCATTACAAGAATTAGGAGATGTGGCCTTGTTAAAGTCACTGGGGGTGATCTTTGAGGTTTCAAAAGGTCATGCCAAACCTAGTGTCTCTCCCTCTCTCTCTGTCTCTCTCCCCTCTCTGCCCGACTGCAGACCAGGATGTAGCTCCTAGCTGCCCCTACCGCACCATGCCTGCCGGCATTCGACCATACTCACCACCATCAATGATAATGCTCTTACTTTTGAGGTGGAAGGTCCACCTTTAATCTACCCCACCCCTTCCGGTGGTAGCCAATATTAACAAGAAAGCAGGCTTGCTCTCTGTGCTTGCTTGCTATCACTAGTAAGTCCATTCCTTCATTGGCATTAGACCTACTTCTTCAGGGTTCTGGTGTATACCAAAGAACAACGGATACATCCAGCCTCACCAACTGAAAAACTACTATATTCTTGGACCTTCCTTGGCAAACTCACATTGTTGGACTAGCAGGACCACAGCCTGTAAGTCATTTTAATAAATCCCCTTTATATTCATTCATTCAATCAGTATTGTTCCCCTAAATAACTCTGACTAACACAGATATTAATTTTAGTGCATAATTTTGGAAAACAATTCTAAATACCATGAGTTTAAAACAGACATTTTGAATTTGCAAATCTAATGTAAACCGAACTGTACAGTTTGCTAAGAATGGGAGCCTCCCCCCCTTTTTCACATTTTTATTTGATGTATATGGGTGCTTGGTCTGCATGTAAGTGTGTGCACCACATTCACACCTGGTACCTATAGAGGACATCATGTCTCCTGGAACCAGAGTTACACATGGTAGTAAACTGCCAGATGGATGGAACCCAGGTCCTCTGAAAGAACAGCCAATTACTCTTAGTTGTTGAGTGATCTCTCCAGCACCAATCTTGGGACACTTTTAAGAAGCAGAAGATTTTGTACAGAGAATATATTTTATCTTAATTCCTGATAAATAAACATAAGATGAAAGTCATGTCTTTACCAGTAAGCTTTCTCATAATTAAAATTATTTAAAATCACGGCACTGCCTCATGCAGATATTTTGGGATGTAGAAACATTTTCCTGATTTGGAAAGAGCACATTAGGTACTAAAGTATCAAATAAAATTTAACATTTCTCTACTATGAATTCGTAAATGTAATTTTTCTGAAAGTCAAGGCAAAATCTTATTGGCTATTTTCCACAGCATGCTCTGTGTCCCAGCCCATCAGATACTGAGAAGAGATTAGTGTTTATAGAATGGGAATATCACAGCTCATTCATATAGATATTATGGAATAGAACAGAGTCATATGTGAAATTTGAATGGCTCCTGCCTGGTACTATGAACCAAATTAATGATGGTTTGCATCGTAGTTTGTCTCTGTAATTCACCTCTGAGCCTGTTCCTCTATCTTATTGGGATAGCCAAGTCTTCAGTTTATCTACTTCAGCTAATGTTAGGCCACAATGTAAAAGTACAAATCCTGTCTTTAAATTTATGTTTAGCCTTGAAGAGCTTAAATGGTAAAGAGTGGCTAACAGAGATGGCAGCGGAACCTTGACACTTTTCTAACAGGAGTATTCCCGAAAGCAAATTATGAAAAAAGTGAAGGTATATATAGAAACTATGGATTAAAGAGAATGTAGCATTTGCACATTCTTGTAAATTTTCTCTGTTACATCAAGGAATGGTCTTCTTTCCATTTTTCTGAAAATTGATTAGAAAAAAAAAAGTAGCTCCTAATCCACTTTTTTTTTTTCAGAGAAAATGACTTCTTAGTTGGTCATTCTTTTAATAAGTACCGATGCTGGCAATGTCAATGGAACCTAGTTAGGCATTCCTCATTTCTCCTTCTATTTTTCTCACTTTATATAGATCAGACCTTAGGGAATGTGCCTTACAGTTATTTCTAAGTGGCCTAGAGATTTTGTGATAAAACTCAATTAACCTGGTGCTCTCACACCATGGGATCCCAGCTGGAAGATGGGTAGGAGTAAATATTAATGCCTTCATTAAACATCTCTTTCTCAAATGACCCTGAGACCACTAAAGTTAGATTATTTAATAAAACCATGGTCTAGTAAGTCAGAATGACATTGCCACATCTTGTGGTGTCAGAACTAACAATAATCTTTTTCATTACTTCAAAGGTCATTTTGTAGATTTAAAATACTACCACTGAACATAAATAATATTAATAAAAATAAATTGGAATATGTAGAGCTGGGATTCCTTAGGGTAACAGTTACAAATAAAACAAATTAAAGTGCCGTTATGATAAAGGATGTATTTTCATCTCTCATGATGTTTTAAATATTTGTAAATTTTCTGACACCAATTAAACGTAATAATTTTCCATATGTTTCTGAGTTTTTCTAGGATATTTCTAGAGGGAACTTCAAGGCTCTAAAATATTGGTGGTAGCTCTAGAGCATGTGATGAGATCCTGTACTGTTCTGCCGTTAGTGCCTCACGCACGGAGAGATATTTGAAGGCTGTGGAGAGGCAAGCAAGATGCACCAGAGAGGCAGAACATGGCAGGTGGCTTCCCTTCATGCATCTCCTGTAATTCTGGTTTTATTTTAAAATAAAAATGCTCGAACACACGGAGTGATATGCGCTGGTTTTCCTAATCATAACGCTTCAATGCTCAAGGCAAGAGTTCCTGAAAGCAGGATCACTGCACATGGGTGATAGCCCCCAGGAAGAGCAGAAGCCATGGGTTCTCCATACCTACTGTGTGACTCAATTTTTCATCAAAGTCAGCATGAAGAAGTGCTCTCTGACCTTTACCAGGGTAACTGCTAGGGCAGTTCTGTCTGATGAGGATGGGTGGAACACTTCAGCAGAGCCAGTTGCCATGAAACACACTTAGAAAAGCTTAACAACTTCTAAACCTTCTACATTATGTCAACTTGATTTCTGCATCTCCTGCACAGGAGAGTTTGAAATAGTCCAGGTCCTATATACCACCTGCCTCAACTCAGCGTTTTTGTATTATGTATGAGCTTTAAAGAATTTTAGCCCCTTCAGCTGGAGAGCACTGTAAAGGGTGAAACTCACTGTGTTTAAAGCACTGTTTTAAATCCAAAGATCCATACTAATTATTCTTACATATAAAGAGAGCTGCTGAGAGCAATGCAGTCCTAGAGTTTTTACCTGAGACTGAAAAGCAGCCACAATCACGGAGTATGGAGAGCAGAGGTCTACCCTACCTATCATTGCTTCTCAGATTGACACTCAACAATTGAAGCCAATGTGATGCAAGATGATAGCTTTATGTCCCCATCCGAAAAGTAAGGGCTTAGTGGTATACAGAGAGATGCATTACATCTCATATTAAATTAAATATGGTATCATTTTACTTCAAAAAGAAAAATTTTCTATTCTTATTTTATTTTTTTACAATAAAATCTGTTTGAATAATAAAAATCATAATATCGCTTAAGTCAGTATTTCTTTTATTATATGAGTCACTGAGAAAATTTATGTGGCCCTGGTTATGTGGTGTGACCACATTATGTTAGATAACAGAAGGCTGCAATGTAGTTTTAAGAGTTATAATACAGTATATTACAGTACACTGTCTTATTCTCGTTGTGTTTCATATAGATTAGCAGTATTTTATAACACGCTATCCCACACTGGCAGTTTTCATTGATACAAAGTCGAGATAAAAATAAAAATAGCTTCAGAAACCATGGTTCCCTGCAAGTTTAGAATCTGTCTTATGAATGAATTATGCATTTGATACATCAGCAAATTAAATAACACATGTGATGGTTCTGTGATGCTTGTGATGTCTTTGGTATGATATACCTTCTATATTACGTCTTTTAAATGTAGGTACCCTCAGTTATGAAAGGCTTTGGTATGGAATCAAGCATGGTCACTTACATTAACAGAATTCTTGGTAACTATAGATAATCAACCCGGTTTATTAATGCATACTGCCATACATGGCTTAACATTAATTCCATGGCCAAGAAATGATTATCTATTAGGCAGCCCGCACTGAACAAGATGCAGAAACAAAATAGAAATACAATAGAATCCTGTCTTCAAACGGTTCTTAGAATCCACGAGGTGCATAATAAAAGCTGCAGGAAAGTGATATTAAGGCAGCACAGACATGGTGCATGCTTCAGAGCCGCCGTTAAAGTACCACCTTCCCCAGTTCAGCACGTTCTTTTCAGTGAAGTCTTTCAGTGAGTGTAGTGGGTGGGTGCTCCCCAACTCTCTCTTTAAAAACAAAAAGGGCTCCCTCAGGCCTGGTAGACTCTCTCCCACATGGGAACACATGAGAAACTTGGCTGGGATTAGAGTTGTACCAGCCCAGTTGGCTGTGTGCATTGGACAAATACGTAACTTCATATGTGACCTGAAACCCCATACTTGTTATATGTTGCTGTTTGTCGATGTCTTTCTGGTGATCACACATCCACTGTGATGCGTGAGCCACATTAAGAGTGAGCATGAATTAAGTGAGCAAAACAACCACTCATTATAAGTAGTTTTTCTTCAAAGTCAGTCTCCATGACATTGACTCTAGGAACTAGAGGTTGGTGAGGCACATGCTGGAATAAATGAGGAGTTCCGACACTAACAGTTTCTTTAGAAAAAAAAAAAATGTTATGCAAGGGAATTCTCAATGGCAGTTGACCAGCTTGGTGAACATTCACTTAACAGAGGATATACCCAAAAGCCAATTGAAAATCACTGCTGTTGATTCTGCTGCTTGTGACTAAACTGAAAGAACTTAACCTGGTGACCCTGAAACAAAGACACACAGCAGGCTGGCAGAGTGCAGCCAGATTCAGCGTGCCCTCTTACATTCCGTACCCACACATGCGTCCCACAACAGAACTTATTATCTCAGCACACCCTACTGCCGGGGAAACCAGCTCTGAACAGGAACTGCCACCTTGACCTTCACTGCAAATCACCAACTGCCACTTCCCGAGGCAGCTATCGCACATTTACTAAATTTTCAAAGGATTTCCTCACCCATTAGTGTGTATCTCACCTGCCATTTCTTCTTTTGGCATTAACTTCTGGTCAAAGTGACCCTTGTCACACTCCTCCTCCTTAAGGAGTATATTACAGGGTTCGGAGCCTGAAGGAATTGTGGTGCTTTGAATTTTTTCCTGGGTTATTATTTTAAACATTCTGAACATAACAGAAATATATACTGATTGAGGAATGAAAACAGGCTTTCATCTTGCTCCTCAGCCATCTGAGGACTTTGTTTTTTCAAACAAAATGCCTTGCCAGTATTTGATTTGTAGATCAATGAACGTCTTAACGGCAGTGTCGAGCTGCTTCACGAAACAGTACTGCAACAGGGTTTTGAGCTGCAGACCAGAACCACAGGCAGATTTGGCTCGATTTTGTTTCAAAGAAAATGGAGTCATTTCTGCATGCAGCCTGCTGTTGACCACACATGCTGTGATCACTTACTCCATCAGAGGTATTTATTTAATAAGTATATATGTATTCATTATTCAATTGACATATAAATGCATATATATGTATATGTACTTATACATGCAGTCTCCTTATGCAGCTCTGGCTAGTCTGGAACTCATTATCTCTACCAGACTAGCCTCAGACTTACAGATATCTTTTTGCTTCTGTCCTCTAAGTGCTGGGGTTAAGGAAGTGTTCCATCATGCCCAGCTAATATATATAATAATATATAAATATATATATTACCCAAATTGTTACATACTATATAACAACAACTCTGTGATTTGGTGAGGTGTCTCTTACATACTATGTTGTGGAAATATCCATGAAATATATCCTTTTCCTAGAGACTATGAATTTCCTTAGAATATCTTCATGGAGCAGGAGCTTCTGAATCTTAAAAGTTCTTTCTAAAAGTTGGGAGAGACTGCTCAGTGGTGAAGAGCACTTGTTCTTGGAAAAGACACATGTTTGCTTCCCAGCAGCCAACTTCGTGGCAAAAATCCATCCACAAGACCAGCTGCAGCTGCTCTGACATCTCCATGGGCACCGGGCATGCAAGTGGTATGCAGACATGCATGATGTGAAGTCAGAACACACATACACATAAAGCAAATGACCTTGTAAAAACATATTAAAATGTTAAATAAAATTGTTGTTCAAACATGTCTTGCTGAATTTGTTTTCAAGTGATTTTACTTCTTTATCCCCTTTCCAGTATTATAAGGAAACTATGTGTTTCCTAATATTTATAGATCATTTGCATATCTTATAATATGATCTCTAGGGACAAATATTTCCTTTATTTTCTACATGTGCCAGCTGTGACGAGACATGTGAGGAGACCTCATATCTCATCATTAAAACTGATTTTGACTGTTAGTCACATGCTGTGTTTTTCCATGTACATTTTTGCATATGCTCTATTTTTCCTGCTGATGTGCCTGATAACCTGAGTTCCAGCCTTGGGGACCCATGTGGTGGAAGGAAAGAGCCCTTTCCCACATGTTGTCCTCTGACTCCTGCATGAAAACCCACCCTATGCCCACATTCACTTCATCTGCCCACAATAAATAAAATCCAAAGAAATCAAAATGAACCATGTACCAAATTGAAGTTCCCTTTCATTGAGACTTCAAAGGCTGCTGACAGCTCTGACATACACCCCCAGCTCGGGACTCATATTTAGCTCTCATGCTTTAGCAGCATAGAAACGCTTCCTCACAAAACCCTACTGCAATATCCTTGCTGCTGTCAAAATATTTTTCTTCCTTAAACTTTGTTTGAGATTGTCATTGAACCCACTTATCTTGATGCTGAACACACTTAATTGTGGCTATGACTTTTTATTTCATGACAATGCAAAAAAAAGTGACTTTTTTAGCTGACATTTTTCTTCTGTTCTAACATGACAGTTGGTCAGTGGCTTAGGCTCAATGACATTTATCAGCTACCTAATTAAAACGTAGACACTTTTTTATAAAAATTGCAAATGTGACCTTCATTTGTGTATTTTTGCTTGCTAGCATGTTTATTGAAATGTCACAAAGAAACCCCACTCTGTTCTCTCCTATAATGTTTAATTATATTATATTGAAAGTGTTCATTACTTGGTTACCATGGAATGAGAAGTCACATGGTGTCCCTGGAGAGAGGAAGAAGGCAGTTTCCACTCTGTATGGAGCAGGAACTGCAAGGGTATGTCTATAGTACGCCAAAACCACCAGGTGAAAGTGGAAATGTGTTCAATTAACAAGTTGGCTCGGTTTCCTAATGCCAGACAAAAGCTCTTTTATTTCTTTCCCTGTGTTCAAACATAGCTTTGTAGACATGAGGCTGATTGTTTTGGCATTCCATAAGGACAGTGTAGACCTCTCCCGCCACCTTTAGACCTTACTCTCTAATTGCTTCTACAAATTCTCCTGTGAGTGTCACACAAATTAGTGATTTTTATCTAAAGCCCACCATGCTGTGAGGTCTCCTGCTCTAGATCCCACACCTGTAAGTTCTTCTGTAACCCTGCATGGGATGTCATTGTGGATCCTCCTGTTCACTCTCAACAGCTCCTGGGGCGTTTGTTTCTCTTCTCCATCAGTGCCTGACCCGAACACTGCTTTCTTTCCTTCAAGGCCAGCACAGCAAAGCAAATGTTTCTTTGACTAACTAACATTTCCCCATTACTCATTAGGTCCTTTATATCCCACTTTCCTGTATTCAGTCAAAATTGTAATTAGTTTTCAGTCAAAACTGAATTACCTTTTGTTTCTCAAATGAGCTAGGCCTCCAACTGATTATGTACATTTTCCTTCTATGTATTAGTCATGGACCAGTGAATATTTTATAAAGATAAAATTTGAAGAATTTCCCACTTATATAAATTTTAGTTAGAAAACTGTATTTCCATAGGGCACTTAGAGTCATTTTAGAAAGAAATTTAATTATGATTCAAGAGATACTGAAACGTAAATAAATTATACACATATCTAAATATAAATGTCTCTTTTCTTGCAGTACATGTATATGCTTGCTGGTGAATGACTGACTCTGTCCTAATGTTTTTCATAATATCACACTTTACTCCAAATATCAGGCCCACAAAGACACACACACACACACACACACATCTCAATGTAAAGTCAGAGGTATACTTAAACCCACATAGGATTTGAAGAACTTTGTAGTCTGTATAATTTTGGAGACTAAAAAAATTTTGTTGAACAGTAAAGTGTCTCAATAATCTAATTTTCTAAAAGTTTCATCGTTTCTAAAGATCAAACTTACTTAAACAGCTGAAATTTCTTAAACAGCTGAAATTTGAAGACATCGATGATAATGTTAATAATTTGCAAAGGGGATACACATTTGGTCAATTCATTTTTACTTATTGAATACATTTTCTCAAATGAATAGATTTAGCAAATTGTTAAAATGTGAATTTACATGCAGTTAATCTTATTTACTCCTCCCATTTGATAATGTACAATGTTATAGAGTATAGCCAAGTAGCTTTTTTTATTTTATACTTGTGTATTTTCTGAGGTGTGTTGCTAATAAAATTTCATAAATGAAGACAGAGATGCCAAAGACTTGGTTAAAGGCTTACTAAGAATTTCTCATCCCAAGCAACAAAAATTTTTAAAGTTATGAGTTAGGGATATAGTTTAGTTGTCAGAGTACTCAATTAGTATGATGAGCCCTTGGGTTCGGTTCCCCAGCACCACATAAAATTTGGCATGGTGGTACAAGATTGTGGCCTTATCACTCAGGAATTTCCAGCGCACAAGTTCATTTTTAGATAAATAGCAACTTCAAGGTCACCCTGGGCTACAAAATATATGTAAAGGTATTAAATATTTCAAGCACTGTAAACAATATTCCCTAAGTTCAAGAGCATAAAGTGAAATTCTAATAAGTTCACCAACCCTAGAAGCAAATACCAGAGATATTAGAAGCAAAGGAAGCTTTGACAATTGCACTATTGACACTATTTCTATAGAACAATGAATAGTATTGATGAGAAGTTCATTTGTTCAGTGTGATATATTCCATAATTTATATTGCTACACAAAATTGTAGCTTGATGGCTTTATATTATTACGCATAAAACCTATTTTGTTCAGGTTCATACCAACTTTGTTGTTCAATACGTGAAACTAGGTCAATATTTAATCTCTCGGAGCTCCTGTAAATCTGTAATACTAACTAATTCACAGTGGCTACTGTGAAGATTGAAATAGTCTATTACATGTCAATGTTCATTAGTACAAATGTCAGTCTACCAATTGTTTGATGAACATTAATTTATTTTTACTTTCATATCTGCTATATAAGCTTAAAATTTAAACCACTGGGATAGACATTTATTCATTCTTCAAAAGAACGTGAGATCTTTGCTTAAAATACATTTTTTTTTGAGAACAGAATTCCCTGGTTTGAGTATCATTGTTTGGAAGGTGTTAATTTATACATTGGAGAAATGGTTCAGTGGTTGAGAGAACTTAATTTTCTCTTTAAGAGGCCTCAGGTTTGAGTCACAGCACACACAGAGCATCTTATAACACTTTCTAACTCCTGTTCCATTGACTCAACACCTTCTTCTTCCCTTCATGGGCTTCTTCATATGTAGTTTGTATTCATGTATACTCCGACCCACACATACAAGAATTAATCAAAATCATATTGTAACTCATGATGGGTGAATTTTTAATGGATAAATCGGATGAGAAATGATGTAAAGTCTACTGTCCAAAGATTTTTGCTGATGAAACTGAAAGTGAGCTCCCTTACCGCAAACACTCCTATCTAAAAAAGAACAGATTTCTTTTTTAAAACCCACAGTGGAAAAGTACACATGATGAAATGCTATTTCTTTCCTATCTCTATTGAAGAAAAATTTAATCTGGCCAAGAGATGGCTGAATAAAAATATTAATGTTTCCTGGTGATATTAAACCACATAAAATGATGCAATAGCTATCCTGCATTCTTCCTCAAAGGAGTCCTTACCATAAGCGTTAAATGTCTTCCCTGCTGCAATGAAGTAATGTGTTAAGTTAACCCACCACAAGGTTTGCTGGAGGGCCTTGCATGCAGTCAGTGTTGAGTTAGAAGGACTGAATCCAAAAACTGTCAGAATAATTTTCCACAAGATTTTAATAATACATACTTAATATTAAATTATAATTTTCTTGAAAGCTATACAATGAATTGAAAGATGAAGTTCCTACAGTTGTATCAGAATGTATAGGTTTTCCCTTCTGTTACACTACTGTTTGTCTCAGTCATTATATGTATATTTTGAAACAGTCTCCATAGTTTTATGTGTTTGTTATCAAATGTTTCGTATTTCATTAAGAAGTAAGCTTACCCATGACAATAAAAAGTAATAAAGCTCGAGGAACTGACAGTATTAGTTAAGCAAAGAAACAAAAATAAAACAGAGATGAAGACTAGCATACTGAAAATTTGCCCCATCAATGCAATCTACAGAAGGTATAGACAACATGGTAAGAGCGATAGGAGATGGTTGGCAATAAAACAAGGATGAAGGATTTTTGTTACCTTCTTCAAGATTTGGAAATGAGCCAAGAACTAAAATGGGATTTAACCCAATGAAATATAAAGTTTGAGTAGTTTAGGCATTGTTCCTAATTGCCCAAGCATACAAATGACTTTAAAAAAGAAAGAAATTTCATTAAAGCAAGCAGTAATTAGGATCAGAACTGGTTATTGTCTGCTTAGCATTTTGGCACAGGAGTGGGGGGATGTTCTTCAGAGTTTAAACCACAGAGAAATCACCAGTGAGCATTTCTGTCATGTACTCATGGCTTAATTATAGATGTAAAACATGTCTGATTCATCCTCTACAGTTCAGGTCACAATTTCCTAACAAGAGTCCTGTCCTGGACATGTAAGTCTACATATCAAGTAATGTTATTTCTTCTTTAGAACAAAGCAAAATTGTTAATTGTCCTGAAATGCATGCATTCTTTTCTTCATCTGCACCTGCAACTAAAATCTCTTAATTATAACTATTGACTCTTGTCACACTGGGATGGATTATTCCTTGGTCTTTCTTTTTTCCTTTCTTTTCCTTTTTTTTTTTTTTTTTTAGATTTAAAACTACATTCTGTTTGGAACCAAAGTTTGAGGCCAAAATCTCAAACATATCCTTGTCCCTAAGGATACATATCTTATACTTCATAACTAACATTTTAGACAAGACATTTTAAATGGTAGTATTTTTAAATGACATGGTGTAATGCAAGTTTTTTTTTTCTGTATGTTATGTAAATATGCCTTAGTTTAATCCCAAGTGAGGGATTTCAGTTGGGCTATGGTTTTTCCACACTTGTTAATCATGTGCATGGCATTATCTTTGTCAGCTGGTAATGGCTCTCGGAGAGGGGCATGCTCTAGAACTCAGAGTATAAATATGAGAGGCAGAAAAGAAAAGGTGTGGTATTCTGTGTGGCATTCGGTACTGGCATGAAACACTATGGGTAGAGCATTTTGGAGAGACCAGAGACAGTGCAGCAGTTTGGAGCAGACAGACTGAGAGGAACTCTTCAGGGTGCAGAGGCCTGGAGGAGCCTGCAGGCTGTGTCTGCGGTGGATGGAGATTAGTATAGAGCCCTAAATGAACCCCATGACTCTAAAGCCAGAAGAAGTAAAATGGTTTATGCCCTCTCTATTCACTAACATTTTCTCTCTCCTACTTAAGGTTGGGGGTGTGTGGAATGGAGGTAGAGGCCTAAACACCCCCAAATAAAATCGTTTTCAATACAAGCGCTACAGGTGGTTCCCCAGGACAACACAATTCATTAAGTCAGGGACATAGTAATGTGAACATCACTCTCTGAAGCAACAAACACGGTTCATTGTCCCTTTTACGTGTACTTACGTAGTTTTCACGCCATGCCTTATTATTCATCTGCATTTCCTCCCTGGACACGACCACTGTCCATTTAAATGCTTATATTTCTGCTTTTTAAACAAGTGAGAACACTGTATCCTTTTAACACACTTAAAATGTGTGTCTAGGAAACATGAGAAGAGGGTATGAAGTTAGTATGCACAGGGGCTGCCATGGCAGGTGCTGACGTGTAGAGGGTATTGATCCCCTCCAGATATGTTGTGTGTGTGTATGTGTGTGATTCTCAAAGAATGAATAAAAATGTGTGCCTGAATGTGATAAACCTGTCACCACATTGGAACCCCTATCTTCTTACAGTGGTGGGCTTTCTGAGAAGTTATTTAAATAAGGCTTTTTCTTCTGACATGCATTTTATTTTCAGTATTTTCAGTGTTGTGAAAACATAAATTAAAAACTTTTAACTTGGAGCTACTACTGACTTTCAGAAATTGTATGAAGCCCCTGACATTCTCCATCAGAAACAATGGACACATGGATCTGAGGAGAGGTGAGGCTCTACCATCTCCATTCGGATGTGCTCACACCTCCCCCCACATACATCCTTTGAGGATCTTGCTAACAAGTCAGAAGCCTCATTCTAGACTTTCAGACCCACCCCAGTCCAAGGCTCTGTTTATTCATTGCTCATTTAAATGACTTTAGCACATTTTCCCTTTCCTTGTGCCTATTTTATTTTGTAAGGCTAATCCAAGGTTCAAAAGAATGAAATCTTATTGACCAAAGCGTTTCTATGTTAATCTTCTATGACAGTTGATCGATAATCTGTTTTACCACACATATGAGAGTGTATCTGTTAATAGATAGATCAAGTTGTAATAAATGTACATGTGACCATTATTCTCAAGAAAGCAAAAGAGTCAACAGGAGCAGTGCTCTCAATCATGCACGGAGAAGGTAAGGAGGCTGATGCTACAAAACACTCCAAGATGATGGAAATCCCTGACACCACCATACCTCCTCTTCTGTTCTAATCCCCACCACCACCACAAACATATGAGCAATTTGAGCTTGAGAAAGCTGGCTGTGCACATAAATGAATGTTCTAGTATAAAATAGACACGCTCACGACAGGAGTGGCATGGAGCAAGCATCAGCAAGAGAGCAGGTCTTGCTTAGGGCCTGTGGCCAACTGCCTCTGGCAATTGTATAATTCTGTACAGACTCCTTGCTTAGACATTACACAGGGGTGTTGGCCCTGGCCACACACTCATGAATTAAGAACGTCCTCTGCACAAGCACATAAACTTCCACATTGTAATAAGATTCCTCACCATCACTGTTTACCCTTGCCTCATTTTCCTCATCTGTCTCGTAGGAGTTATGATCCTATTTCTCCAAGGGCTTGCTACAAGGATGGGAAGAAATGAGCATATATTAAAGGGCCAGGGGCCACAGTAATGCCTACCACAGGAAGTATCTAATAAAGCTCAGCCACCATTATGACTCTAACATAAGCTGAGGATTTACTGGTCCAGGGGAAGCTTACCAGAGGCAAAATTTTGAATCACATTCTGTAAGAAAGTATAAGCGGAGAATGATAGCTAATATGTTTGGCTTTACAAGGAGAAGGTAGAAGTCCACTTTAATTTTCAAAGAGTCTTACAAAAATCAAATGTACTTCCCACATCTAAATTCATCCCAAGTAATAGACAAAATTAACAGATGCTTTATCCATATTATATTTAATTTTGTCTCTTTTCAGTTTTTTTTGTCTAACCTACAAGTTAAGAATATGAAAATTATTTAGAGTAACAAATTATTTTGCATATGTGTGTTTACAAAATTGACTAATATATAATTTATTAAAATAAATGCAGTTGAAATGCTTCAAAGAGTTGGATTAAGTGATTAGAAAGTAATAGGCAATTCCTTTTTTCATCAATCATGAAATAGTTGTTTGGTTTCATTATTAAGAAAATGCACATTTTTAGACTTTCTGAATATTAAAGGGAAGACTATTCCTACTGAGACTAATTATTGGAGAGTGTGCAAAGACTAAGTAACCAGATTAATTATAAAACTTGTTTGTAAATGTAACAAGTGCAGATTTAAACCCATTGATATGATTGCCAATGGTGTTAGGAAGTAGTGAAACTTTCACTAACTTAGTTGCTAGTGAGTTCACTAGTCCTCAACTTCATAACATAATTGATAATAACAAGTTGTTTTTCTTTAGTTTCTCACCCCTCCCTCCTTGAACAATGTTTTAAGATGAAATATAAAGGCAGAGTACTTCTCAATCGGATTCTTTCTGTGAATTCGAGTTTGGCTCTCTCTGACACACAATCACAATGACTATGAAGAGAAGAGCTGATACATCTATTTACATACAGAGTAGCTACTCATTTCTACAGTGTACCATAAGTCCTTGTGCTTCTAATGTAACATATGTGAATTTCTGAAAGCTTCAGAAGATTATCTTTGCAAACTATTCTGACATATAATTATTAAAGCATATAGTATAGCTACATTTTTTAAAAATATGGCTTTAGTTTTTTTTTTAAGTCATAGTCCTTGATCTTATCATTGTTCAAAAACTCATCAATATGAACTGGGGAGGTAGCTCAAATGGTAAACTAATTGTCATGCAATCATTAAAACAACAACAACAAACACCTCAGGTTCAGATCCCCAGAAACCATTTTCCAAGATCATTGAGAGGTGTCTATAACCTCAGTGAAGTAAGCAGAAACAGGCTGAAGTTCAGGGTTATCTGGCTACACAGCCTAGGTGAAAAAGACTGGTACTGTCTGAAGAAAATAAGCTGGGGAGTAATTGAGGATGGTACCCAACTTTTCCATACTTAGATGCATGCAGAACACATATATATGCACATAGAGAAAAAGGATGACCACTTTCACATTTCTCAGTAACTCAACTCAGCTCAGTTAATACACAAAGTTTCTGTTCAAGATATTTCTAGTTTGTTGCTAAATCCATCATCCCTACCTAACATTGCTAAAGCTTTTCACCATGGTTTTGATATTTTCATTAAAAGTTAGTTCTCATAGAAAGCAATGTTAATCCAAACACTGCACAGTCTTCAAACCCTGTGTCTTGTAAGCTGCTTTTATTTGCAAGCAAGAAAAATTGCGTCCAACTCAAGCTGAGTTAAAGAAGAAACTGACTACTGATAATGACTGTGGATGTTCAGGGCAGGAACAGTCTAAGATGAAGCTTACCAAAGCTGTCATAAGAAGCCCCAGTTAGCAAGATTCTGTGTGATAGGCTGTCAGGTAACAAACTTCCTTCTCATCTGTAACTGAGTATAAGCCATGTAACAGCCATGTGTAGAGTAATCAGACATGCCTGTATAAATATGTGTGAGCAGAAAAGCAGCACAAAATATCATAATAGATGAGATATTGCAATGTGTGAGGTGTTACACTATTTATACTCATTGTAAAGTTTTGAGTATAGTGGCAATTCCTGAGTTTTGCTCAGCACTAAAAATAGAGAGTTGAAATCCTCAGCAACTGCATGCTCAGTTGTCTAACAGAACAAGAATGTTATGTCTTGTGGCATCTTTTTCTATTGAAAATTAAAGTTGTTTGGTTTTGTGTCTTCTATTTGGATTGTGGTGTGTATGTGTGTGTGTGACAGCCTTCTCATGTAGGCTAGGTTGACCTTGAATCCCTGATTTTCTTGCTTCCACCTCCAAAGGGCTGAGTTTGCAGGGAAGGGCCACCATGCTCAGCCCAAGTATTAATACTTCTTCATAAATGAACATGTAAAAATATATTGCTGAATCTCTAAGAAGTGGTTTCTGTAGAAGGTTTTGTTTCTCCTCAAAAACAATAGAAACTTCAAACATGTCTTTAAAAACTTGAGATTTTATTAAATCATCATTTACCTAGTAACTTTATCACTTATAAGTTTGTATAATTTGTTTTGTTAAATAAATTTACTTAGTATTATCAGTCGTGCTTAAAGACAAATAAAAATCAAACAGGACAACAAAGCTCTTATTGCTTTGGTAAACAAATGGAAGCCTCGGCAACCATGTGTGGAAATGTAAAGATCCATGGATGGGGTGTAAATGAGCTGTTTAAAAACACATGGGTGAAGTTAGCAAATACTGTTTCTCAACTTCAAATTGTTTCCTTCGTGATTATTAAATTGCCCTGAATTATAAACTTTGCAAAGAATGAAGTATTTTTTATAACTGACATCTCCTTAATTTGGCAACTTATGGTCGTAGGAGGAATTATTAAATTGGGTCACGTGGGAAAAGGAGAGCACTTGCTCTCAGAAGGAGAATGTTCTAAGAGGCAGCAAACTTAATCAATAAACACGGCAGTTTGGCCTTTGTTTTTAACCTTTCTCCTTTATGGCTTCAATTTTTGTCTATGTTACACACACATAACTCTGTTAATTGTGTTTTTATTTACAGGACCATGTGGAATTTACACCAATGCACAGTGGTGCTGTCTACTAGTTAGAACCCAGTCAGTTCATGTAGAAAATGGTCCTGAAGCGTAGGATGCCTCAAGGTAGGAAAGGTTAAGACCAAAGAAAAAAGTAGTAAAGCCTCAAAAGTGCTAAGAGTGTTTCAGTCTAATGTGACATACTGTAAGATGACTTCACTCCATGAGAACTTGGGCTTACCGGCCACTGTGCAGTATCCAGGGCGAAGGGGCAGGGATTTCTACTTTTTTGCAGAGCTGAGTCTTGTCCTGTGTCCCTCTTTGGTTTCCAATGAAAATAGAATGTTTATTCAGTTAAGTCTGTTGGCCTTTTAGAGACTTTTTTCTTTTCTAAGTAAATTTTAGTTTTGAAATAAAATTAAGTTTTAAATTAAAGTTTCTCATTCAAAATCCCCCACTCTGATACTCTCATCTCTCCAACGGAGAGGTAATCCTGTGTGTTTTCTCCCATGGGGCTCACAACCATGTGCTCTAAGACAATGCTGACAAATAAGGGACGGACTCAACAAGCTTTACCCATGAAATCTGCATCTCAGTTCTACATCATCCTGTGTAATGTTCCATCATTAAAGTACAATAAAGAGCCTATGCGAAAATGGTCATATTTGAAAGCAAGCTGTTTGACTTCACAGCCACACTGGGAATGGAACTATGCCAGCAGAAGTCACAAGACTGTGGCCACACTAGGGGAAGATGTTTATGGCCAAGTATGCTGCCAGCAGCACAGTAAAAAACAGTCAGTGTGGCTGCAGTAATGATCAGTGTGGATTTACAGAGCAACAGAACATCTGTAGAGGTTTAAGAGAATTGGCCCCTATTCCTTTCTGGTGGCCTTGTCAAGGCATGACCACTTTATCTCATGTTGATAGACATGATCTAAGCAGGAGAAATTATAAAATGTACCCAAACAAAATTTCTTAAAACGCAAACGAGTGTCTTTGAATTATATTACTATTTTCTAAAAAAGCAGAACAACAACAACAAAAAACCCAAAAAACCCTATATTTTCTGTTTTGAAAATATGTTGTTAATGGCTATTAGGTAGCACAAAAGTGAAAATCTGAATGGAAAATTTATTATGGAGTATCCAGAATATAGTCATGTTCCCAGCGGGACAAAGGCTCTGCTGATTTCCAGAGTCTAAACAGGAATGCAGTTTTAAACTATGCGAGGTAGACAGGACAAAGCAAAGCAACAATATCAATGTGAAGAACAGGACAGAAGAGTAAGTGATGACCCTGTCTCCTGCGGGGAACACCGGGGTACAAATGAAGACATCAGCCTCCCAGAGAGGATTCAAAGTCATCTGACCTTACTCACTTTATGGAAAAGAGATAACATTTCTCCACCGCTCTTCCCCTCTTACTAGAATACGTTGGCTTCATATCTTGATTTTCTCTCTATCTCTGTCCTAGTCAGGGTTCCTATTGCTGTGATGAAACTGTGTCCAAAAGAAAGCTGGGGAGGACAGGCTCTATTGGGCTTAGGCTTCCAAATTGTTGCCTATCACTGAAGGAAGGCAGGGCAGGAAACTGGAAGGAGGAGCTATTGCAGAGGCCATTGAGGGGTGTTGCCTACTGGCTTGCTCCTGTGGCTTGCTCTTTTGGAACCAGAGCACCAGGGTGGCACCACCCGCCATGGGCTGGGCCCTCTCACATCAATCACTGATTCAGAACTTGCCTTTCAGACTTGAATACATTCTGATCTTATGGAAGCATTTTCTCAGATGAGGTTCCCAACTCTCAAGTGACTCTAGCCTATGCCCAATTGACAATAATACTAGCTAGCATCACCTCTAAAGTTCCATTATACATGAAGATTAAACTTGATAGATCCTCACTTTTTTTTTTTTGACAAACCAAATATGATACCAGAAGAAAGCAAAGTGCTCTTCAAAATGGCAGCTTCACAGAGAACATGCGTGCTACTGTTTCTCCAAATGGTACCATTATTATGCAAACTTACAACTCGGGAACACAGGTGGTATATGAGACACAGGTGATTGAAATAGTGTTCTTACTCCTTAGCTTGTCCTTCTGTGAGCATGGCTCAAAAACTCAACTCATTACTATTTGGTTGGAACAAACTTTTTTTTTAAGGAAGAAATGTTTTATTGTTTTTAAGTATATTTTTTCTAATAAAATTATACCCTGACTGCAGCTTCCCCTTCTCTTCTCTCCAAGTACCCCTCCCTCACCTCTGCTCTACCCCAGACAGTAGGAGTTGGCAAACGTGAAAATCGGATTAGAAGTGGGTTTAGAGCACACAAAGGCTCACTTAGCAAAGGAGCAAGTGCTGCAGGCTTGAAGAGATAAGTAGACCACAAAAAGGCAGGGCTCTTATTTCAACTGGGAGAGAGGGCGTGAGATGAGCATGGAGTGCCTAATATTAGCTGGGAAACTATGTCTGCTGGTTACTTCCTGTAATGCAAGGAAGGATACTGGCTTAGGGTTCAGAGACGAGAACCAAGTCACAGATGGCTTGTCATCCGTCCTACAAAGGGTTTGGGAGTATTCAATTGTGGGATCTTATAAAGGGAATCAGAGTTGCATAGTGAGTTTAATTGGTAGCATATATTTAGCATTTCTATTGGTGAGAAAAATTCTATTACCATATTGTTCTTTTAAGGAACTAGTCCAAGTATTTTTATTGCAATAATAAAATGACATTAATATGGCCCTTTATTTTTCTTATGTATAAGTGCCCTTGGATATTATTTCCATATCAATCCTTCAACAATTACCTTCTATTCTAAAACACCCCAACGCAGCATTAAAATGCATAGAGTGTGCAGTACAAGTGACCTTGAGATCCGGAGACCTCGATGGGATTTCTAATAACTTGTTTAAATTGGTTAAAGAAAATAATATATAGAAACATGAATGTGTGTATAAGTGTATATGTTTGTGTGAAAACTTGCAAATTACAAATATGGATAATACAACTAAATTCTAATTAGAAATATAGTATTTGGTTACTTTTATCTCTATGAAACAGAGATAGTTTCTCTGAGAGTTTGAGATGGTGTTCAGTTAAAGTGTGAAAGATTTTCCTTTCAAGCAAGAGTCTGTTAACCTTCTTAATCCATGCCAATGTTGATTAATATCACAATCTATATCATCTTTGTAGGTGAATTAAAATTCTAGTTGATACACTGAGTGATTTTCACTAATGTGTTGATCACTGGGTGGAAGAACACAAGAGCATCTTTGTGGATGCTGATGTGATCTCATTCCACAACCATGGCGCTTGTGGCACACACACACAGTTGTACAAGCTACAACATTGTCTCTGTCTTTTTCTTTGTCTCTGTCTGTCTGTCTCTCCTCTGTAACACATATACACACAATCTCTCCCTTTCTTTCACATACACACAGATTATTCTCATTTTGAATAAATATGAGTTGCAAGGTACAGCAACGTAAGAATTAATGTGGTTGTTGAATGACACAGATTTAACGCTGAGCGGTTGTTTTTTTTTTAAGATTTTATTTATTTATTTTACATATATGAGTACTCTATCTGCATGTACACCTACAAACCAGAAGAGGGCATCAGATCCCAATATAGATGGTTGTGAGCCACCATGCAGTTGCTGGGAATTGAACTGAGGACCATCTAGGAAGAGCAGACAGTGCTCTTAACCACTGAGCCATTTCTCCAGCCCCAACCCTGAGCTGCTTTAAGTCAGTAATTTGAGAATAAACTTCACTTGTCTCTCCAGGGTATAAAACAATATCTTAGTTTGTACGTAAGAAAAACCTCAAGTCACTAATACAAGAGGAAGCTGTTTATGAAATTTTCCCATGGTGCCCAGGCTAGCAAACTCCATTGTTTATAGAAGTGTCCTAACAGGCTTCTTAGGCTTAGTAATTAAAACATTTTTCCCTTGACCCAGTGAGCGCCTATAATTTTTGTCTCCCCAGAATAAATTTCCCTAAATGTTTCCAGGCAAAACACATATAATATTATGCAGTAAGATATCTGTAATCTCATCTTTTAAGGGACAACAGCCAGAAAAACTGAATTTGATAATGATACTCTATTTCAATTAACAAAAAAGAAAAAAAATTAAATGACCCGTAGTTATGTAACTTTTGAGGATAACTGTCAAAGCTCACTGAGCAATCAGAAATGTACGAATGTATAGTACACATTCCTAGTAGCTGCATCTGGGCCTAATGACCTAGATTCCCTGAATTGAAAACTGAACGAGGACATCAAATGGCCGGCTCTATCATTTTCCAGCATGCTCTCTTGAGAAGATGCCTGTGACTGTGCCTGGAGCGCAAAGGTTTTCCATAGACGAGGAGCCAGCAAACCCCAATGGTCCTCTGTTCATTTCAATGATGTACTTCCTCCTCCCCGCCCCCTGCAGCACTGGAATCACTGATACACAAGGCCATGCAAGACTTTTTACTTGGGTGCTGGGGATTTAGAATCCAGCCTTCCTTCGCGTGCAGCAAGCTCTCCCACCCAGTGAGACAGATATAACCACCCTAGATTGTTTATATTATAATGACAACAAGAGAATAAAAAGTTAAACTCCACAGCTATCTCAGGGAAGAGTTACAGAACTTCCAGTCTGTAAAACAATAGTTTGGCATATCAATGCTGTACCATTCAGGTCAAAATAATCGTTAGCCAATCTTGTTAGCATCACATTTCCTCAAAGCACTGATCAATTTTCAGTGAGATTGAGATGATCATTTCCTTACTCTATGTGACTACAGACCAAAACAAGAACCCTTTATAGGGCAACTGAGTCAACTCTGATGTGATCTCTTACACAACAAAAATACAGACGGGACATGAAGAGAAAGCAAAATATCATCACTGATCAAGAGATAGAACAGAGTATAAAAGTAAAACCATTATAGACCCTGATTTTGGAATTATCAAACATGGCTTCAACTACGGCAAATCTAATAAATAAAATAAAGGTAGGCCAGCAAAAATGAACAATGTTCTCTCTCTTTCTGTCTTTCACATACATACACCCACTCTTACTGATGTTTGAGTTAAACCTTAATTTTGTATACCAAGAGAAATGAACTAACTTCTTAAAATTTATATGTATATTCACACAGGAAATAAAAGAAAAAATCTACGACAGCAAGCAATGAAATGTATTTCATATAAAAAGAGGAAAGAACTTCACTGAGTAGACATGGTTTTGTTATTGTTACTGATACAATTATTAGTGTTTTTTCTGTTTTGCAAAGTACATCTCACAAGTAATTATACTATATCACAGGCGGTTAAAAGTCTCAATATAGAAATATAAAATGTGTAATAGGAGCCAGGTAGTAAGAAATTAACTCAGGCTACTAGGTTTGAATTATAGGATGTGATCATTTGAATGAGAATGGTCCCCGTAGGCTCATATGTTTAAATAGTTGGTCCCCAGATTTTATAAAACTGTTTAGAAAGGATTAGGAGGGGTAGCCTTGTTAGAGAAAGTATGTCACTGGTGACAAACTTGAGGTTTAAAAAGCTCATGCTAGGCCCAGTTTCTTTCTCTCTCTCTCTCTCTCTTTCTCTCATCTATGTATGTATGTATGTATGTATGTATGTATGTATGTATCTATCTATCTATCTATCTATCTATCTATCTCTGCCTTAAAGTTGTGGATCAAGATGTGAGCTCTGAGCTGTTCTTTGCTCCATTTTGATAGACTATGACCCTCTGAAACTATAAGACACACTAAACATTTTTTCATAAGTTTCCTTGTTTATGGTGTGTTTTCACAACAATAGAAAAGTAACTGAGCAGAGAAAAACTTTCAAGGTAATATGACAGGCTCACTCTAGTGTATATTTTAGTTTCTGTGCAAATAGTCACACCTAACACTTAGATCTCATGTCTTTCCTAGTAATGCTTGAATGTCCAGAAACACAGTGCATGGCAAGCTTGAAGTAAGGAATCTGAAAACAGCCTCAAACTTAATAAGCCATAAATACAGCAGACAAAATTTCAAGTGTGCCCAGTTAAAGATGTTTCAAATAATCACCTTAAACTACTTACATGTTAAAAGGTGTGTTGCCAGTTATATACAACTTACACTGAAACAAAAAAATAACAAGTTCATAATATTAAGATATGTATTTTTAAAGAAATGAGGTGAGGGAAAATAAAGTATAATTTTAAAGGATGAATTCTCGTTTATATGTGTAAGAAGTAATAACAGTTTGATATTTTCATTTAATATTCCACAATAATACTCAAGGAAAGCTATAAAGCTATCATATATAGTGCTTGGATTCTGAATATTCACAAAACTCCAAAGTATCAGTAGGTTTCCTATAAAATAGAAACATATACATATGGTTATAATATAGTCCACGTATTAAATACACACACACACACACACACACATTATCTAAGAGTGAGCCGACACACACATCTCTATTGTGAAAGACAATAACCTTGGAAAATTTTGAAAATGACTTTTTTATTTAAATAAGTCTCAAGAGGTCTGACATAGCATTTTCTGACTTATCCTTGATGAGAGGCCATACAGTGTAACTGAGGAAAGTTGATTATAGATTGCATATTAAATGACACTATTGTATGCAGAAAATCTTGGGTATTGTGATGGAATTTAAACCTATAGGAGACAAGACAATGAAGGTGTAATCTCAAGAATCAGCAGCCACTTGCTTTCAAATGGCTCCAAATAAAATCCTGTGAGTGGTGTGAGTTCATGTTCCATGTGACTGTGACCTGCCTATCTATAATCAACTGCACAGAAGTGGAGACAAAACAAATGTACTAGAATAATAACCAGGGAGCCTGAATAAAGCAAGGTTTGACACACTTTTTCTCAGTTGGGACAGATGGCAAGTATTTTAGGCTTAGTAGCCCATATGTTCTTTGTCATATTGATTTGACTCTGTCCTGGAGTGCAGACCCAGCCACACACAATCCGTTAATGAAAGGCACAGCTTTTCTTAAAGCAGCTATTCGCAGAAACATGTGATGAGATCAAATGGCCCACATAGCTACGGCTTCCAATTCCGTGATCTCTGTCAGCATTCACGAATCTTCATTTTTTTCTTTATTGAAGATTTGAAAATACTTCAAAATAAGAAGACAGTGGAAGAGAGGTGCTCTGCTGGAACAGATTGATGTATTTGAAGTTGTTTGGTACAAAAGTGAAAATGGCAACATTTAATAAGAAGCTGTATAGACTTTTTGTGTTGTGCTGTCTTTGCCCTTCACAGCAGGATAAAAGTAGAGAAAGTCACAAGCTGCTTAGAGTGAATTCTTTAGAAACAAATGAAAAGCATCACTAGGCAGAGAAAGAGCACTCTTTTCAGTGACATAGAATCCTTAATTCCAAGTTTTATATTTATAACCTTAAATTATAAGTGATGATGAAGATTTAAAAAGAAATTCTCCTAGAGTAAGGAGGAATGAAATTATTTGTTATCAAACTTGGACTTATACATCTTATACAAAAATCAAAAGGGGCTTCTACAATTTTAGCCATGAGATCTTATAAAATATATCAAAGGAAATTAAACTTTCTTGCTCAGGTTGACTGTGAATTCAGTGACCTGACGCATGCTGCGCAAGCCCTGGCCTAGAGTCACTGGAACTAAGTTACTTACAGTGAAGAGAACTGAACTTGAAGAAAATCCTTGCTCTTTCACATTTCTGTACAACTCTTTATTTCCCTCTTCCTATTAAAATTAAATGATCACTTCTTGGTTTAAATTTTATAGGTGACTTTTGTAATTCTGTGTTTTTTTTCAGGAGTTTTGAAAATATGTTACTCAGTGTGATTCCATATATGGTCAGATACGTGATGATGGATGGATGGAAAGCATGTGAATGGATAAACTGTGGTTCAATTTAGACACAGATGTAGAGAACAAAATTTAAAAAATAAAACACAAAGGTCTATTTATCTTAGAGAATTGTAGTTTTTTACAAATAGTAGGAGATGAGGAATAATCACAGAAAGTATGGACACAAGACTACTTAGTAGACAAAGTATCTGAAGAACAAAGGAATGCCAGAAGTAGTCTCTCTGTTTAAGGAGAAGTGACTGGCATTTCTAGCAGACCATAAGAGCACATATTGGGCCATTCTGTTTGTTGCTGTCAAATGAAAAGCCTCAAGTGTATCATTTATGTATAAAGACAACTGACTGAGACAGGTTAGATGTACTGTTACCATAGGTACGAAAAAAAAGTATCTATTTTAAAGCATGCTCAACCCAATCAAATGCTACCTTTGACAGAGAAACAATGAAAAAATAGGCAATGTGGATGTTTTTTGATTGACAAAGGAATATGAGTTTTTAAGAAACTCTACTTGGAAAAGTGCTGCACTATAACATTGCATTGAGGAAGCTGGATTGGAGCCAGACTGGGCTAACAAACAGTGTTCTTGAAAAAGCCAAAAAGATAAAAATCAAAAAGGAAAGAAAGAAAGAAAGAAAGAAAGAAAGAAAGAAAGAAAGAAAGAAAGAAAGAAAGAAAGAAAGAAAGAGAAAAAAGAAAGAAAGAACAAGAAAAACAGCACCGTGTTCAGGGAACAAGTCCTCTAAAACTACATTATAGTTCTATATAATAGAGAACTGTTTCAATGAAACATGGTATGAAATAAAGTGGATTTATTCACAAATCGTGTCAGACACTATGATTCACTTTGGTATAATTTACTCTCACATTCTGTTTACTTGAGACAACACAAATTATGTGAGATCTCTCTTGTTCTCTTTTTGGTCCTACATTGTACATACTGTATTTCTTAATAGGAAAAGGTTGTTAATTCATTTATTATATAGCTTTTTTTTAAGTTCTGATTTGTGTTTTAGGCAGTGGATGCCAGGAGATAGGTATGTAGTCCTTCCAGTACAGTCAATTTATAAATGTATCTTATGAAACTGCTTTGAGCTTTAATCAAGTAATTATTCATGATCTGACATGTAGCTGTGATTTTTTTTATTTCCACAAATCTATTTACCTAGCAGGTAAATCCTATTGGAATAATATTTTGTCAGAGAGAAATGTTGTTATCTTCAGTAGCAATTGATTACCTGAAGAAATAGCCCTGTTCTCTTATCATGGGTGATTTTCAAAATGCTAGTAAAATTATTCAAAGTCATAAAAACCCTGGGAACCCAGAGGTTGCTTTTCAACACATATAAATGTGCTTTTTAGGTTAAGATTATGAAGTTTTGACTTTGGGGCACTTTCACATTACACACCCAGAAACAACACAAATTTGTGTCTTCAGTCACTGATTGCCCAGAGGTAGAATCACTTACTCACTGTTCCTTATGCTTTGTCATCTTGAGCCTCTTGCACAAACTATCATCAACAACAATAAAAAAAGACAACATCCTTTCCAAAAGTACCACTAATGAAAGTTCCCGATGCCTTTGTCTTTCATTTGCCAAAGTTCCCAAGGTATCCAGAGGAGATGGCAAGTCAGACAAGTCTGGCATAGCCCTTAGGACATGCTAACTCTTCCTATAAGGAAGACTTGTAAATTATAGAAAAAAATTATAAATTACAGCATTAAAATAGTGTTCTGAGGTTCTGCATGGTGGTACACATTTGCTTTCCATCTCAGCTCTTAGAAGACAGAGGCTAGTCTTGTTTACACAGTGAGTTCCAGGCCAACCAGGAGTACATATTGAGAATGTCCTATAGTAATGAAATAGTAACAACAACAGTAGCAGCAACAACAATAGTAATAGCAATAGTGATAACAAATAACAACAATAATAAAGTAATCACAGCTTCAGCTTTTATTTTTCATCACATCAAAAATTTCGGCACTCAAACTATTGCTCACTCTGAATAAGATATATACAGTTATCACCTAAGTATTTCAGTAAAGGGTTTGTAAACAATTTTTGGTGATTAAGTAAATGTTAGTGTGAAAAGCAGAATGCTATGGCCTCAGGAAGTTGCTTGCAAGGGAGGGGTCTCTGGAGTAAACAGTTGGGCCTGATTATTTTAAGGAAATATGTTGCATGGATTTGATAACTTTTAAATAGGTAGTTAGTCTTTCTAACTGAGAAGCTGGCCTCAGGACCAATGTACAAGAAAAAAATTGGCAAGTAATATCTTCAAAGGCGTTTGTTTAATCTTTAGCTGTTGACAAGTGTAAAAATGACATCACTTTTGAAATTAAAGAATTTCAGTAAAAATGGAGAACCAATACATTAGGAAAAGGTTAATTTGGTTGTTTACCTCTGAATTGAAACATTCCTTGCTGGAGGGGGAAGGGAGGAAGCAGGAGGAATGCTAATCAATCCTAAGAAACTCATTGATTCCCAGGAATGGGGGTGGGGCTTTCTTTAAGATTATACAGGCATGAGCAAGTCCTGGGAAAGACTGGTCAACACTCTTCTACAATGAGCAGATTTCTCCATGAATGAAAAATCTGATGACTGTCCCCCACAGGAGCATGGCTTTTCAGTAATGCAACAGGTTTCCAGTCATTCAAGCCCACATCAATGCTTTTGTAAGACCCCAATAAACTCACTGGCTCACCACACTTCACTTGGGTGGAGTGATTTATTTGTTCTATTTTTGGTGACTTCTCCGGAGTGAACAGGCTAAACGAATGTTCATATCTCCCCAAGAAAAGTCACACTACACATGTAAATTTCATATAATATGTAAGCTTAAACTGGAGACCAGCGTCCAGGTACAATGTGAACATGACCACTTTCAGAATGTGGTTTACATCGTGGAAAAAGAGAAAGGCATATTTATAGCAGGGGTTCACAGCAAACTTGGAAAGGCTAGCCTTGATCTGAACTACCAAGCAGAGAAAGGAAGGTTATGTGAACCTGTCTGGCAGTTAAAATCTTGCTAATCCAGACTGATTTGTTGAGTAGTGTGAACCATACAACAGTTCAAATACAGTTTTTATATGGATTACATGCTAAAACGAGATATTTAATGAGGTTCATTAAGTTTTATAAAAAGTGATTTCCCTCGGGGCTGGCATGGTGGTTTAATGGGTAAAGGCAACTGCTGAAAATCCTGGGGGCCTGAATGCCTTCCCTAGAGGGAGATGGGAGGAGAGAAGCTAACCCTCTACAACTTGTCTTTTGAACTCCATGCACACGTGAGCAAACACATACAACATAAATGCGGTTTAGTTTCTTTTAAATGAATATAATCGTTTTATAAATATGGTTAACCACTGAAAGCATGAAATTGAGCATTATGTTCCATTGGTATTTGTTCAGGCAAGTGTTTCTTTAGATCAGGAGTTATAGCTACCCACTCATTGTGCCCCACCTTACAATCCCAAATATTCTCCAGTCTTTTTTTTTCTTCATCCTCCAGTCTTATGAAGATATCTATGTGCAAATCTTTTCCTACAAAAAAGGCCTTCCTAGTATTTTTTTATTCTAAAAGTTAATAAATAATTTCAAATCAGATACAATGTGCATCAATGCTGAAAATTTTCCCAGCAAATGGGTGATTTAACCCTTAGTTGGGCAACGGAGGCAGCCTTGGGTAACTACACCCTGTGATATTATAAACTGCTTTTAGTAGAAATTCTTGTGTTCGCATTTATTATTTCAGTAAGACATCTTTTAAGAATTCTTCTATTCTATTTTGGGGAGATCACATTAAATGTATAATTTAATACCATTATTTCTTTCTATATGCTTTAAAAATTAAATATTTCCAAGAATATTTTGACAAAGGAAGTACTATTTGGCACTGGTATTTTGTGTATAATTTCTGCTATTCTTTTATACTTATTTTATTTTATGTGTCTGAATGTTTTGCCTACATGTGTGCCTGAATACCATTCGATTGCCTGGTGCTCAAGGATGTCAGAAAGTGTCCTTTTACAGGCCTCCGTCCTCTGCAAGAGAAGCACACTGTCCAATGCTATGCAGTCTCACCATTTGCCATATCCTATCTTCGAGAGAGGCAGGAAAGAGTTAATGGAAGGAGTTTTTGAAGATCTGTGAAACCACGAACTTTAAACACCTTGAGAATGTGTGGCAGCGCTGAAATTTACCCAACCGTCTGTGTAAATGTTTAAAGGCTTTACCACAGCAAGCCCGGCGACCAAACCGGTTTTCAAGTGTGTGTTTAACGGGACAACTCCAATTTCCAGTGATCCTCCCAGAAAGAAATGTCTTCCGCTCATTCACTATGCTTTGATTTGTGACAAGACACAATCTACCCTTTCTTAAGCCTCAGCACACTTTAATAGGCACTGCTATTTATGTTGGCAGCAAAAGAATAGAAAATTGCCTATGCAGGGCTATGCTAATCTATGCAAATAATCCTCAATCGCTGTGACTACTTATGTGCCTTAGAAGAGACGCATTAAAATAATACAGGGAGATAGTACTGAGGAAGAAGCAAAAAAACCCACGACTGACTGTCATCATTCCTGTAGCTTTGTTCAGTGTCACTCTGTTCTTCTCAGGAGAGTAAACAGGACACTTTGAGTTTACTCATAACATTCTTTTCTGACAGCCGGAAAACTTAAAATATCCAACTCCTACCTGTCCTTAGCTTAGACTTCGCTTAGGCAATGTTTGTGCTTTCTAAATAAGTCCACACTACCTAGCATGGACTAATATTTCATTAATATATGGGGAGCATTTTGTTTTAATCACATGGAGCAAAACCTTTTTGGAAAGCAATAGGCTTTTTAACAATTCTGAATGTCTAATATTTGATGGATTTTATTCCTATGATCATTTTCTGTGTGAACCAGTACTGTCAGAATGACACTTGAAAAATATGCTTCTAAAGGTGGAAGTTAGATGGCAAATTAGAACTATATGACTAAACTTGTCTCTGACCCTAATTCCCACATCAAGTTTTTTCATACAACTATAGGAGATTAGGACCCAGTATTTGCACAGTTAGATCTGTGTAAAGACTGCTCTCCAAAACATACAAAGAACATCTAAAAGTCTACAACGAAAAGCCCAATTAAAAATATTGGCAGTGCATTTAAATACACTTCACCCAATAAGATGTACAGGTCACAAGTGTTCATATAGAAAGATGTCCAGCACAAAAAGTCTCCAGTCCAGTGGACTTTGCAATTCAAAAACCAGATTGCTCCTGTACATGATATGAATAGTCAAATCCATAACACAATACTGAAGGCTAGTGAGGGAGCGTAGCCTTGGTGCTGCCTCAAACTTTGATGTTAAGGATGAAAAAAGATGGTACAATTGTTTGGCAAGATTGGGGCGATTTGTGGAATAACTAAATCTATTCTTACATTCACTTGACCAGTGTGTTGGTACATACCCAGGGAGGAACATGGGGTCCTGGGATGGGAAAAAAAGCCTAAGGACCCCAGGTTGAGGGCTTCTTAATTTCCTCTGTTCCCAGCACTAGGCACTTCTGTGTCACTGTGAGGTTTTGTCCACAGTAGTGAGTTTCCACTTATTCTCACGTGACACTTGTCTCTCAGTAGTGTTACTACACAAAGAACAGGGAACTTTGATGTGTCCATACTTATTCACTTAGCAATCCAATGGTCTCCAAGCTCACAGAAGGGGCTAGAGCCCCAATCTTTGCTAGGGGCACACAATTAGACCAACACAAAACGGGAGGGAGGGTATCTCATAGTGTGGGACACTCTAAACTTAAACAAATAAAAAAAAAAAAACAAACTCCTTGGAGCCAATAGTGGCCCAGATCTGAGCAGAATAACCCCCAAACTCCAAAATTCAAAACTTTTAAAGAATTTGAGATATAGAGGCATGCTAAAAAAAATAGGGGAATTCAAAAATTAAGCAAATCTCTTCAAATAGTAAATTCTATAAATTTAAAGATGAGGCAGAGCAGTCTAAAAGACAATGCAGTAGAGAAAAGATTGGAGTCAGAGGTGAACTATACTGTGAAAGCTAACACGCTGCTAAGATTAGAGATGGTACATCTCTTCATGGAAGCAGTGCACTGAAGAGCTCCATCAGAGGTTGAGCAATGTCCACCTTACACATGGGGAAATACAAATAGCAAAATAAATATCAGTTCAAAGTAATATAATGGGCAGAAGTGCTAAATATATTTTCTTAGTTGTCAGCAGAAGTAAAATCCCCTTAAGATAGTTACTTCATTTATGTTTTATTTTTTATTTTAATCTTCAAATAAATACCTATGTTCTAGGAATACTTGATATTTTAAAATCTATACTTGGCTACCTATTAATCTCTTAATTAATTGGCTTATTTGTCATGAGAGTAGGTTGCTAATGATATTTAACTTGCAAAGGAAATCTTCATAAGGTTGACATCATTCTAGAGGTAATGAGAGAGAAGTTCAATTTAAGCTCAGGCTTGGTGGGTCCTGAGGGAAGAATAGTAGAAGGGTGCGATATTTGAAATGCGTCAGCCTATACAACTCCCTAACCTAAAAACATCTTAAAGCACTCTTCACTAATGAGGATTGAAATGAGGGCCTGCTTTGAGCACAGTAGCAAACACTGGGTTTATTCTTAAAGTCTGGGAGGGAACCACTGTAATTGCATGGTTTTTCAGTCTTTGTGCTGCGGTAACAGTTTATCTGTATCAGAGTAATTTATAACATATACACGTGTATATATTTCTTAGATATGGAAGACAGAAGTCCAAGAGCAGGCTATCACTAGATGAAACTCTGAATCTCTGTGCTTGCATGATGGATTCTTCAAGGCCGCATCCTTCTTTGGGACATGTGCTTTGCTTGTACATGGTCAGAATCACAAAGCAGCGAAACAGTGATAGCTATGTGGAAACTTATTTTGAGAGCTTTCATTTATTGTATTTTACTTTTAAATTAAACTAAATTTATTCATTTTGTGTTTATGAGTATTCTGTCTTCACATACATCTGTGGACCATATGGGTTTCTCATACCTTTAGCTGTCACAAGAGGGCATATGTTATACCCCTTGGAACTGGAGTTGCAGATGGTTGTGAGCCACCATATAGATGCTGGGAACTGAACCTAGCTCCTCTGCAAGAGCAGCCAGTGTTCTTAACTGCTGAATCATTTCCCTACTCCTTGTCCAGAGTTTCTTATACCACTCACAAGGTATGTGCTTTCAGACCTAATTACCTTCCAAAGGAATCACCTCTGTATACTGTTGCCATGGAGACAAATTTTGAATGGGATGTGCATATGTCTTTGTGTAGGTAGTGTTTTGTGTGTGTGTAATGTATTTTAATCATAACCATTCCTCACTCACCTACTCAGAGATCCCTCAAGAACCCGTCATATCTCTCACCAAACTTCATATTATCCTTTTGAATTATTTATGGATTTGTTTCCTTTTCCTTTCTTATACTGGCACATAATTATTTTTTATTAAATTGACTTATTTATTCATTTTACATCCCTATCATAGCCCCTCTATCCTTCTCAGCTGATTCCTCCCTCCCATCATCTTCTCCCTGACTTCCTCCCCTTATCCTCAGAAAAGAAGACCTCCCCTTACAAACTTACCCTGGCACATCAAGTTGCATCAGGATTAAGCACATTCTCTTCCACTGAGGCCAGATAAGTCCACCTAGCTAGAGGAAAGGAACCTAAAAGCAGGCAGCAGAGTTCATGTCAGAGACAGCCCCTGCTGTACTTGGTAGGGGGCTCACATGAAGACCAAGATGCTCATCAGTTTCATATGTGTCAGGGCCTAGGTCCAGGCCATGCATGCTCTTTGTTTGGTGTTTCAGTCTCTGTGAGCATCTAGGGGCCTAGGTGAATGAACTCTATTGGTCTTCCTGTGGAATTCTTTTTCCCTCTGGGACCTTCTATCCTTTTCTAAATTCTTCCACAAGACTTCCCAAGCTCCAGTTAACATTTGGCTGTGAGTCTCAGCGTCTGTCTCAATCCACTGCTGGGTGAAGCCTCTCAGGAGACAGTTATTCTAACAGAGATCGAGGGAATGGCCAATCAGAGACTAGCCTAACCTGAATATGTTATTATTATCATCATTTATTATAATTTATTCAGTTTCTATCCCGGCTATGTCCCCCTCCCTTCTCTCCTCCCAAATTCCACCCTCCCTCCCTCTTCTCCCCCTCTGACCTTCTCTTAGTCCACTGATAGGTGAGGTCATCCTCTCCTTCTATTGGACCCAGCCTATTAGGTCTCATCAGGACTGACTGCATTGTCTTCTTCTGTGACCTAGCAAAGCTGCACCCCCAAGGGGGAGGTGATCAGAGAGCCTGTCACTGAAGTAATGCCAGAGAAAGCCCCTGCTCCCCTTATTAGGGAACCCACTTAGAGACTGAATCTATGGGCTATATCTGAGCCAGGGTTTCAGGTCTTCTCCATGCGTTGTCCTTGGTTGGGGTCTCAGTCACTACAGGGCCCCCAGAGCTCAGTTTTTTGGCTCTATTGGTCTCATTTTAGAGCTTCTGTCCCCTTAATTTTAAGTAGCTTCTTTTTGCAGTGATAAACAAAGCTGCTATGGGCTTGGGTGTGCTTCAGTCATGCCCTGTTCAGAACAGAATTTTACCATCTCCTTCCATGTTCTCTCATAAGTTCTTCTGTTCGCTGCTCAAGGACTTTACGTCATGCTGCAGAGACACTTCTGCATCCATGCTTATTGCTACTCTATTCTCAGTAGCCATAAGATAGAATAAATATACATGTCCATTAACTGACAACTAGATAATGAAAATATGGCACATATATACAATGATATATTATCTAGCCATAAAGAAAGGTTAAACGGTAAAATTTGCAGCCAAGTTCATAAAACTGGAAACAGTACACTGAGTGAAATCACCCAGGCCAAAAAAAAAAAAAAAGACAAAGGCTGCATTGTCTTTCTTACATTTCTATGTGCATCATGTTTCAAATCTGCTGGAAGCTAAGAAAATAGAAATGGGTCGGGGGTAGTCCATATAAGAGGAGAAAAGTGGAGTGCAGGTGAAAGGGAATCAGAGCAGGGTATACTGGGAACATAAGAGTTCATGCAGGAAAGAACAAGGAGTAGCCATGGGAGGGCTTAACCAAAATGAAGCATGCGTGATGAATCTACTCGGTGTCCTATAGTCTTGGAATCCAAGTTAAAAATATAGTAAGCAAGGATAGTTAACACTTGTGATATGAGAGAACACAGAATACAGGAGGCTAAAGGGTTAAGCTAGGGTGTGGGCAGGTAGATGAGGGAAAAGGTAGTAGAAGGTAGGTTATCCAAAACTAAAAACGTGTGAAGGAGCTTTACAAACTCCACCAGTTTGTTTGCTAGTCTTTTTTTAGAAGGACTTTCTCACAGAACTTGGAGACCACCGCCAAATGGTTGGACTTACTGGCTCCTGTGTCCCATGGATTCATTTGTCTTTGTCTCTCACAGAGCTTGGGTTATAAATGTACACTGCTGTGCTTAGATTTGACATGGGTGCCAGAGAGCTGAACTCTGCCCTTATGCTTGAACACAGTAGGCACTTTATTCACTGAGCTAAACTCCAGGCCTCCTCCACATGATATTTGATGAGTATGGAAAACAATTAAGAAAGTGCTTCTGCAAATAACTGAGATGTCATAATGTGTGTGAATATATGTGTGTGAATATGTGTGATCAATTACTTTGGAAGTAACTGAGACGTTATAATGTGTGTAAATATGTGTGCATGCCACATACTTTTACTGTAAGACTCTCCTTACAGTAGATATGGGCAAAATCTCATTTGGAGTTATTGAGCAGCACAACAATTTATCATTTTAAGTTTGATACAAATGGAATCTCCCATTTCAATACATGCTTTTCTTTTGGTGGGGACAAACACATTTACTGAAAAAAAATCATCATATTATATACCATTTTTATACTATAATCAAGAGAGACAAATATCTAACTTTCTCAACATTGCACAAGGTGCACAGGATACTTTAGTTGGTTAATTAATTGAAAGGGCACAGCACTTTCTCTATCCCACCTCTACTGTAAACTTTGATAGCCCACATCATGAAATTACAGCTCCTAACAGCATTTCTAGAAGCAGGAACAGATGCTCCAGGCTACAGATTGCTCACAAAAGAGTCTAACAAGATGAAGAAGTATGAATATAAATATCACCTTATCTCTCATGTTTTAAGAGGGAATTCTGTCAGAGATTATGTTTAGAAAGCCACTGTAAGTGGGATGAGTATAAATGTGCACATTTAATTTTACTTATTGCATGTTTTATCTCCTAAGAAACAGCTCTATGGTAGAGTTAGATTTGAGCAACACGTAGTCTTTCTTTGTAGGAAAACATGATTTAATATTTTACTCATTTTTTAACTGGCAAAGTTGAATCTTAGCTTTCAGACACAGCTGTTTGAAATATCTCAAACTTAAGATACATGACTCCTGTAGTGCATAAAAACTGTGCAGGGGTCTATCATTGTGATGAAATTATGATATGGCTACAATAGATATTTATAAGCTCTGCTTTGAAGCTCATCTAAAACAGTCACTTAGATATGACTGAACTCATCAAATTTTCCTTTCCTAACTGTCAAAGAAACATTTTCTATTTAACGTTAGTATAGATATTAATTCTTCACATTAAAACTTCAAATATTTTATAGTGAAAAGAATTAGAATATTATTATATAAAAGGAAACACTTCAAAACATATTGATTTTGTGTATAAATATATATATACACACACACACACACACACACACACAACATCAAGATTAAATGATGTCTTTGCACATTGAGAGAATCGATTTATATGTTTAGGCCCAATTTAAGGTACTGTAAATTTATACAAGAATCAAAGTTTATTTTTCCCCTTATATCGAGAAGCAGGAAGAGTTTTGACATTTAAGTTGCTAATCTCCTTGGCATTTTTTTTTGATCCCAGTTTCTGCCATCTCACAATAAATAGGCAGGGAAAGGAGAAGTGGACGTTAGTACGTGATGGATTTAGGGCAGAAATTACTGCCAGTATTTGTACATATTTTTTCAAAGCGTACTTACATGGCTGCTTTTAATACTGAGAAAAACTGAATTTGGTAGAATTTTCTGTTCTGGCCAGGAATGGTGTCTATTGTAAATCACTTTAATATGCAATTAAGATAGACTTGCTTCATATCAAACATGTATGTTGAATAAAGAATATAGGGTACTTGTCCTTCTGACACACAGTTGAGAAATCCATCCGATATGAGTAGTGGGGTCTGATAAAAACAGCTCTCTCTCTCTCTCTCTCTCTCTCTCTCTCTCTCTCTCGTTGCCTCTGTGTGTTTCTCTGTCTCTCTGTCTCAATGAGAGAGAGAGAGAGAGAGAGAAAGAGGACGGAGACAGAGAAACTCTGTGTGTGTGTGCGCATGCACACACAGGCATGTATGTTATGTATGTTCATCATAAGCAAGCATGTTGAGGCCTGAGGATGAAATCTGGTGTCTTCCCTCATCAGTCTCCTTGTAAATATTGAGGTCATGACCTTTCACGGAGCTTGTAGCTCTCCATTTCAGCTGGTCTGGTTGATCCTGCTTGCTCTATGAACTCCCTGTTTCTGCCTTCTAAATAATGGGATGACAGGAGGGCTGCCAAACCCATCTATTATATGAGGTGTGGGGAGTCCAAACCCTGGTCCTTGTGTTTGCATGGGAACTGATTTACTGAATAAACGGACTCTATAATCAACACATAACTATTTACATTTTTCTCAGCTTGCTTATTTGGTTTTATGAGAACTAATCTCAAAGTAGGAGCTTAAGAAAGAAAACATGAGATATATATTTTTTTAAAAAATGTGATGCTGGATGAGTGCAGTATCAGTTGCTCTCTTTGTTATTTGATAACCAGTCATTCTAAGTGTTTCCCATGCAGTTACTACCATTCACAATGACTGGTAAAGTAAGGAGTTCTAGGACTATAAAATAAGACAATTATCTACTCCCCAAAAAGTGTTACATGAGATAGGTAATATCTCACTCACAAAGCATTGGGTAGCACTGTTTCTCACCAATTTTATTTACCATGGCAATATTTCCTGTTGCAAAAGAAATGTACAACCTTCAGTAGCTTTATATATTTTATCAACAATCATAAAAGAGAAAAAATGATATGGAGACAACCATATCATTCTCAGTAACATGAAAATAAAAACATGACATTCAGGATAAAACAATGAAGGAGGTGAAATATCTGTGTCCTGAAAATTATCTGAGGCACACTGATGAAAACATTAGAGAGAACCACATCATTAATAGATATTTTCTATATATTTCCTATACGGTCAACTAGAAGACATAAAGTGGCTAAAATATTTGTGCTACCCAAAACAATATAAAAAGTTTTTCAATTCCTATGAAAAACCCAGTGATGTTTTATACTGGAGGAGGAAAAAAAAAAAGGACTGTGATCTACATAGAACCACAAACAATGCTAAGTGGAAAGACCAATACTGAGAAGGAAGAAGAAAAGCTCAAACTATCAAGATGCCAAACTGCATTAAAAAGCTGTTGTGATCCATGTGTCTAGATCCCAGAAATAAATCTAAAAAGCTGTGGTCATGAGTCATCAACAAAGGTGTTGGTATGACAGAACAGAGAAAGTACAGTCTTTAGGAAACAGAATAAAAAGGACATTCTCACATAGAGATAATAAATGTCAGACACATGTTTCCAGTCAGCTAAGAAGGACCAGAGATTTACATCATGTGTTTGTGAAACTACTAGCAGAATGCAGGGGTGTTGGTATAATTTTTTTTTAGAATGTATACACCTTACCCTTGTTCATTCAAATGCTGATTTCTCTCCCCCACTCTCTGGTTTCAATCTGGACATTGCATTTTGATGTTTATTCTAAGCATCACCTGTCTCAACTTTGTGTAAACAAGTCAAAATAAAACAACCAGCTACAATGTTGAGCAATGGAGAGGAAGGAGTAGGAGGGAGGCAGGGGGGACTGGAGGACAGGAAGGAGTGGGATGCAGAGGAGGAGTAGAAAGGAGAAGGAGCTGGGAGAGCGGAGGCAGGAGGAGAGGTCTTGGAATGATGTGGAGACCTGGAGAGATGAACCAGACCAAAGATATCACTAAAAGCAAATATAATGGGTAAAATCTAAATGTTAGGAAACTATGCGGGCTTGGAGGTTTAGGATGGAGTAACTATTGCCCAGCATTGTGTTCTAGCCCAACACACACGAAAGACAGACTCCTTCCATTGTGCTAGGCTAACACTTACGAATAAGCGATATAATGAAGGCATGGATATAACTCATCTTCTAAGCCAAAACACAAATGTTTCCAAGTGATCTTGACCAGTACTGATGACATTTTTTGATCAACTGAGACGTGGGGAATCAGTTCAGGTACTTGCACACACATATGTAATGGGCTCTACCACAGGGCCACTTCACCTGTTTTTTGTTTGTTTATTTTGTTTTGTTTAAGGACCAGAGGCTCCTAAACTGTATTTAATTTTATAGGAGCAGAGGTCCTTTTTTTAAAAAATTTTTCACATTAGTTGTCTAATTAAAAAAAATTTAACATTAGTTACAGTTTATTAACTGCTGTATCCCACTCCCTCATTCCCTCCCAATCCCACCCTCCTTTCCTTATCTCCTCCCTGCCCCCTTCTAAATCCACTGATGGGGGAGGACCTCCTCCCCTTTCATCTAACCCAGGTTTATCAGGTATCTTCAGGACTGGCTGCAAAGTCCTCCTCTGTAGTCTGGCAGGGCTGCACCTCCCTCGGGGTCTTTTTGTGGGGAAGTCAAAGAGTCCACCATTGAGCTCATGTTAAAAATAGGGAGCAGAGGTTCTTAACCTCCACAGATCTTTCCCTGTCTTCTCACCGTGCTTATCTGATCATTGTTTTCACCTCTCAAGATGAAGGAACCCATTGGTGTTCTGGCTCTTACTGGAGAAGCTCCCGTCTTCCAATGCAAAACTTCTTTGGCTGACATCCCTTTTGTGTCTCTAAGTCTCACAAGTTGGGCCCTTGCATTCCTGAGTTTTCTCTGTTCTTATCTTGATGACAGGCATTCTTAATGAAGGTTTACTAATGAAATGGAATGGCTTATGTTATAAGGGGAAGATTAACCTAGACTGGCACAAATAAGAAGAGTAAAGGTTGAAAACTGTGGTGTTTATCCCTTTTCATACCCCCAGTATTAAAGAGAAATTATCCCTCATTCTTAACAAGCAAAGTTCTGTCAAGCAGTAGAAGCTGTAGAAGCTGCTCTACCACGAAAGCTGCTGCACGGGACAGCACACAGGTTAGCATGTAAAAATCTGCTCAGCCTAGTCCTCCCACATCTCATCCTGGGATAAAGATCACAACTTCAACTAACACTGGTAACACACCAGTATTGATGCTCTATATGAATAACGCTATTGAGACTTTTATAGAAGAACAGAAAACCAGTTTAGAAGAGAAATACGTGTTGCTATTTCTGAGGTTAAAGAAGTATAAAGTTACTTTACACTGACCTCATGGGAGCTTTTGTTTCTTTCTCTAGAAGCAGTTTGAAAGTTGCAGCTTTTCCTCAATTCTATTCTACCACTGTCCTAATTAAAGCATTTATAAGGTTGAGCAAGAGGATGCCCAACAAAATATATCCACCTGGGAACCATTTCCAAACCAACAACACACATTGTACATCTGCCAATACAAACACTTAATGGAAGAAATTTGCTGAAATGCTGAGCAAGGCTTACACGATTTTTTTTCTTCTCACCTACCCGGTTCAGGATCAATGATGGCAATCCATCAACTACCTGGAAGGATTGATCTGTGTAATTGTGAAATTGAATAGTAAGGGAAATGAGGGAATGGACAACTAAATAACATGGCCTTCCTTGATGTTAGGAACTAAGGTCTTAAAACAGAGTTTTAAGCACAGGCAGGTCAGTCAGCTGCTTTCATATTCTCTATGTACTTCTGTATTTAAAGTCTTGGCCTTTCTCCAGGCAGGATTAGCATTTGTAAAAGCCGAAAGATTTACACCATTGATCTGAAGATCTGAAGATAAACGAGAGTGTAGGATCAGCATTTGTAATTGTATTTGTGTATGTTACGGCATTAAAGGAAATGCGGTCTTCTCTCTCTTGCTTCCACACAAGGACTTTATGATGGCTATCGTTTGTTGTCAATATTTGGAATTAACTAAAATTCAAAATTGGAGGGTACATCAGTGATGGATTTTTCCTCAATTTGAAGTAGGAATATCTGCTTTTAATCCAGACATTTGAGGTATGGAAATGTCTGTCTCAAATCCAGATCTTGAGGTGGAAAGACATCTCTTTAGTCTGGGCCGCATCTTCTGCTGGAAGCCTATATAAAGGCGTGGGAGAAGGAAGCTTTTGCTTTGGGCCTGCTTGCTCTCACCTTGCTAGCAAGTTCACTATTTCGCTAGCATTAACGCCTACTTTTTCAGGATTCCAGCATCTACTGAGAATTAACTGAGGAGCTGGAGAGATGGTTCAGCAGTTAAGAGCATTGGCTGCTCTTCCAGAGGACGCTGGTTCAATTCCTAACACCCAAATTGCAGCTCACAACTGTCTGGTCTATAACTCAAATTCTAGTAGATCTGACTCCCTCCCATGGGCATATATGTATGCCAGACACCAAGTGTACATAAAAATAAATAATAAAATGAAAATTAACTGAGACATGTAATCTCATGGCCTGAGCAACAAACTACTGGGTTGTTAGACTTGCAGTCATTGTTAGCTATTGTTGCATTAGCTGGACTATAGCCTGTATGCCATTTAATAATTCTCTTCCTACATAGATACAGAAATTTATTCTATAAATTCTGTTACTCTAAACAACATCAACTAATATAGATTTTGGTTCTGGAGCAAGAGAAGTAGAAGGACAAATCTTTCAAGTATCTGGAATAGACTTTCCAATTTGCCAGCACTGTTGAGTTCTGAAGCCTCTCCTGGAAGCTCAGAGCACTAAACGCCCATGGTGTGAGCTACTTTACAAAATTAAGGAGATAAATGCATTTGATTATTTTGATTCACCAACTGTGAGTGGCAATTGGTTTGGTGACTATATAAAACTTTTGACAATTTGTGGAAAAAATAAGCGAAAAGGAGCTGCTTGGTTGCTCTTAGCATCTCTACATAAATTGACAAAGGCTAGGAATGAGATCTGTGATTAAATTAATCAACTTCTAACATCTCAAATACGGTAATAGACAACAGTGAATGGGGTGATAAAATTAAGACTCTAGATGCGCATAAACAGTCTAAAGGTTTCTAAGTGTGCCCTGAAAGAGATTCTTCTCTGCAGCTGCTACAGAGCTCAAGTTTCACAAAATCAAACAGAAGCCCTCATTTGAAGGCTGACTGAATTTCAGTGACTCAGGCTCAGAAGGTGTTGGTGGGTAAAGCAAGAGTGCTAATTGATTAAGAATGTAATCCTGACATTTGGGATGGAGAAGTGTGAGAGGACCCTATTGAAGCTGAGAACCTTGAACCCTCAGATTCTCAAGGGTTTATCCCATCTGAAGAAGTCTCTCCACCCTCAGAAAGATGAACTCACCCTCTCAACCCCCGAAATGCTGCCATTTTGCCTTTAATTTAAGGAATTAATCTTTCATTGACTACTAAACTAGCAGTGACTTTTCTCTGAAGGAAATGCCAGGCAGGAAAATACTGATGTCCTTTAGGGCCCACTAACAGTTGCCTCTGGTCCAGAGTCAAGACAAAGCAAACTCCTAGAAGCTAGATAAAGAGCTTAGTCCATGAAGAGGTAAGCTACACTACTAAAGAGCTTAATGAGTTCGCTAATTAATTTAAGCAGAAGTCTGGGAAATATGTGTGGGAATAGATTTTAAGAGTGTGAAATAATGGTGGAAGGAACATAAAACGTGATTATACTGAATTTATTGATATGGGCCTCTGAGTAGAGATTCTAGTTTTAATATGGAAGTTTGCACAGTTGAAAAAAAAAGGTGTCAAAAGTTTCTTTGAATGGTTGGCTTAAGCATTTGTCAAAGATAGCCTACTGAAAAGGAGTTGAAGATGCCTGATGTCCCTTGGCTTAGTGTTGATGAATAGATTTTAAGGCTTAGGGAAATTGCAATGTTTAGGTTTAGTGCTTCCATCTCGGTGGTGGGAAGAGCACAGTTATAGTGTCACTTAGGTGGCAGCAGCCTAGAGAGCTGGGGCAGAATTCCTCAGCAGGCAGAGTATGCTTTGAATCAGCATCCAATATATGCTATATATGGTAATATTCCTCACATTGTCAGAATCCACGGATCCATTACTCAAGAGGTGGTAACAGGAATAATGACCCATTAGGAAAAAATGTGCTTTCTGCTCCTAAGTTCTTTCAGCCTAGAAGTTTTGGTTCCAGAAGAGAGTAGTCTAGCCAGGAGCCACAACAAACATTTCATTGGAATGGAACTAATGGTGCTTCAGCATGGGCATCCATTGGAATACAGCAGTATTTCAGAGATTATGACAGGAAATCTGTCACAGATATAATTTATTTATTTTATTCTTTTTTTTCTTTTTTATAGTAATTACAGGTTATTCACTTTGTATCTCAGCTGGAGCCCCCTCCTTCCCAATTCCACCCTCCCTCCCTCATTTCTTCCCAAGCCCCTCCCTAAGTCCATTGATAGAGGATGTCCTCCTCCCCTTCCATCTGACCCTAGTTTATCTGGTATCATCAGGACTGGCTGTACTGTCTTCCTCTGTGGCTTGGTAAGGCTGCTCCCCCATTAGGGGAGAGGTGATCAAAGAGCCAGCCACTGAGTTCATGTCTGGGACAGTCCCTGTTCCCCTTACTGGAAAAATCACTTGGAGACTGAACTGCCATGGGTTACCTCCATGCAGGAGTTCTAGGTTATCTCCATGCATGGTCCTTGGTTGGAGTACCAGTCTCAGAAAAGACCCCTGGGCCCAAATTTCTTGGTTCTGTTCTTCTCCTTGTGGAGCTCCTGTCCCCTACAGGTCTTGCTATCTTTCATAAGGGAGCTTCTTTCATAAGATTCCCTGCACTCTGCCAAAAGTTTGGCTATGAGCCTAAGCATCTGCTTTGATACCCTGCTGGGTAGAGTCTTTCAGAGGCCTCTGTGGTAGGCTTCTGTCCTGTTCTATTTTTCTACCTCTTCTGATGTCTGTCCCATTTTCCTTTCTGAGTGAGGATTTGTCATCTTATCCAGGGGCCTCTTTCTTGCTTAGCTTCTTTAGGTGTACAGATTTTAGATATTCAGATATAATTCATAATCCTGTAGGTCAAACAATTATGAAAAGATCTAACAATAATTTTTAAAAGGTGGTCACAAAACAGGAGGAGATTATATCTCCCCAAAGTAGATTAAATATTGATATATTGATTTAAAAATTTTAAATGAAGCAAATAGCACACTTGCTAATAAACATTGGATTATGGAAAAAATGCTGAACTAAATCATTCTATTTATCTACCAGTCTCTTTGTAACTATGTCATAAATTCAAAATAGAAATCAGGAAATGTGTTATGCTAGAGAAGGGGTTGTGCATATATTTCTACAGAGAAGAAAAACTGTGTATTCCATCCAAACTTATGGAAATAATATTTGACAGGGGGAGACCTCCTAAAGATCTTGACTTTAAACAGAAGGAAATAAATCAAGAATACCAAACAGGAGAGAGGAAGAAGACCAGTCACCCAAAAAGACGAAAAGACAAGTAGCCCAGGTGATCCTACCTCACAGAAGTCCTCAATAGTTAGATTGTCCAGCAGCATAGGCTGCTCCAGCCCGGACTTCAATTAAGCTCTGAACTTTCTTAGTATACAGAGACCGGACAGAAAAAGTTTCAGACTAGCTGTCTTAAGACTGGACAATATCCCTATTTTCTTGTCCCTTCCCCCCTCAAAAACTACAACCCCAAATTAGCAGGAATCAATTTTAAGAAAACTACACCCCATTTCCAGGAGTGGGTCAATATTTTTTGTCATTTTATGGGTGATAGATGTTTGTTACTGTTTTAAAGGGGTTGGTTAGAGGAATGAAAAAATAAAAGGGTAGATTATTAAATCTACTTTTAGACTGAAGAACATTAATAAGCCAAAAATATTACATTGGTATAGATCTTTGTGCTATATTTTATTACAACATGCTAAGGCAATGTACCTACGTAATTCTTAAAACTGCAATGTTAAGTTCTATTCTGTTCGAAAGCTGCTATTACAAACTGTTTAGGATCATTAAGAAAGACATATAAGCAGTCAGACAAATTCATGGTCATGTTAGACACTAGTTAATAACAAAAATATGGTTTTTAGGTTGACAGATAAAAACACAGCTAGAAACAAACAATTGAGATAAGATAATCTTCAAAAATCTCAGAAATCTGAAGAACAGGACATTTAAAGATTTTTAGTAACTTAAGGCTTTTTTGGCAGTTCTGCTACCAGCAGTACTCCTGTTCTACTTCAAAAAGCATCAAAAGCTTCACATATGGGAAACTATCCACTGGTTGAGAAATGCCCTTGTGTCAATTACAGACAGACAGATAACTGTGCAAATACTGTGCAAACTGGACAAACTGGATTCTGGAAATTGAACTGCTGAGCTTTGCAAGGACAAGGTAAGACAGACATTTACAATTCTTGCTTCACAGAAAAGTCCTTCAAATATTCAGAGCCAGAAAGCTGAAGATGATGCTCTAACATTAAAGAGAAATTTCGGGGGCCTGTCCAGGCAGCCAATATCTGTCATTTCTATACTTTTGGAAGCTGCTTGCCTGTATTTCCTACATACTTAGGTAATATTTATTCCTTCATAATTCTCTGGAGTTGAAGACTAGATAACTATAGTCTTGCTATTAAACTTAGTTTAGGATGATAGGAGTTGATAGATAGTGGAATACTTTATCGAACGGTGCTAAATATACAAATGTATACCTTACCTAATAATTTACATAATTGCTACATATAGTTTGTTATTGTAAGTAAAGAGCCTTTTAGTAAACTAAAAGGGGTAGATGTAGGCATAAGGTTATTGTGTGATTCAAATTCCTATTTCTGTACCTCTCATATTTGGTTGCAAACTACATAAGCCCAATCCAGGTGGGATGACAAAGAGCATAGACCTGTCAGGGATGAAGATATGGGTCACTACTCCAGGAAAAGAGCCAGGACCTGCTGGGTTTTTTTGACAAGGGTACAGGAAATACAGAATGGGTAGTAGAAGAAGGTACTCACATGAGCAGTTGCCAAAATGAGAATTATAGTTGACATGAATGTTTCTGCTGTATTTTGTTAAGAATGTGTTTATAATATGTAATTGAAATGCTGATTTCGGTACCTCTCCACCCCCTTCAAAGAAATCTGGTAGCAAACTACAGAAGCCAAATCATGGCAGGATGACAAAGGGAACATTTTCTTTCCTCATTTTATTTTTATCATTTGATGTAACATCAATTGAGAGATTATTAGTGGTTAGTATTTTTAAGTTTGAGATATTAGAAGAGTGTTCCTCAAGGGACATTGCCACCTACTCTAAATTTATAATTCATTTGCTATTGTAGTTATCTATCACTACAAGAGATAGTTATATCATGTTAGGTGTAATTATGACCTTGTTAAATATATAATTCATTAGCAATTGATTATATATGGGATAGTTATACTTAGACATGTGATGACCAGGTTATTGTTTTAATTTAGTAAATATTCACAATACAAGGAGGTATGACTATGTGTCAAGTTGACAAAGTGTGGAAATGTGATGAATATTTTTCCTTGTCAGTTTGACCACACCTGGAATTAACTAAAATCCAAAAATGGCAGATACGCCAGTGATGAGGGTTTTTTTTTTTTTGTTTTGTTTTTACTTAATTTAAAGTAGAAATGCCATACTATTCTAATACAGATGTTTAACGTGGGAAAGCACATGCCTTAAATCCAGATCTTCAGATGGGAAGACACACTTTATCCTGGGCTGTATCTTCTGCTGAGAGCCTATGTAACAACATGGAATAAAGAAGCTTCAGCCCTTTGACTGATTTCTCTCACTTGGCTGGCAAGTCCATTCCTGTACTGGCGTTAGAGCTTACTTCTTCAGGATTCCTGTAGCTTCTGAAGACCAGCTAAGACAAACAGCCTAATGGACTGAGTTTCTACTGGATTCTTGTACGTCTTTTACAACCAGCCATTGCTGGATTAGTCGAATCATAGCCTGTAAGCCATTCTTATAAAGTCAGAGAGAAATAAATAGAGACAGAATATATATATATCTAAATATGTATTCATTCTATAAGTTCTACTACTCTAGAGAATGCTTACTAATACAGACATTGATTCAGTTGGTTGTGCCTGCCACAGCTTTATAATCTTTCGTTGTCATGTCAGTTTAGAAGACCCCCTTTCCTTAGAGAGGTCCCTTGGCTCAGAGCTGTGGACCTGATTGTTGGTCTACTTGATTCTGAGTGGAAACCAAGTGAACAGTGATGCTCTGGTTTCCAACATGGCCACGGTTCTTTCTTGCTTAGTTCAGATGCCTTCTTCAACTTAGCGGCCCTTGCTTGGAAGGGCTGTGTCTCCCCAATCTGTGGATCTCTCTTTTTTCAGCAGTGAACAATTTTATAACGTGGAGTTGGACGGAAAAACCAAAAGTCAGTTAGAGGACAGCTTTTGTCTCCCAGTGTGGGCCCCTCTCAGCACTCCGGTTCTCCATGACATGTGAGTGCGCAATAAATTGGATGGATTAAATTCTTTTCTTACGAGATCTGCTGAAACGGGGGACTTTAATACCTACCTGCATTTAACCTAGAATTGTTGAGTTACTACAGTGACTTCCTGTAATAATTTTTTTATTTCTTGACTTACAATTTTAGATGTAAATTATAATTAATTCATATTTGTCCAGCTGGTAAGTAGCCAGTTATATTAGATACTGCCGCAAGGAACATTTTTGAATAAAATTCCTGTCTATGCCCAGAATGGCTTTCTACTTATAAGCATATATATAGCATCTTACTGGCAGGAAACTTCCATCGCAGTTAATATGTATCAGGCCCTGATATTTATGTACATTCTTCACATAAATCTACTTTTATAGAAAGCACACAGATTTAGAGAAGTCAGACGCTGGAGTACACACAGTTTTTAGGGGACAGAGAATCAATACAAAGCTATTTTTACTGTTAAACCGTTTCTTTCATGAAACCACAACTTAATGAAAAAGCAAAATCAAACTTTCTTAATAACATTAGTCAGCCTGCATAGCAGCAGTATAATTCTATTACATGATTCTGCCATGTAAATAGACTAAAAAGACTAACAAAAGGATGGCTTATATTTTCTGTGCATGTATATAACCAGACATGGAAGTGCTAATGCCAAGTCTTTTGGCCTGTGTAATTTCTTCCTCCCAAGTGCTAAGTCTCTATGTGACGTTCTCTTTCCTCAGCATAATGATGACCTCATCCTCTCCTCTCAAGTAACTCACAGCTCTTTACCTCTCAGTGTTCAATGCTCATCTTACATGTGTGAATTTATACACACAAGAAAACTGTAAGATGGCAACCTGGGAGGTTCTATGAGACCACGAGTGTCTGGGAGCCAGAACCAGGGCCTTATGACTCTGGGACACTTCCTCTCATGAGCGCAGATCTGAAACAGTGAGTGGAGGTAAGCTCAGCACATCCATCTTTCCAAGACTATGTTAGGTGCACATATATTGAGTTAACAGAACCATATGTAATCCTAGCTTAGTTAGAACACAAGCCACAACAACAGATTCTGGGCCAACCACAACCTTCATTTCTTACCATTTCACAGTTGTTGATTCGTTATAGAAACTTACCCAACCCACCAATACCTATACTGTATACTCATGAACTGTATTTAAGAAAGATAAAATTGATTCATGATTTGAAACAAAATTGGGATTTTTCAGAGCCACAAAGGGCTCAATAAATTACTTTCTGTGCTGGAGAGATGGCTCAGAGGTTAAGAGCACTGTCTGCTTTTCCAGAGGTCCTGATTTCAATTCCCAACAACCACATGGTCGCTGAAAACCATCTATAATAGTATCTGAGGCTCTCTTCTGTCATGCAGGCATATATGCAAATAAAATGCTCATAGTAAAAATAAACAAATCTTTAAAAAAATAAATTACTTTCATTTTTATCACAAAACTTTTTAATGTGCATAAACCCACTTAAAGTTAACAGATAACCAAATATTTTAATTGATTTCATAAAACTAAACATTTTAGTCATTAGAGCAAGATCTCTTGCTTTTATATTTATATTGTAAGTCATAAAATTTAGCAACTTTTCTCCCAGTGAAAAAAATATTTTGGCATGTTTTTGCAAAGTCATCCAAAAGGATATATGACATCTAATTTCAGACTGCCACACAGTGGCAAGAGACAATAGATAAACGCAGTGAAAAGGAAATACTTAACCTGCCTTAAGGTAGATAAAACTTTCAGGGTTCTCATTTAATGAAAATTTCTAAATTCAGTAAAACAAGAAGCAGAAAGCTTTGAAGGGCTTATGTTTAAGCTGTGAATTAACTGCAGGCGGGAAACTTCCTGATGGGTAAGGTTTAGGGCAAACTTATCTCCCAGTGTCCAGGTTCACTACACAGGCAAATTGCTACTCCCATATTAAGTAAGAACAAGAATATCTGGATACTTACATGGATCAGGTAAAGACTCTTGCTCACAAATAACATCTTGAAGTGGTTTTCCTAGGATGAATTTAGGCAGCACTTGGAAAGCATCTGTGAGTTCATGTGTGCTTCAATGTCATGTGCTTTCTTTGTAACACACTGATAGCTTATGGAAGGGAGGATGGTCCCTGACCAAGGAACTCTTAAAAATACAAGGGAGAATTCAGGGGGCATGGCTCATAACGTTAAAAGCACTTGCTCTGCAGGCTCATAACCTCATTTGGGCTTCCCTGAAATCACGTAAAAGCTGAACATGTTGGTCTGTGTCTGTAATTCCAGCACTCCTACCATGACACGGAGGTGTAGAACATCTTGGAAACTGGTAGGCCAGTTATTTACAGGACTCGAGCAGTAGCAAACAACCTAACAAGGTAGAAGAGGAGAAATGATTCCCAAGAGTTGTCTTCTGACCTTCACAGGAGTTCTGTGACACATGTAATCCTTCACACACAAACAAATACACCCCTCAACACACACATGCGCGTGCGTGCGCACAGACACACACACAGGAATTAACATAAATACAAACAACAAATGAAAATGAACTCTACTGAATTGAACAAATGAATTACTGTGTTGTCCCGTAAAAAGAAAGCTTACTCTGACTTCTTATTGCTAAATTCAAACCTGCCAAAATTAGAGGTTTTCATGAGTTTTTGATACTCATAAAACTATATTTATTTATTAAAAAATGTGATGCATCCAACAAACTGAGTTTCGCTGTGATATTTTTATAAACATGCCACCATGCTCATTCCATTTTTGACTGTGTTGTCTCCATTCACTTCCTTCTCTATAATAGTATTCAAATTAGAATCTCAGTATTTTAACTGTATTATATATTATTACCATATAAATGATCTTATTGAGTATTATCCCATTTAATATAAATGGTCTTTATCTAGTTAGCTTAAGGTATTAAGTATATAGACTAAGAGGGAGAAAGAATTCTGTTCAGGATAAGGCTATCCTGAGAACATTTCCAGTGTGAAGTTGGCCATCAATGGACTCAGGATGCAATTTCAGCTCCTGCTTCACATTCACACAGTGCCTTCACAATCACACAAAATCAATTTCTCCTTCTTCCCTTTTTCCTGTGTTGTTTTTCGTTTTGAAAACTCTAATATGCCCTTCTACTTTCATTTCTGCAAATTTAGCAATTGTTAGCTTAATAAAATATAAACCAGTTCAAACTCCTGTGGAACAAAATGAACAGTAAGTTAGAGTCAGACATCACATGTATTCTAAGCAGTAATGCCCCATCAGAATTCCAAAGACAAAGGATATCTTGGGGTAATTTTTTTAATATGATTTTTTTTTCTTTTTTCATCCTGAGTTTTTTTTTTTTTCAATTTTTAAAATTCACTTTACATCCTTGTTGTAGCCACATCCCTCTCCCCCTCCCAGTCCCACTCTCCCTCTCCACTTTTCCTCAGAAAAGCAGGGAGCTCCCTTTCTCATACATCCCAGCTCATCAAGTTGCATCAGGACTGAGCATGTCCTCTTTCCCTGCTGCCTGGCAAGGCAGTCCCATCAGGAGAATGTGATCAAAAAGCTGGCAAGTGAGTCCATGCCCGTTGCAGTCACCACTTCCTTTACTCAAGTATCCACTTGAAGCTTAAGCTGCTCATCTGCTACGTCTTCGTAGGGGACTTAGGTCCTGTTTGTGTATGGTCCTTGGTTGATGCTTCAGTCTCAGAAAACCCCTCTGGGTCTTGGCTAGTTGGCTCTGTTGGTATTCTTATGTCACCTCCAGGTTCTTTTCTCTCTCCTCCCACTATTCCACAAGACTCCCTATGCAATGCATCGCTCAATGTTTGGGTGTGGGTCTCAGCATCTGTTTTCAGGCGCCACTCGGTAGCACCTCTCAGAGGACAGCTCTATCAGGCTGCTGTGTGCAAGATTAGCAGAATATCGTTCACAGTGTCAGGGGTTGGCACTCTCAGATAGGGTGGGTCTTTGGTTGGGCCAGACATCCCTTGGGCGTTCCCTCAATCTCTGCTTCATCTGCTGTCTTTATCGCTGCACATCTAGGAGGCAGGGTAAATTTTGGGTCAAAGTTTTTGCGGGTGGGTTGGTGCTCCCCTCCTTCTGCTAGGAGACTACTCTAGTTAGCGGGTGTCCTCTTCAGTCTCTATGGCCTCTGCTACTAGGAATCTCGGCTTGAGTCTTCCTCATATCCTCCGAGGAGCCTAACCTGGCTCAGGTCTCCAGCTTGTCACAAGATAACCCCACCCTCAGTTTCTCTTCAGGCCTCTGTCCTTTACCCTCGCTCTCCCTGGGTCTGATCTCCACCTCTTAAGTTTCTGCAAATCTTCTCCTCCCTTGCTCCCTCTCTTCAGTCACTACCTGTGTCTGCTCACAGGTCAGGACTGGCGTACACAACTCTCCTTAGGACCCAGAGGGAGCCTGGGCAGGTAGACAGGTTAAGGTAGATACATTTTCTACCTTCCTGTCTTTTAAGTCACAAAATTAACACTTCTGTTCCTATTCCTTTCATTTGGTTTTCTACAAGTCAGAAATAAAACTTAATTCTATCATGTATTACTAGGATTATTGTAATATTTAAGCCTTATTCATATGCTCTTTGTCTTCTTCCTAAATTGGACATAGCTATTAGCCAAAAGGGTGAGGTCTTTCTACGAAAGTGTTCTGGCACTGACTTCAAACCCCAGACATACCAACTTTTCTCATGTTTCCATTTCCTTTTCCTTCTAACCCTTTCCCCATTGATGAAGCAAATTCACAGAGGTTGTTCCTCTGTCTTGTATACTTAGATAACAGAAGGAGAGCTGGTGCTATTTCTTTTCTTTGAAAAACACTTCTGCTCTCTGGTTGGAATTATCCCCTCAAGGTCTTTCCAATATGAGAATATTTTGCTACAGGTTGGCCACATTTACATTCCACAACCCTTAAGTTTAAGCTCCTCCTCACCTGGAGCTAATATTTCCATGCGATTTTTTTCACATTTTTTCTTCAAAATTGAGGTATGCAATCTGTATAATATAATGGATACACTGCAACGGAACCCTTCTATTTTAATAAAAAAGGAGAGTACTTAAAAATCTTAAAGCAGCAGCCTACTCTGAGTCACCCAGCTGGGGGCGCTGTTGTGCAGACACACGGGAGAGTTTGGCTCCTATGCCCACAACAGTCCGTTTCCATCTACTTTAATAATATGACATATGCTCAAGTCAAATGGAATCCTAGAGTCTTCTAGGGAGATGTGTTTTATTTATTTGTTCATCCAAAATGAATGGGCATTTTAATATTTATGTCTTCCAATCCATATTTCCCTGATCTTTGTTTAAGATTATGTAAATGCAAATCTAGAGGTGTAAATAATTCCCCCAAGGAACAATCTGTTTTGATGTGGAACTTCATATTCTTCACTCTTTCTTTATCTCTAAATTATAGGTTTTACATATATTTTTAATTTGTATATTTATGTACATACTATTTTGTATTGTGTATGTATACATGTTCATATATATTTTATACATATCTATACATGTGTACATATGTATTTAATAATGAGTTCTGTGAGTTTCACCACGCACTTGGTCAGAACCATCTTGTGTTAAGTATTGCCCAAGATTTTCAGAGAGTCAGCTTTTGAACTTGAGGTGATTTATGTGAGCTTCTAAAGGTAAAGCCTTGAAAGTAAATGCTTGCTACTCTATAGGGGACTAACAAAGATGTAATGTGAAAGCATGGGCAGACAGAAGTGGATGGGATGAGTATAAAGAGAGTGAGATCTAAATCAACATGAGCAGCACAGAGAGGATGTAATGAGAAAAGAGAAAATATGAGGGAACCCAGGAGACGAGAAGCCCTTCATCTGTCTAACTTCTATAATAGCTGACCTTCTAAGTCAGCCCATTCCCTACACACAGAAACACATTCACAATGAGTTACTGATTCCAAATCTGTGTCAAATGTTGAAGGGGAGAGATGATTCTTATAATTTGCCCATGATAAAGGTGAAGGCTGGACACCTTTTATGTATGTTTTAAACACAGCTCCACACATTTAAAATTTTTTTTTTCTATTTCTGCAACATGGTTAGAATCACTGTATTGTCCATGACATATAGACCACATTCTTTTGCCCAAATGTTCAAGTTCCATTCCTCTGTGTTCAGATGTCATTTTCTTAGGAGCATACCAACTAGACTAGATTAGGAGACACACTCATGACTTCAGTTTCATATAAAACCTAGTTAAAGCAATTATCATCAAATTGCAACTGGAATTAGGATTTCAAAATACAAATTTGTGGTGGGGACATAGAGTTGAACCTATAACACATTTACCAGAGGAACCACTTCTTCCTCTCCAAATTTTGTCCTCAACTGAAACCGGTTTCAGTACCCTACTTTCTGTGATCTGATAATATGTTTTACATTTTAGAATGATATTTTAGTCCTTTAGTTTAATGCACCATATTCTCAAATACATCTGAAGGCAAGAACTAAAACATTAGTGTATTTCATTATGCTTTGCCATAATTTCAGAGATTTAAAACATAGAAACACAGAACATAGTAATGAGAATGCACTGCTGTTGTTGAGATGTTTTGAATTTGCAGATGTTAAAAGATGGGAAAGGCTCACTTTGCAAGGAAATACAATACTGTACAATATTATATAAATAGAATACTATATTTGTTGTTCTGGACTCGAGACCTAGATGAATAACAATCTATTTTGCAGATTTAGAAAATTATTTTGAATCCAAAGATCCTCTTAACGTTTTTGGAGAGTGAAATTTAAAATTCAATCACTTTAAAGCAGAGAGAGTCATGTTTTACAGAAATATAAAGTAGTTACTTAAGAGGGCCCAAAGATCTTAACCCAGGTGCTTAGATTGCTTTTTCAGAAATTGCTTCTATGTATTTTAGAGCTACTAAATGCATATAGACATAGAATACTGTTGGTGTGATGGTAAGTATCACAACCATAATGATATCAGATTAATTCTCAGTTGACAGGATCTAGAAAGAGCTAAGATACAAGTTTCTGGCCATGTATGTGAGGGATTGTCTAGAGTAGGTTAATTAAGCTGGGAAGACATACTAAACACAAACAATGTTACTCTATGGCTGTGGTTCTTGATTCAAAATTAAAGAAACACCGAGCTGAGCACCAACGTTCTTCTCTGTGCCTCATGACTGGAGATGCCCTGTGACCAGCTGTCCCACACCCCTGCTTGCCATGGTTTTCTGTCATGGTTTGACTCTATCCTTAAATGCTGAGCTGAAGTTAGCCTCTCTTGTTTAAATTAACTTTGTTTTATTACAACAATAGGTGCTTAATGTTGTCAACATATTGCAAATGATAAGTGCTCATCCCTGAAATGAGCACTTCATGTATTTCTCTCCTACTTGCCTGGTCAGAGGTAAGGTGCTGCCTGGCTCCATGGCTGTGATGTCCATTTTCATTAGTACCAGTGTAATGTTTGTATTCCACTTTGGATTGTAATTTTCCCTTAACTGGAGTGTAACGTGAGGGTTGTAGGAGGGCAGAACATGTAGATAATGTCTTTAGTCTATACTGTTGATTAAGCAGATGATGAGGTCTCTGCAATCAGAGCACAATGTGAGTTGGACTTCGAAGGGCTCCGTGTGTTGGGCCTGTATCTGTGCACACACATACATGTATGCATACAATAGAACGGTTCAAATAATTCTTCTTTTCTTAAGGACAAAAGGTTGGGCATAGGAAATGTCCAGAGTATGTTTCAACTTGATATGTGAGTCACATCTAAGGTTTGGTGTGCTCACTTTGCTTCAAGTTTAGACTATTACTTTCATACAATATTGTAATTTTCATGTCTCCTTTAGCATAAGGACTGCAAATTGTTTAACTCCATACTACTAATTCATCTGTTTATGGTAGAAAATGGTAGAAATAGTTGAAGATGTTATATACTATATGCTGCATGTAACCAATACAGTACTGTACTGAAAAGGTAGTACACACCTTTAATCCCAGCACCTCAAAGGCAGAAACAAGGGTATCTCTGTGAGTTCAATAACAACCTGGTATACATAGTGAGTTCCATTCAGTCTAGTCAGGAATACATAGTGAGAATGTTTATTAAAAAAAAACCTATTATAGACAGACATATCTCAGTCAATTGCATAGACAAGGAAAGCCAAAATGCTTGCTAGATACTACTGACATTGCATCTTTCTACTAACATTTTCCTACTCCAAGTATTACAATTTCAAATGCATGGCTAATTGGTATAGCTTTTTGAGCTATAAGCAAGAAATAAATTTGCTTTTGCTAGATCCTGGGAAAGACAAAGGGGTATCTCACATAAACTGATTAAACACATGCTGATTCAGCCTTGTGGTACACATTGGCCTGATTTCAATGCCTTGGCTTAAGGCTAGTTGTTATTATTTTTGTGAGCATCTGATTAAATCCATGCCCTGATTCTTTCCACTAACTTTTATACTGAGAGCTCATATTCACACATTTCGTTGCTCCCTCTGGGTAGACTCAACATAGTTATGAACTTGTCCTAGACTCCAGGGCCTACCAATGCCCTAGAAGATAGCCAATCCACAGGAGCTTCTGAAGCTCAGGTAGCCCGAGCTCGTTAGCTGTATAAGAACTGCCTGTGTGATAGCTTGCTGATGATGCTCTGTTCTTATAGTAAAACTGTGTTTCCTTGTCTGTCCACAGAAGTGGACTTTAAGTATAGATGCTTCTGTTTTAAATCAAACAATTTGTCAACCTCACATATAAAATTATCATCACCAGCAACCCACTACCACCCTCCTGCCTGTAACACTGTTTGCTGACTGAAGATGAGGAGTTAGAGGCTGGGCTGGGAGTCTGCTTTTCAATGACATTACCAAGAATTTGATCCATCCTGTGAACAAGAGCTAGGAACATGGCTTCCGACAGTCTGTGGGATACTTCATTACTGTGATTTTTTTTTTGACTGTAAAGTGAAGGTTGGGCCACACCTCAAAATCCCACTGCTGTTCTCAATGCCTGTCATTCTTGGGGACATACCAGTTTTTAATCACCTCCATATTTGATTAGATGACTTACATTTTGAGATTTTCTCATTACTTTCTGTTACTGAAGAACAAATTATGATTAACTACTATTAATGTGGTCATTTGTTAATAGGAAAGAGGTAATATTAAATGAACCTCAACTTTAAACAAAGTCATTAATGGAAACTAGGTCCCCTAGATACTGTACGAATTTGGGATTAAAGGTGTGCACCACCACGCTGGCCCCGGACCGCTTTTACCTTGTTTCCTAATGTCTGTTTCTGACTGATGTAGTTTGATGGGTGACACGCCAATCCCTGAGGTTCATCTTTCAATTTCTTTCCACTAAACTCTTGTCTCAGAAATAAACCAGTATCCATTGCTGTCTCAGCCACCACTGATGCTCTTTTAAGGCAAACTATGCAATTACCCTCCCTTGGGTTATAGTCTGGGAGGCTCAAACTGCCAACCAGGTCTGAGCTCCTACCAGCTCCATCCCTGTGAATCTGCCACTGAAGGAAAGACAGTATCCTTGACAATAAGGGAGGATCTACTCTTTTTTATACATCACCTGCTTCCTGAAAGGTAGACTTTGACAGACGTCGAGTATACTTGTGCAGTATAATCCCTGGTCTTAAAATGTGCTTGATTTAGTGGCTGTCTTGAATTATAGCTCATTTAACTATCTGACTTAATAGACTTGTGGTATTTAAGTTTCTGACACTCAAAGCCTTAGGTGAACCTTGCACCTAAATAATAGTTAATGATTTTTATATAATATATTGGTGAGTAAATGCCTGTCTAAGTGAAAACTTTGTATGTCTGGACAGGGTGATTATGTGTAACACCCCAGACCTTGCGATCCAGGTACAAGGTAATCACGATTGTGAGGCAGTACACAGTGTGATTCGTTCTCAAAACCCCTTCCCCTCAAAATTTCTGTTTGGAAAATGAAACATTCTGTTCTTAAGACCCAAACAGGAAGGTGTGTTAAAATAGCAGGAATCAACTTACTCATGGTTCTCTTTCATAGCTGCTATCTTGTTATCTCTGGAGGCATATCAAATTTTGTTAACATTCTATTTAATGTATTTGTATACTGTTGAATTATTATTAAAACTTGTGCAAGGTGCTAGAGAGATGGCTCTGCAGTTAAGACCACTTGTTCCTGCAGAAGCCATGGGTGGTTTCCAGCATTTACATGGGGGCTAACAACTGACTCTAACTTCACTTCTAGGGGATCCGGCACTGTCTTCTGGTCTTCACACACATAGTATACAGATATGACTGCAGGTAAAATACCAACACATGAAAAAATAATAAATCTTAAAAAACACAAAACCTTATGCAAGTCATGAACACCAAAATCACAATCTGCCCAACTATAAAATAAATAGTTTTAATTCTTTATCAAGAACAAAACACTCTAAAAATCTCTATTTTAATCTCTGTTCATTAACATTCCCTCTGCTATAATGGTCTCCGACTCCTGAGACTTTCATTACTTCTTAAAATGATATTCCTGATAAGATATCTATAGCGCTTGCTTTGAAGGATAGAACTCACAAAATTTAGTTAAATAGTACATTTTTTGTGTTATTAAAAAGAAAAACACAATGCCGAGAATTGCTAGGAGAGGGATTACATTCCGGAACTGTAAGGGACCCGCACAGCTCTGCACCCTCTTTCAACTAAATTGCGCATGTGCACCATGGGCTCTTTAGCCACCTCCGTTACGTCCTAATAAATGCTGCCTCTGAAGATGAGGCATCAGTGTTTGTTTGGAATTGTCTTTAAAAATATTTCTTGAAGTTAGGGAAGCAGAGATGAGTATTTTTAAACGGAATGGTTAACATAAAGCATGTACAATTGTCAAGGGAGCTCCCCTCTTTCTGCAGTTGGAAATGTGTCTCCCTGTGTTTTATCAAGCTCTCTTTGTTTCTGTCACTGAAGGCAGCCTTCCTCTTAAACAACAGACGATACAATACTAAGGTGGATCTAATATTACCTATAGGTTTTAGCTAAAAATCTTTTCAGAATGCAGAGCATGGGGTCCAAGTCTGTTATGCCAGAACTGGGCAAGGCTGAAGACGGAAGCTTGAAGACTTCCTGCACAAAGAAACCTGAAAAATAATACCCTCAATGTTGTAATGCTGCCTAACAAGCACAAGACCTTATGTTTTATACCCAGGACTGTGGAAAGAAAAAAAAAACTATAAAATAATTATGATATATATATCATAATTATTGGTATATATTCCTGTGGAATGTATATAATTTATCCTTGTTCATTCAAATTCTGATTTCTCTACTCCACTGTCTGGGTTCAATCAGGACATTGCATTGAGATGTTTATTCTAAGCATCATCTGTCTCAAGTTTATGTAAACATGCCACCATTTGTTCTCTGCATTGTCAACAAAACAACCAGCCAATGCTGAAAAATGGAGAGAATTGGATGGGACATCCTGGTCCAGAAGGGCGGAGAAAGAAGCAAGTGGAAGTAGTCAGAGAGGAGAAATCTTTAGGAGAGGACTTGGAACCATCAGGAGAGATGAACAGGACCCAAAATATGATTAAAAGCAAGTATAATGTAGGAAATCTGAATGGGAGGAAACTATGTGGGCTTCTGATGGAGTAACTATTGCCCAGCATTGCGCACTAGGTTAACTAAATACATCCTAGTCTCTGTGTGGTAATTTGGGTATACAGCTGGTTTAGGAATTACCACTGTTTAACTAAAATATAGTTCAATAATAAATATTAATAATCAACAACACATAATATACTACATTAGATTAAAATACAGAAATGTTATTTATATATTATATACCATTTTACTATAATATATGATTAATACATCATATGCAATATTTTCTATTATGTTATTCTCACATACTATTTCAACAAACAGACTCATATTAGACTTTCTTTTCCTAAAACATTTTGAGTATTTTATATATGTACATATATATATTACCATTTACTTCAGTGTATTATACACACACACACACACAAACTGGGGTATATGTATATCCATATACATTTCAATATGTATATATGTGTGTTTGTGTGTGTGTACATATAAATGTATGGGGTAACAGAGCCTCTGAGACAAAAGAAAAGATGTGAAGTGTTGCCAACAATCTGTCTAAGAAGAAATGATACCTTAACTCAGGAATCCTATGATAGCTTGTATCTTGAACGGACAAGGATTGAAAAGTGCTTCTTACTTGCCCAGCTGGAAAGCAGACATCATTATAGAAGGCATGCATGGTCAACAGAAGTTGAAGAGCCTGTGGCTTGTACATTGTAGAGGTTGCCCAAATTTAGTGGTGAACTACTCAAAATGGAAGAAAATGGGATTCATGCAGTGACCTCAAAGAACCACGCTGAAGAGCAGACACGGTGTGCTGACATGCCTGTGCAGTGGAGCTTGGCATGAAGGGCATGCACATACACTGAAGGAGAGGGCAGATGGAGGGTGAGCTGTGCGTGTTTCTGAAGTATACAGGATGTATAATTTAAAAAATATGAAGGTAGAATGGATTTTCAGAGGTTGAAAATCCTCAGCTACAGATCTGTTTTGAGGGCAGGCTGGCTACATGAGACCCTGTTTTGCAAAAGAAGAAAAAAGCCTTACAATTGTTGACTTGGAATCACTGAAAAAGATAATTTTAATAAGTTTATTACATTTTTCTTTTAAAACTGGAATATGTAATAAAAATAGAAACAAAAATAGTGAATACTGATTTAATTATGATTTTTATTTTTATGTTTAATCTTCCTAGTTCCAGGACATAACCCAGGACCTCATACAAGCTAGGTACGTGCTGTAGTTCAGAACTCTCCCAACCTCTTATCTTGATTACTTTACAGTATTTTGTTCACAAAGGAATGGCCACAGCACGTCAATTACATCAACATAATTAAAATAAAACCTGAAATTAAATTTTAGCCAAATAGTATCTAAATGGTTCAAAGAGTTACTTTAAAAAAAAAACAGGTAAAACAAAACAAAGCTAAAACACACCAACGCAATTTTGCATGTACCATTGTGTTTAAGTTATGAAGTCTAAAAGATAAAGTACAACACACAGCACATTTCTGCGTGATTGGCAGGCACGAGTGAAGGTGGGTCAGCAGAACTACTTTCCCAGACTACTGTGATCCAGGGGCAGGTGGGATAGAATAGGAGGCTCACAACACTTCCAAGAGGAATCTGCTGTTTTCCTGGGATTTGCTAGGTTACTCTGGGGCTCTGCATAGGCTTCCTTTCTACCTCTGCACTATCAAGCCTTCTGCCTAATCTTAAAGATGCATTTCAAATATTAAGCATTGGTCCAGGCCATATCCTATCTCTTGACAAGAAATATGAATTCTCCCTCATTTCACACAGTTGAGTTTATTCAGTCTTTTGCCATCTTTTCTAACAGGAAACTATCCAAAGCTTTTAATCATTTTGTCATTTTTTTTTTTAAACGAGGCTGTTATTCTGTCCTCCGGAATTAAGCAATATTTACAGTGGCTTTACCAGTCTCTACCCTGAAGGTATTTTCTTCCACTTAAGTCCTATGGAGCAGGTTGTGTGGGTTCAAATCCCAGTTCAAATAATCAGCAGCTGTGCAACTTTGACAAGTGGTTTTATTTTTTTTTCTCCTCCCTTTTCTCATTTGAAAACTGTGGGTAATAATAGCAGCCTTCCTCACAGGATCTGGAGGACTGAATTAATTAGCATAGTAATAGCTTAGAACAATGGCAGCCAGTGCCAGTTGTAACTGCCAAGTGAGTAGCATGTAGTGGTGTTTCCACATGGAATCTGTAAAAATGTAAAAGTACGCTAGGAGCTGAACTCAGTCAGGGAGCCTGGAGGAACTTAAAACACACAGGCTTTGTCTTACCCTGCTATATACTTTAAATAGCTGTGCTCAGATTGATGTGTGGGACTGCTTGGGGAAAAGGAAAGAAAAGAACCCAGTTAAGGTGATTCAGATTAAAAGGGAAGGAAAAAAGAATGAAATACAGAACACCCATTCTTAAGAGGCCCCTGCAGAACAGGCAGTGTTTAACCATGTTGTGGATGGAACACCTCCAGGTAAGGGGAGCTGGGTCTTTGGCCTACCTTAAAACACCATGAACATGTGAAGGATAAAGGGACATAACCCTGAGGAGAGATTCTGGGGCATAACTACCAACAGTTGACTCTATAGAATTAATCCTTCAGTTTTATTCTGGCACGTTAAGATTTTGTTTATGGTGACTTGGGCTATGGATCCAGGCTTCCTAATATATTTTTCAGTAGTACCTAATAGATAACATATCAGTGACTACAGTTCATCATTTGTAAAATGAACACCATAAAATCAATCCCATTAGATCATTTGAATAAAATGTGTATTTATGCACAGCCAGTGTACTAGCTATTTACTGTACCATTTAGTTTTGAGACATTTTTTATATACACACACATTAAAACAAATAATGAAGACCATAATTTGGCATGCTTAGAAGTTAATCATGGCTGTGGAGGAGGAAGAATATGCAGCCAACAAAATACTTAAAATAGGAAGAGGAAAATAATAGGCCCATGCAGATTGAATTGGCAAACAGCAAACAGTTGGGGTCTTACAGCTAACAGGAGGCCTGCTTGCTGTGTCATACATCCGTCCAGTTTCCTTCATGACTTCCTGAGATTTGTTATTTATTCTGGGGGAGAGAGAAGGTCCCTTCCCCCTGGATATTGGCCACAGAATTTCTAAAGCTGTAACACTCTGTGGACTTTGCCCTTCCTGCAATCCTAGACCTTTGATTTCATTCTCTCTCTGGAAACCACATTCCCGGTCCCTACAGAGCAGAGAACAACACCACTAATCAACAGGAAGTTTTCTAACAATAACGCTGCCCCTTTCCTCTCTATCATTTTTTTTCTCTCCTATCTAGAGCTAAGGGTTGAAAGAGTGGAAGAAACGGGGTGGAGAAGAGTGTAAAAAGGAAAAATCCACAAAGTAGTAAAAGTTCATTTACAAGACTGAATAGACAGTTCTCCAAAGGAAGCATACAGCTGACCAGCATGTGCAAAACACTCAGCAACAGTGGTCTACAAAGATGGAGATCAAACCACAGAGAGAGTCTCTCACCCAAGTTAAAATGAACATCACAAGGCAAAAGTAAAAGTTGGACAGGAGACAGAGAGTGTATGAGTATACACCATTGGTGAGAGGGGATGATCCTTTAAGAGGAAACAAGGGCTGATGCATGGGCTCAAGTTAAAATGGGGTAATTCAATGATATTACTCAGCTACTTGACTTCTTTGACTAATGAGGTATTTAAATTTCTACAATATTGATCTTTTTCAGAAACATTGTTGAGGATATTTTGTATATTTATGCACCATGTAAATCAGCATACCTTTATCTTTCTTACATGCACTTCAAGAGCACCAGGCATCACATTTTTCTAGCATTGTGTTGTGGTTTACTTTGGAATAATGCTGGAGATATATCCTCATATGATCTGTGATTTTTCTGCATTTAATTGAACAAAAATTGTTTATAGAATGTAGACATAAAACATTTGATTTATAATTCCTGTGTAAATGAAGTGTTTAAACATATACAAATATATTTTGTTCATTTGAAGATGTTACTAAAATTGACCTGTACTCCCTGACCCCTTTCTCTGTCTCTATTTCTCTGTTTCTCTATCTCTGTCTCTGTCTGTCTGTCTGTGTGTATTATAGTATGTTCTTAATTACCCTGTGTTGATAGTACATACTCACAATCCCTTGCAGTTGATTTCCACATTAACCTTCATAAGTAGTTCTGGCTCTTTGGGAAATTTATCATAAAACAAAAATAAAATGATGCATATTATTATTAATCTGTGGTAAAAGTGTTTCTTTGTCTCCTTATAATCAGAAGAATAGCCATAATATTAGAAATACTTTTTTGTCTACAAAGTTCAAATCAACAGAAAGAGCAACATAAAAAGACTAAGGATGATATAGTCCTGCAAGTATTATCACGAAAGTACAGAGGAATAACTGCTAAAACATTTGAAAAAAAATACTGATGTACCACGTGTGAATCCCAACCCTGCAGGGTAATAAACAGAGGAGAAAACACCTGGTAGACTGAATGTCCCACTTTACTTTCACAAATGCTACAAGCTAAAATAAAGGATGAAAGCATGATTGAACCATTACTTATTCCCCTGGCGTGATTCTCGAGTATGGAGCTATGACTTAAACATTTTCTGTTTCCTCCAATGCATGCTGCTGTTCCCACAGCGCTGGAACACAAACATAATTCCATTTTTAAATTGTTGAATGAATAATACCCTCAAACATCATTAGACATTCAACTGCCATGTTCTTGAGATATTTTTTATAAAAAGTGGTTTACTTTTAGTTTTTCTTGTTGTTACTGCTGTGATAAAATTTTCTAATCAAAAGCGAGTTAGGACAGGAAAGAGGTTATTGCATCTTACAGGACACAGTTTTCATTGAGGGTACTTTGAGCAGGATTTCAAGCAGAAACTACAAAGAATACTGCATGAGGGCTTGGTCAAAGCCAGTACTTAGCTAGCTTTCTTCTATAGCCAAAGCCCACTTGCCTACATGTGGTACCGCCCATAGTGTTCTTGGACCTCCCAAATCAATTAATAATCAAGGCATTAAAAAGGAGGAATTCATGAATTCCCAGGCAAATGGTGGGACCTGGAAGCGATCATCCTAAGTGAGGTATCCCAAAAGCAGAAAGAAACATATGGTATATACTCACTTATATGGACCTATAGGATGGGAATGTCATGCTGAAATCTATACACCTAGGGAAGATATACAAGATGGAGGACCCAGGTTGGTATGATCAATGCTCGTTTGGATGAACAAATGGGACGAACATTGAATGGAGGAGAAAACAAGCAACAGGACAGGAGCATACCAAAGAGGGCCTCTGAAAGAATCAATATAGCAATGTATCAAAGCAGATATTAAAACTCACAACCAAGCCTTTGGCAGAGGGCAGGAAACAATAATAAAAATAGGGGAAGTTAGTAAGACTTGGGGAGAATAAGAGCTCCACAAAGACCAAACTGAGCAGGGCACAGGGGTCTTTTATGAGACAGTTTCTCCAACCAAGGACCATGTATCGATATGGCCTAGAACCCCCGCTCAGATGTGGCCCATGGTAGCTCGGTGTCCAACTGAAGACCCTAGTAAGGGGAACAGGGACTGTTTCAGTCATGAACTTGATGGCTGGCTCTTTGACCCTCCCCCATACACGCCAGGAAGTAACAGCCTAGCTAGATCCCAGGGGAGGACATTGCAGCCAACCCTGAGGAGACAAGATGATCTGGGGTCGGATGGAAGGGGAGGAGGTCCTTCCCCGTTGGTGGACTTGGAGGGGCCGGGGAGGAGATGAGGGAGGGATGGGGACAGTAGGAGGGAATGGGATGCAACCTGTGATTGATATAAAAATAAATAAATTGCATTTAAAAATAATCAAGGCCCCTCTCTGAAAATAAAAATTTTAAAAGAGAGGTTTGTCTATAGCTTGGTAATAGAATGCTTCCTTGGTGTGTATGAGGCCCTGGCTCAAATCAATACTCCAATATATGTGGTGCACATAGATATCTGCAGGCACTTATACACACAAAATACAAACAAAAATATGTTTTTCTTTACAAAGTACTTCTGGGCTTTAAGACCTGTTTAGTGCATTCCAAGGAAATTCTATATTTCTCATTTCTAAAGCCCCATCTCGCTCCAAAGCTCCCTCCTACTCTTTGCTATGATAAATAAAATTTTCTATGAACACAGATCAACTTTATTTTACATATACTACAGGCCAGGAATAGTGTCTTAGGTTTGTTAGTATTCCCTTCACCAAAGAAAGCACTATACAAAATACTAAAACAAAGCATAACTTGATTAATTACAATACAACCTTTGTTCAGGGCAACTTTTTGGATATCACATTTGTCCTAAACCACTATCAATAATATAACACATCATGCCCACCCATGCAAGCATGTCTGCACAAATAGGAAAGCAACAACATGCAAGTCTCTAGGAGTAAGATTGAAGGTAGTCTTATTTTAGGAGTCTGTAGTTCACCTATCAGTGGTCCTCAATCTGTCACGGTCCTGTGAGCATAACATGGAATTTATGAATTAAATTGTTCATGGCTCTTAGCTTAAGTCTCATTTTTCCTTTCATGTGGCAATAGTCTATTTACTAGAAGTCTCTGGGCCGGTGTTTCTTTGTTTAATCCAGAGGGGTGACAGTGTGCATCTGTACTCAGCATATTCCTGTTTGAACATGTAAAATAAAACACATCAAAAAGCCAACATGATGCTCAGAACTTTTGGAAGACAGCCACCAAGTATTAATTTCTCTCTTCATCCTCTTATTCTGAAGATAAAAAAATGTTAAACAACCATCTATTTGGCATCACTGGGTAAGTTTGAAGTAGAATCACCTATGTTGTCTTAAATTCACTCTGGCAATTCTTTTTACAATACACATCTCAAGATGTTGAGCATACAACTACACAAAATTCTTACTGCTGTCTGGAGACTTTCTTCTACGGACTGAGGGGAGATTAAGATCCATTTCCCACTATGCCACTCACTCTATGCACCTCCCTCCCTCATAGTAGAACGGGAATTATATGCGCAATAAAATGTAGCATTCCCATCTGAAACAGACCACAGAGCCATAAAATATCACTGCCACCAAGTGTTCTTCAACACAAATGGTTGAAAAATCATTTATTTTTATTTATTGATATAATACCTGATTATATTCTTAATAATATTAGAAGCATACATTTATATTCAATTCAGAAGCATAATACGATCTTCAAAGTAGATTGTGGAGCGCACCAATACGGTATTCAAAGGATAAAACAGAGTTTTCCCAAGAGTTTGGGGACAGTTGTGATAAGAATTCTCCTGTGTTTAGTGGAAATTCCAGTTGTCATGCACAGTCTCAGAACTGCTCACAGAGAGAAGTGTTCTACTAAAACTATCCTGTTCATCTTAAACACAGAAAACCTGTTTTAGAATACTCTGTGGCTCAGACAATCTAATTCTTCAGCTTTTGTTCTTGGATCAAACACAGACTACAAGATTATTTTCCTTTAGTAATGCATTCCCTTTAAAAAGGTAGAAAATATATTGCTTACTTTTCAAAGGACAATCATGCATGACTGCATTCAAACTTCGAGAGTGGCATTTTGAATTTTTTTCTTAGTTCTACAAACACATAGGTGTTTTTGCCATTAATCAAAAAGTATTTTTTTACAACTTCTTCATTGAATTTTCCAATTGTAGTCCCCTCACTCAATTACTTCCAGTCCCACCCCCTACCTATTCCTCCCTATAAAATATGAGACTTAATAGTTAGCAGTACTTTAGGTTGTATGTGTAAATATACAGACACCCATGGTATGGAATTGAGCCTTGCACAGAGGCTGGGCTGGAGAAGGGAGTAACTCTTCAGAGCATGAAGGATGCTACTCCTTAGGGTAAACAATATATACAGCTAAGGTTGCTCTATTTTTCTGAAGTCTAAGACTTTCTTGACTACTAGTTATACAAGAAAACGCAACTGAACCATGAAGTAACGATGCAGCCACTGAACCCATTGTTCTTTTTATGAGAGTGTGGGTTACTTCACTGGGAAAAAACATTCCACAGGGATTATTGACAGCCACACAGAGATTTAACAATGTCATCTATTTTTTTTTTTACAATTTATCTGGTCAATATTTTTTTCTATATGAAAACAAATAGGAGGTTGACAACTCTTTAAAAGGCTTATGTAAAAATGGATAAATAACCAAAATTATTCAAAGATTTCATCATAAATTTACAATGTATTATATAGGCTATATCTAACTTCATATATCAAGTTTTATAAGTGAAGGACTTGTTTGTATTTTACATGAAATAAAAGAACATGTTAGTACTAAAAAAAATTAAAAAATAAAAATGTACCATCTACGTGAAATTCAAATGTGGCATTCTATGTTTTGTGTAACAATTGCTGACTCTAAATGATATGTTTATTCCAAATGTCTTTTAGCATATATTAATCATATGAAATTGTGGGGATCATTATGTATTCATACATGCGTATAACACATACTGGCCATAATCACGCTATTTCTCTCAAATGAACTTTTCATGCTCCCTTTTTCCCTTTCCATTTCCATAGAGTTCACCATTGGAAGATTTTTATTCATCGCCAATTGTTATTAGTCTCTGCATTTCCTTCTTCAGTATTCTCATGTATATTTTTGTCCTGTTTACATAATCAGGATATGTTCCCAATCTAGCCCTGAATCCTTGGCTAGATCTCTAGATTTAGCCATAATTTTAACTCCCTAAAGTGTGACACTGAAATTTTAGGACAAAACATCAGGTTGGTGTTGTAACCATTTATCTTTCCTCATTCCTTCCATTCCATATCTCCAGAACAGGGGATCTGGGGTTGAGGATGTTCTCTTGCATAAACTACTCGTTTTCAGCAGACATCTTCCCCCCAACATAGCTGCATGTCTGTCAGCACACACACACACACACACACACACAGAGAGAGAGAGAGAGAGAGAGAGAGAGAGAGAGAGAGAGAGAGAGAGAGAGAGAGAGAGAGAGAGAGAGAGAGAAACACACACACACACACACACACAAACTGCTGGAGTAGTATCCTTGTTCTTTTAGTAAGATTGAAAAAAAAGAGCTGGAAGCTGAAGTTTATTTGCATTGTGAAGTGCTAAGACATGGTGAAAGGGTTAAGATTTCTGGGGTGCTACAAACAGGATTCTTAATTCAAAATTGAAGCATAAGCCAGCAATGCTGACAACCAGCACTAGCACCAGGCCTCGTGGATGGAGGTACAGAGGGTCCTATGGCTTTTCTGAGAATTGATCATTTGGAGAAATGCCCCGAGGCATCTACAAGTGAGATCAGGGATAAAGTCAACAAACATTCTTTGCTTATAGAATTTTTAAAAAATGCTAAGAGCATAGAACAAGCAGAATAGGAGAGGAAAGATTTGATCAGGCAGAAGACAGACATAGCTCATGATATAGCTCTATGCTATATTCTAAGGCATAGAGGTACATATCCCTACTGGATTTTGTCACTGGGGTGATGCTAAGACAAACACAAAGAAACAAACTTCTGGGCAATTAGTTTTCATTAGATTATTTTTCTAATATAAAAAACTAAATGTCTGGGGTCTTCTCTAATCCTTTCCTTTCTAAAAGCCTCAATGCTCTTAAATTACTTCAATATTTTTACCTTAATAAAAGACCTTATAATGTAAAAATCAAACCATGTGTTATGAATCTTAACAAATTCTTTTGAAATGATGTAAAGCTTTACCGAAAAACTTGAACTAGAAAATGTTATTTTTTTTAATTAGAAGGTTGCAATTCTTTAACTCCTCTATGGTAATTGAAATACTGTCCACACGGTTCCACTTGTAGATTGTTTTAGAGAAACATGTGTTCTCCTACTGAGCTCTATGTACAAGTTTAGTACATATGTATCTATGTGTGTATATATGTACACACATACATGTGTACATACATACATTGTAATACATACATGCATGCATGCGTACATACACACACATATATTACTGACTGCAATTACATGAATATACACATACAGTGTATATATAATTCTTTAACAACTTAAATATATGCTTGGATTCATGGTTTAGACACACCAAAATGTTAATTAGAAAAAAGCCTAGCATAATGTTGCATTCCAGCTCTCTGAGGCTGAGAAACCTGGATCTCTGAGGTTGAGGCCAGCCTAGCCTACAATTGAGTTTCAGAACAGCTAGGGCTGCAGAGATAAATCCTGTCTTGAAAACAAAATCCCATCAAGCAATTTTCTGCAAAGTTCTGCCATACTTTAACCTCCTCTGCTTTTTTTTTTTTTTTTGGTGGTGGGGATGTTACCTTTTCAGACCTTTTAAAATGTAAAATAGATTTTTCATATAATATATTTTGATTATGTGTTCCAATCCCCTAGCTCCACTCAGATCCCCCAACTTTCCCCTCACACAAATTCACTCTTTCTTTCTTCCTTCCTAAATATGCATCTAAGTATTAATGATAAAATAAAACAATATGAAAACAAACAAAATAGGACCAAACAAACAGAATAAAAGGTGCGAAACAACAAGCACAAGAAACCCATATATGCAAAGAGATGCACAAATGAACAGATGCATTGGATATTGAAGGGTATTTTACAAATATGTATGGTTATCCAAGGACAATTTAAGAACATATTTTCATAAGTTACTTAAAATGAATGGGAAGGGTACATTTTAATAAATAAATTAGGCTCATTTATGTTCTTCCTTGGAAAATCTTAAGTGTCATAAAATTAAACATGAAAAGTATACCAGCCTTTTCCTCATCCATGATATTTCTTTACAGGAAAGATGTATGAACAACAGGCCATTTCCTCGTGGCATTCCCAAGCTGGGAAGACAGCTGCAATGTAGCAAAGCTAGAGCTACTTGCCATTGAGAGGCAGCACATCCGACCAGGACCGAACTCTGTTTTTGCCACTCACCAATAGATTGATTATGAGTCATTTAATACATCAGTGATAGAAGTAAGTCATGAAAAAATGGTCATTTATTTTAGATTTTTCATAGTTGATTTGAGTTGTAATTGATTTCATATTGGTAAGCATTTCATGGTAGCAGAGACAGAGTAAGTGCAATGAACATAGCTATTAAATCTATTGCTTTACCAAACAAAACAGAGAACTAATTCATGGCTCTTTAGAAAAAAACTTAGGAAAAGAAAGGGATATTGAATGTGATAAAAAAAGAGAATTTGCAAATACAATAGTCCATCTCTCTTATGATTCTGAAATAGATATGATCATAGAATCTGGGTATGCCTCAAAGAACTGGGTTCTTTTCACACATTTTAACCTTTCAGCAACTCTGGGGATGTATTATTAATTTGCAGAATACAAAAAAAAAAGAATTACTGTAAGTACAGGGAATTTCTCCAGGAAATGAGAGGATAATGGTGGGACAGGACAGAATAAGAGACACTCAACAGTCTCTTATCCCAGTGCTTTTCTGTGGTGAACAAGAGGAATGGGGCCAGTAGGAGTCACTCTTCGTAAACACTTTCAGAATTTATTACATCTAAATCACTGTAAATGCTCAAAGTGCGCATTCATTTTATTCCCTTTTCATTGAAGTGGTAATTGCCTTCACAGTAAACTAATGCAAGATGCTTTGTATAGATTTTTAAATTCCACAGTGTAAAGTTGATGTAATATACATTTATTAATGAAAATTTCAGGTTGAGAGGGATTAAGTGAGATATGCAAGTAAATCCTGTTATAAATTATCTGATAGAAGGTAATCAGACCCAAATATATTGCTTATTTCATAGAATCTTGTTATAGTTATCTAAGTACTCTTATCCACATGATCCTATATATATTAAGCAAAGCTCATACCATGCATCTCTACATTAAAAATAGTCCCACATTTTCTTATATAATTTTCAGCTGTGCTAGACCCTCCTGCTGTTACAGAATTGTTATTTCACTCAGAATGCTGACATTGAAATTATTGTATGAAAGCTTGTAGATGACTTTTAAGTGGTGAAGTGAAGGACTCTTGAAAAAGGCTCTATCTGGTTTAGTTTGTCTGGTTTTATGTTGAGGTCTTTGATCCACTTGAACTTTAGCTTTGTGCAAGGTGATAAATATGGATCTATTTTCATTTTTCTGCGTACAGATATCCAGTTGGACCAGCACCATTTGTTGAAGATGCTGTCTTTTTTTCCATTAAATGGTTTTGGCTTCTTTATCAAAAATCAAGTTTCCATAGGTGTGTGGGTTCATTTCTGGGTCTTCCGTTTGGTTCCATTGATCCACTATTCTGTTCCTATGCCAATACCATACAGTTTTTATTACTCACTTATATAGACCTATAGGATAGGAAGGTCATGCTGAAATCTACACACCTAGGGA
>CM053747.1:8048945-8064757 GCA_028658305.1 Pachyuromys duprasi
GTTGGTATGATCAATGCTCATTTAGATAAACTAATAGGAGGGACATTGAATGGAGGAGAAGGCAGGCAACAGGACAGGAGCATACCAAAGAGGACCTATGAAAGAATCAGTATAGCAATGTATCAAAGCAGATATTAAGACTCACAATTAAGCCCTTGGCAGAGGGCGGAAAGTAATAATAGAAATAGGGGAAGTTAGTAAGACTTGGGGAGAACAAGAGCTCCACAAAGATCAAACTGAGCAGGGCACAGGGGTCTTATATGAGACAGTTTCTCCAACCAGGGACCGTGTATGGATATGGCCTACAACCCCTGCTCAGATGGGGCCCATGATAACTCATTGTCGAACTGAAGACCCTAGTAAGGGGAACAGGGACTGTTTCAGTCTTGAACTTGATGGCTGGCTCTTTGACCCTCCCCCATACACGCCAGGGAGTAACAGCCTAGCTAGATCCCAGGGGAAGACATTGCAGCCAGCCCTGAGAAGACAAGATGATCATATGGAAGGGGAGAAGATCCTCCCCCGTTGGTTGGTGGACTTGGAGGGTGCGGGGAGGGGATGAGGGAGGGTTGGGGAGGGTGGGAGGGAGTGAAGGAGGGGGCTACACATGGGATGCAAAAAAACTAACATGTGATTGATGTAAAAATAAATGAATTTATAAAAAAAAGAAAAAGGCTCTAGAGATACCTTTGGGTATCTTTCTGACATGTGAGGCTTCTATGACAAGTCCTTAATCTGCCATCTGGTTAATGCTCTTCACCAGATGCTGAAGGTTCTCCAGATATCATGAACTCATACTTTTGGTCTTCAAATGTTTTAGAACTGTATGTGGGCTATTTAGACATCCATTGTTACTTTCTTGTAACAGCCTGACAAAGGGAGGACAGTTGATATTGGAAGTGATATCTTTAACATTGCTTTCAGATTGCAAGGTCATATAAAAATACATATGATTTTGCATATTGATTTTTATTCTTTAATTGCGTTGAATAAATTCTAATAGTTCTGTGAAACCTTACATTAGCTATGAATGGCTAGTTTTATGTCTTTCTAGCTAACTGTTTTAAATTGGTTTTTCTTGTTTAATTGCAATGGATAGTACTCCCAGTATTACGCTGAGGAGAAATGTTGAGTGTTTGAGGGTTTTATCATGAGACGTTCTTCAACTTGTAAAGGCCATCTATTGGAAAGATCATGTGATTATAATCCTCCATCTGTTGTTTCCACATTTACTGGCTTGTATATACTAAAACACATTAGATTACAGAGGTAAATCTCACTTAGCCATGATGAATTAGTATTTCAATGAGTATTGTTGTCAGTTTGCTAGTGCTCTGTGAAGTTTTGTTTAGCTATGTTCCTCAGGGATGTTGGATTTCTCAAATTCAGACTTTCTTGGTTTTTGTGTAAAAGTGTTGCTGCTCTTACAAGTTCGCTGTTCCTGACTAGCCTAGTAAGTTTGTAAGTGAACCTTCCTTTTTAATACCTTAGATGGGTCTGAGAAATATCAGTATTAATTCTTTCAAATATTTTTAAAAATTTATCAGTGGCATTGTCTGTGTTAGTTTTTTTTCCCCGTTGCAGGATTTGCGATGACAGATTTCATATTTTTAACAATTACAGATGTGTCCAGATTTTTGTGTTGCTTATTGATGCCATCTTAGCAGCTAACTTTTTCCTAGGTTATACAGTATTTGGATTCATCCCACATGGGGAACAGAATGAGAGAGGCCTTTGTGAGAAGGAAACTCTGGGCTAACACAGAGAAATACATTCTTCAGACATTCTGAGAATCATCTAGTCTGTGACTTCTGAATAGCATAGAAACTTTATGCATATTCCTTCGCACAATTGCTACAACCAAATTCCTCACTAGCATTTTTGCATTTTAATTTTAGTACTTCAGGATGGGATACAGAAATAAGTATGTTTAAGACACATGCCATATCACATGAATTGTAAATGTGTAAAAACACATCTTATGAATAGAATGGCAAAAACGCGAAGCTTACGTCAAACAGAAAAGGGTGCAACGGCTTCTGAGGTTCATATGTAAAAAGAAAAACTATGTGTCATTTGGAAACTTTATAAATCTGAAAAGTTTGAGGAGGAAGAAATGGGCATGTGTGAATATGAATAGACACACAGAGATTAGCTATGAATCTTCACCAAACCTTACATGAAACCTGTTCCATATGATAGAGGCAGGAAGAATGTGAGAGAAAGAAAAAACGTGAAGAGTTCAGGAAGCAACTAGCAAGACTAGGGTGTAATTCTGATTAAAGGAAGAGGAAACAATGTAAATTCAGAACACACAGATAAGAGCTATCTATAGCACTTGTTTATTTAAAGAGTTTATATGACTATTCAGCCAAATCTAACATTAGAGCACTCTTGAATTGTTCCCTACACAGAGGCCAAGCAGAACACATGAGTGCATCCTGTCATGGAACGTCCTCAGAAGGATCTGCCATCGAACAGGTAGCAGCCAAACGCTAGTGTCCTTTCCTTAGATTTGGGGAGACAAGAAATAGTGTAACTTTCTCTTCAGTGTTTTGTTTTTAAGTCTTATGCTCCTTTTCCAACTCCTGAAAAGCTCCAACTCATGTTACAACTCTTTTAGTCTAAAAAAAATAGTTGTTGCTGTTGCTGTTGTTGATGTATGTATATTTGTAAAATAATGCTTATTAATAACTTTGCATCGTTGTAGTTTAGGTGAAATTAAATGTTCCAAACTCAAAATATGGAAATAAAAGAATGATAAAAAGAAAGAAAATTAGATAAACAATAGATGGATGGATACATAGATAGACAGACAGACAGACAGAGAGACAGACAGACAGGCAGGCAAACAAACAGACAGACAGACAGACAGACAGACAGACAGACAGATAGATGAGGTATCTGGTTATAATTTATTACCTGGCGGTACTCAGACCAGGATCCTGTTAGCCATTCTGGTTTCTCAGACATCTGCCATCATTGTGCCTCTTACACACCATCATGAATTGGCAGGTGGGGTTGCCATTTCCTTTAGTGGTGGAAGCAGTGCTAAGTTGGCCTTGTTGAAATATGTAATTTAAAATCCATGTTTCTACCAAAAATTTCATCTCACATTAAAAATAAAAAGAATGTAGGGGAAGGAGGGTCAGGAAGGGGGGCTGCCAAAGGAGAGTAGTAGGAAGAGGAAAGAGGAGGACAATGACTGAAATATGCTAGACAAGTGTATGAATCTGCCAAATAGGAATACAACACATCTTTAAGAGTTACAGTTTTTGTCATCAACTGCGTGTTCAAAAGGAAGATCATTGAGCCTTTCAACATTTATATTTTATCTGCTTTGCTCTTTTATCATTCCCTTTAGATGGTTCTGACATTATTAAAAGGTGCATGTGCATTGATTTTGTCAGGTAATGGCATTTTGTCAAATGCACTTAGAGTATTTAAATTAATGAATAAGCAAAAAATGTCATTTATGTGTGTTTTCATTTTTGTGCATGTATGTGCATGTGTGTATGTGTGTGCACATGTGCATGTATGTATGTGTATCTGTGTATGTGTGTGCCTATGTGCATGTGTGTGTGTTCATGCTCATGTGTGTGAGGGTGTGCATGTATGTGTGAAGGATGCAACTACAACAGTAGGTTTTTATTTTCTTAAAAGTTGTAAAATGTGGAATGATGTAGCAGTATTTTTTTGCAGCTGAAACCATTTTTTTTCTGAGATTCACATAGGAGGAAAACTATGCTAATTTTATTCTAATCCAGGGCAGAGTTCCTTTTAGTTATTTGAGAAGAAAAGTTGTGTAAAAAAAAAAGTTGTGTGTATTCTCTAGATTTATAGTTTGCCTATGAAGGTTGTTCACATCTATATTTATAGAAGTATTTTAAACATAAATGATGCAAAGACTAGTATATATATATCCATATAATTAAAAATTCTCGATCTAAATAGGGCATAGACATCAAAAATTATTTTCAATTATTTGTGGAGGTGTGTGTTTCAATTGATAACAAAATATTATACTTTTGTTTGAGCCAAATGACAATTTTTTTTGTACCATACTATTCATCAAACATACAGCACAACACTGACTGTTTTGAGGATGAATGCTTGCTGGACCATGATGCTGGAATAGTAAACAACTGAACAAGGAGTATTAATCAGTATTTCCTGGCATCTCTTCCATGTGTCATTCATGTCTACATTAATAAAGATTCAATACTATTTCTAAGTGATTAGCTTTTAGACTGAAGAAAAATTCAAATACAAATGTGATTGGGCCCTATGAAATCATTAGGATGTTTTACTAGATCAACTTATCCTCTTAATGAAAGAGTCAAGTCTAAAAACCTAGACATTTTGGCACTCCTGGTCTGAACTATTCAATCTAGCACCTTGGTTTTGACTGGGAATTCACATGTAACTACATGTGCTGGCTTTTGAGGGTATTTTACATTTTAATGCTGTGTAAGGAGAATTTAGTTTGATAATCATATGGACAGTTTCTTGCTTGCCATCCTGAAATGTCACTATTTGCTTAGGTGAGTTTACAACCCTAATATAAGTGGAGTATGTATGGTGTAAAAGGGAACGTGACCTTCAGGCTTGTCCACGTTTAACACGGGAAGCTTCAATAGCATTTATCTTCCCAGGACATTTGAAATCAGGGACAGATGGACGTAAATTTCCCTTGACTAACATAAAAAAAAAGTAACTGCAAAGGAGTAATGAATGCATTTTAGGCAGCTCCCATCTTCAGGCTGCGCAGTGTTCAGAGAAAGATGGAGAGAGTGGATCTATGGCAGGTTCACTACTCCTAGGAAATAATCCCACCCACATGGTTGTTAATATGAAATATGGTTTTCAATGACCCTGGCTATGTGAGTTGTGTAATCCTGCCTGGCAAAAATGTGATTAATCATTGCAGGGAAGATTAATTGAGATGTACAGTGCATGGGTACACCCTGTAAGTTTTAAGCTCTTCTGATTATTCCAGTGTGCATAAAGTTTTGTCCATGTAGTTAACAAATGAAGGATAAAAAAGAATCAATCTGTTATAACAGGAAAGATAACACTTTTTTTTCTGTTAGGTTTCCATAATAGTCACTTAGAGAATGAAATTTTCTAGAAACAGATAATTTTAAAAATACAGACAGATGATGAATAAATAGAAAATGGATAGAGTACACTTGCAAGGATTTTTGAATAACCTCATTAAGTTATACATATTTTCTGAAATAAAATTTGCTCAAGAAAGAAAAACAAGGGCTAGTGAGATCATTCAGTAGGGAAAGGTGGTTGCTGCTGATCTGACCGCCTCAGTTTGACCTCTGGCACATGCCTGGCAGAAAGAAAGAGCAGGCCCATAAGGTTGTTCTCCACCATTAATATTGCCATGACATGATGGCATGTGTGCGCGCGCACACATACACACACACACACACACACACACACACACACACAGAGAGAGAGAGAGACAGAGACAGAGACAGAGACAGAGAGACAGAGAGAGACAGAGAGACAGAGAGAGACAGAGAGACAGAGAGACAGAGAGAGAGAGAAAGAGAGAGATACACAGACACATACACCACAAAAACCTTGGCAAGAAAAATGCTTTTAGACATGACACACACAAATTTAGGGAATGAAAGTTTTAACCCAAAGCTTTAATTGCTATGAAAGTGTTTTGTTATTTTTCAGAACAGAGCGGCAACCTTTTAAAGATAGTATCCTTTTAAATGGAGAGTTTTACAAGCGACATACAATTATCAACATGTTTGACATAGGAGCTACAAAGCACTTAACCATTTGTGAGTCTTAAACTCTCATTAGGTAATTAATTATTGTAAATGAATTGAATAAATGAATTAGTAAAGATAGGTATGTGTGGAATTTTACAAAAATTAAAAAAAATTAACCCTCACTAATCTTTCTTAGGACATAGGATCAACTTTTCTCTGTAGATATTTGTAGAACTCAAGTCTGCCTTCCAATTGTCTATAGCTATTTCCTTCTTGAATTCATGGTGGTGCTAGTCACACAGTCAAATAAAGAAAACTTTGGTATTGTAGGCAATTATTTTTTATTATCCACATGGAAGAGTTCTCAGTTATTAAATACTTAACAAATACCCATTTCTTTATATTCCTTTCTTGGGAAATGGTCAAAAGTATTTTCCCCTCCCACTGCCACTAAGGTAGAGAAAGCCTGACTTCTCACAGCATTTTTTTCTCGAGCATTGCTGTTGGCTCCATTATTCTCATAAATGAAAACATCCTGATTCATCATTATATGGTAAGGACCACGATGCTTCCACATCAAGCTGTGTAATTAGCATGAAACTCTGGAATCTTGGTATAAAATATAACAAATGAATAGTCTAGATATTATGCCACCTCTGTACTCCTTTCAGTGGTCCAAAGTGACCTTTCCTCTTTTGGTCTTATAAGTTTGATAAGCTGTAACTTCATGGGAGTCTAAATTTTTCTGTTTTCCATCTTTATTTTTGCTTATGTCTTTTGGTTACAAAAGACACTTAGTTGATCTACAATCAGTAAATAAGTGCTCTAAATCCAAGAAAAAAGGTACCATGCCTATTAATAATTCAAGAAACTCTGAGTTACATAGTGAAAATACCCATGAAAAGAGGAGCCTATGTGCACATATGAAACTTTCCTCAGTAATCTGGTCTCTCCAGAGTTATGAAACCACGTATACTGAAAGTTAGAGTACTACATGTCTGCCTTTAGTCTTACTGAGAGCTAAGTTTGGCTATCATTGAGATCCCAAATTTTATCAAGCCATTATAGTGAGATCTGGACTTATAACCACATTAGAATATCAGGCCTAGAGGGGATCCATGCAGATTGAAAGACTCATAAAGAAGTATTACTTTTGTAAGTAAGGTTATTCACCAGTCCTAAAAGGAGATTAACATAAAAATGCAAATGCATTCAAGACTGATTTGTACTGATTTCTTCTGGAGCTGGGCCAAATTACAGTTCTACCAGGGTACAAGTACAAGGATTCTTGTTTCCCTATCAGCATTTATTGCTTCCTTAAAGTCATCCTGAGCTGGGTATGCTGGAATCTCATCTTAGTTTGGATGTGCTACTTCTTAATAGTTAATGCCCAGAATATTTCATAAGTGTATGTTCTCTTTGTCATTTGAGAACTTTCTGTTTATATAACTTACTGACTAGATGGTTTGGTTTGTTGGTATTTAGTTGTTTGTGTTATGTTTTGTTATGTTTTAGTCTTTATATTCTCTAGATATCAATTCTCTTTTAGACTTTCTCAATTTAGTAGCTGGTTCATCACTCCATTTCTTTTCTTTTCTTTTTAGGAAAGCTATACAGTTTATTTTTAATTTTTAACATTTTAATTTTATTTTATATTAATCACAGGTTGTATACTTAGTATCCCAGCCATAGCCCCCTCCCCCATTCCCTCCCTATCCCCACATCCATTGTTTTAAGTGTTGTTCAGAAGCTTTTTTAAAATCTTTTTGCAATGCAAAGATTTTTATTCAGTCATAAAGAACAAATTTAAGTCATGTAGAAACATAGGAAACTTAAAGATCAACATATTAAATGAAAAGTGAAGACTCACGTGCTCATCGTGCTCTCTCTCAAATTTCTATAATACATAAATAAAACAAAAACAAAATACAACCATTAAAGTAAAAGCACAACTATTAGGGGAAATTAAGCAATTAGTGGGAGAGAAAACAGCCTGAGTACATGATATCATTGATCGGAAACTTTTTTTGGTTTTAATTTTTTTAAATAATTTATTTTTATTTTATGTGGATTTGTGTTTTACTGGCACACGTATCTGTATGAGGGTGTAAGGTCCCCTGCAACTAGAGTTAAAGACAGTTATGAGCCAGCATGTGGGTGTTAGGAATTAAACCCAGGTCCTTTGGAAGAACAATCAGTGCTCTTAAAACTGAGCCATCTCTCCAGCCCCTCTTTTTGGGGTGGAAATACACCTCAACCATTAATGGCTAGGCTCACAGCCAATATTTTGGGGGGCTGGGTTTGTGACTGGTTTTCTCTGGATAGCACTTGCTTTTCTTGAACTCACTCTGTAGATTAGGTTGGCCTCACAGATGTCTGCCTGTATGTGCCTGCTGGATTAATGGTGTATGTTACTACTGCCAGAGAGAAAAAAATATTTTAATATAATAATCTTATTCTTTCCACAGTTCATAAACACATACTCTGTATTTTGATCATATTCACCCATACCTTCCCCCCCAATCCCTGCACCTGCCACACCAATTTCATATCCTTTTAAAACATAGCTCATTAAGTCCAATTTTTACTCCCTATATAGTCATGGATGGAGACCATCTCCTGAAATATTTTGGACCTAACAGGAGTCAAAGTGCCTTTTTGCTTTATTATTATTATTATTATTATTATTATTATTATTATTATTATCATTTATTACAGTTTATTCAGTTTGTATCCTGGCTGTAGCTCCCTTCCTGTTCTCCTCCCAAACCCACCTTCCCTCCTTCTTTTCCCCCTCTACCCCTCCCCTAGTCCACTGTTAGGAAAGGTCCTTCTCTCCTTCCCTCTGACCCTAGCCTATCAGGTCTCATCAGGACTGGCTGCATTGTCTTTCTCTGGTCCTGTAAAGCTGTACCCCACAGGGTAAGGCAATTAAAGAGCCAGCCACTGAGTTTATGCCAGAGAAAGGGGCCACACTGTTAAAGAAAATTGCCTCCCTTTCCCTGACTGCCATTGTCAATAGCTCTTCAATTAGTAGGAATAGGGGTTGAATGAAATATATGTATTTGAAAACCATCACTACATACAAAGAACTTATGCCAAGCAAAAGGAAAAAGATGAGCAGGAAGACTGAGTGTACACATTTCTGGTTGACAGTTGAAAGGCAGAAGTAGGATGACATAGGACAATTTAGGATTTTCTCTATGTTTGATTAAGGCGCATTGACCCAAATGAACTGTGAGTCACACCAAAAGCTGAACTGTGTGTGAATCAAGTCAATTGTACTTAAGGAAAGGTGAGAGTCAAGGCTAGTCACTGTATATACCAGAAATAACTACTAAGCATCTGAGCTCTGCTTGCCTTATGAAAGGAGTAATTACACAATTTATATATTATATGTATTAAACTTCAAATGACCTAAAGTTAAGAAAAACCTTTGTGTGTATGTATGTATGTATGTATGTATGTATGTATGCATGTATAAAGGAATATAAATTTTTTTATTTTATTTTAAAAAGGAGGCCATTAAGCAAGGTACATGGGGGGAGGTCTTGAAGATAGCAAGATGGAGGGGAAGTAATTTAATTATACTTTAATTTCAAAAAGGAAAGAAATTACTTACAAATACTATTCTTGTATTTTATAGACAATGAGATTTAAATGATATATGGTAGGTTTTATAAAGAACTGGGCAATTGGAAAATCCCTTCCTGGAATACTCCTGCCTGTACAAGGCCAAGGTTCTCCGGGGACCATTTATTTCAGAGAAAGAAAAGAAAGTGCTGCCTCTAGGAAAGAGATACAGCAGGAATGATAGGAGATGTTTCCTGGAGCTAACTTTCAAGTTTTGCATTTCCCCAGTCTCCCTTTGTGATCTCAAAGTAATTCATCTTCAAAATAGCGTGAGTACCAGCCCGATGCTGGTACCGGGAAAAGCTCCCAGAGCCAACCTGGATCACTGGAGTTCACTTCTGGAGAGCCACATGGTAGCAGGAGAGAACTAAGTCCCATAAGTTGTAATTTGACTTCCATACATGTGGCAAGAAGTGGCCCCTGCCACACTTAAGTAAATACATGTACTCAATAAATAAAAGAATCAAAAGTTATAGCATGGCTCTTATTTGCATAACTATTGATGTTAGTTTACAGAAACTAAAACATTGCATGTGGGCATGGAATCAGTCAGTCCTAAATTTTGCCGCTGTTTTGAGCCCTTGTGCTTCTCTGCATCCAGGTAAATTTCTTTCTTTTTTTTTAATTTAGATTTTAATTTTTTCACAATTTATTTATCATATCTCCCGATTACGGCCCCTTCCCTCAAGTCCTCCCAGTCACACCCTCTGTCCCTTTTTCCACCCCCCTTTCCCCTTCTGCTAGTCCACTGAATAGGGGAGATTTTCTGGAGGTGTATCCATTCCAGGTAAATTTCCTAAATGCTTGAACCTTCATCATTTTCATCTTAAAAGTAAAAATAATTTCTCCTTAATACAATTACTGCAAAGACTAACTAATACAGCCATATTCATTGCTTGGTACAAGCCAACGCCTGAGGAATATTGACTGTCTCTCAATTTTCTTCAAGGGCTGTTTACCCTTAAAAAGGACCTATAATATCTTTGAGAAGATAGGGATCATTTCAGCTTATGAAAGCAAAGGGAGAAATGGAAAGATCATCCTCTATGTGAATATAATTTGCATAAGCATAATATATTTGATACAATTTCTGGTCAGAAAACAAGAGGAATTATTTCTATATGATTTTTACATTTGCATTAAAGTTAAAATTCCAACAACAAACAGATTAAAAATCACAAAATCATTGTCATTGACAGGCTCTAAAATGGAAAACTGAGGCCAACTACTGATGTTCTCATTTAAAGTTTGAAAGAAAAAAGTGTTTCTTTTTTTCTTTTTCTTTCCTTTCCAATTTTTTATAGGCATCCTGTATGTCTGAGCTGCGTGCATGGACTCCACCATTTTAAATGAATGTGAGGACATCACACTTTCTATTTATACTTCACTGATTCTATCTCATTCGCAAAGGTTTACAAAACAAAATAGAGGATTGCTCCCTTTTCTTTATAGACAGCACCCACTTTCAGTTCCAGCAAACGACTTTTGAAGCCAGTGTTTCAGCACTTGAATAGGAAACAATTAGCTCTTATAGATGCTAGAGTCTCTAGATTCTCTATAATACAGTCTTACAATACACAATATAATATATAATAGAATTAGTTCTCTAGAATCTTGAAAGTTCACGATCTATCTGGAATCCCAACAGATCAAACTAGTTGGATATCGAAACACAAGAATGAATTGTAAATGCTCAGGTGTGCTTAGAAGAAGTGTTGATGGTGTTGAACTCCTGCAGACTTAAATAAAATCCAATTTTGGAATATTTATTTCTCACCATTGCAAATGTCTAGAGAATGAGCAAGCACGCCCCTGGTTTGCAACCATAACACATATACTAAAAATTATAATAGTGATAATATCTAAATTCTCAAAAAGTTTAATAGCCTAATAAGCATGTCATTGTTGAACACATACAACATTTTACTTCTGCATCTGATATCTGATACATAATTTTAAACAATGTAGAAACAAGAAACCAAGATACACAGTTATGCACATTGTTACTAACCAGGTTCATAAAGGAAAATGCTTTCTCAGAATTCTTTGTGTTTTATTATTGTTTATCTATATTGTACATATGAAACATGGGCCTTAAATGCATGGTTAAGCAGTGGGGACACATTTTGAATGGATTGGGGTATTATCTTTCACATAGAAAAGTTGACATACTCTACCTGAGCTTGCATAATGCCTTTAATGTAATTATTATCTGGTGAATGTTTTTTTCTGTTAATTTCTGCATCTCCATTATTGAAAAATATAAATTAAACAAAATTCATATCCACATAGGAGTGCATGCACAAACACACACAAAATGAAAGAAAGGAAGAAAGAAAGATAGAAAGATAATCTTCATGGCTTCTGTGTAATGGGCCCTGTTTTTGATAGAGAATTCTAGACATAGAATCACTAAAAATTGTTTTTCTTGGTTCAAAGTAAATGTACAGAAATACAAGAGAAAAATAAAAATGAAATATTTCTATTCCCATACTAGCTATTATTTCTTACAGTTAGGTAGGTCTATATACCTATGTAAGTCTATAGAGTAGGGTGATATACCAGGCAGCTTTACAATCAGAATTCCAATTCCTCGTGCTTTACTTAAAAACTTTATGTTCTTTTTGTTGAAGAACACTTTCTATCACAGACACATTACTTTAAAAATATCCATATTTGGGATTAAATTTGAGTTCTAAATTCAATTGCCATTATTTCTTAGAATTGAGACATTTAATTGTTATCATATATTGAAAACTGGACCCCTATAAACAACCTGTTGCCCATCACACATGCAAAAAAAAAACCACTTCATTTAAGACTTTTTATAAAAACTCATCTCTAGGACATGACATCTGAGCTTTCTCTCTTCCCACGGGGACTCTCTTCTAGATCTCATTTCCTTCGGAAACTGACTAGCAGTGTTTCAGTGTTTATTTATCTTCACTGATATGCTGTATTCTTTCTGAGCATCTGAACTTCTGTTGTAATGTCCACATGCTTTTTCTGACTCCAGTAAAATTAATGTGTGAATGACGATATATACACGCAAGACAGAGGTTGCAGTTTTTCTTTAAACAGGTATTCCAGATAATACATGATCATGAAAATATTCGCATCAGTGTCACTTCATTTGCTATTTATGACTAACTTACAGCAAAAAATGCCCCTCCCTTTTATCTCTTCCCATGTTTCTCCCACAGTCATAATTTTAATAAAAACATTTCCATTCATTACTCTACCTAGTTAGGGAGCTATTGACAATCGATGGAGGTTGCAGGGGTTTTTTTTTATCCCATTTTGAGCCCCAAAATTGTGAACTGTAAAACCCTGTTTCGGTTTTTTCATGTTTGGAGGTTGAACCCTATCACACACCTACCTCAAGAAGCAGAGCGAGAAACCAGCTGACAAGGATTAAAGACTAGGAAGGTTTTTTAGTAGAGGGATATTTAAGAGAGTAGGAGAGAAAGAAAGCTATTAGCTCAAACTTTAGCTTTAGTTTAGGCTTCAGCTCCTCAGCTCCCTGGCTTTATTTATTTTATTTATTTATTTTTTTGCTTTGAGGTAGCAAGCCTTGTTTTTCTGTTTTTTGTTCTTAGTTTTTAAAATTTGTTTTCCACCTTTTGCTCCTGAGCTGTCAGCTAAGCTAGTGAGCCTTTTGGGTTTTCCCCAGCCAGATCTGAGCTGAGAAGACCGGTTAGCCAGTCACTTTCTCTGACTCTCTGAGCTAGCAGTTTTTCACCCTAGTATCTGACTCCTGAGTCTTTATGGGTAAAATAGAATGGATGGGAGTTTCCTTCTTTTAAAAACAGATGGCTGCTGAGAAAGGGAAAACAAGTTTTCTTTCAGGATGTGGCCACTGAAAAGCTGCCCATGAATAGATGGTCTGTATTCAAACAGACACCACTAAGTGGTATTTTTTTTTCAAGTATATGAAGTTCAGAGGGAAAAAGGAAAGACAGTTTAAAAAAAAAGTGAAGGAATGGGTGGGGATTTGATCAAAACACATTTTATGTGTGTGTCTAGTTCTCATATAACAAAAAAATTTAACAACATCCCTCCTCAAAATAACTTTTCTGTGCCTTCTCTCATTACTTCAACTGTAGAAAACAAAAAGAAAAATAAGAGAGGATAGTACATTTTTCAGGATAGCTGAAGAAGAGTAGAAGGGTTTCTACACTTGCAGCCTCTGTTCCTGTCTTTTGACCTAATGTCTGCAGAGTATATTCTGAACCATGACAAGCAACTGATCACAGACAGTTGGATAGAAATTACCCTGGAGTCCAAGTTTAAAAGGTCAATGATTTTGTTTCCTGCACAATGTTCTTTATCATATTTGAGGCAAAGCCTTTATTGGGAGACTGGGACTGTTTTGTTTATATGGGTTGTAAATGATCCAGCTCTCTTGCTATTAAAAAATTGAAGAAATTACAATTTTAAATAACCATTTAAAATTTAAGCTGGATTTTGCAACTTCTGTGCACCGAGACTCTCAGAACCATTGATGAATGCTAGTTAAGTTTCACCTTTGTCAATGACAGAGATCAGTTCTATCTCCATACCTTTTGAGGCCTACCAGATTCATAACACATTTAAAATTATATTTGCACAGTAGTGGTAGTGAATCACAAAACTGGGGAAATAAAAACATGCTTTACTTTTGTTTGTATTTAGTGGTCATTTAAGACCTTCAAATTAAATACAGTTTCTAGGGGGAATTGAAAAACAGAAAGCAATGCATATCTGATGCTTATTTTTGAAACTCAAGAATGACAAGAAGACCAGAGGTAAGAAACAAAAATAAAGGCTATTTTCACTTTTTATATTCTTTTTCATATACAGGGTGAAATCCTTATTGGGGCACTAAAAATTATTTTGAATATATGGATTGAAAGCAATGTTTCCCACACAATATTTTTTAACTTGATTCTAAGGATTATTTATTCTTCTATGTTATTACTGTATTACAACATTTTTTAAAAGAAAAAATGTGAAAATCATGACATACTCTGGGGGATGAGTCCAGTCATACTCTATCCATTTGGTTTGACTTGGGAGTGAGCCCAGTAAGCAGAATAAGTACATATGAATGTATTAATGAGCACTTTCTATGTTAATTAATAAAGTATTTAATTCATGTAATCGGTCCTAGGCTATAGAGTTTGGGTTTGGGAATGAAACACACCTCTTCAGTACGGTGTGACAACTTTACAATGACAGGAATTTATACAGTTATAGCAAATATAGGGCTGGAGTTGTAGGGAAAGCCCACAGAGGGTACAGAAACAGAACAAAATAATTGGTTTTTAACATGTGTAGTTGAACTACATAGGAGTCATTAGTAAGTTGTTTATGGGCCTTCAAGTTGATCCATGGTCTAAGTACACAGTTTTATTTCACTTTCCAATTAGATGAAATAAAAATACCTTCACTAGTTACTCAAACACTACTCTCTGTGTGTGCATCTAATACTGCGCTGAGAATATTAATGGCATTGTCTCTGATGTTCCTAATGACCATATATCATAGATATGAGAAGTAATACCATCCATTCATCCATTTATTCACTCTTTTTATTACAAACAGATCCCTTTCATCTAGTACAAAGTCTTGAATCTCCCAAGGAAGGCCAATTTATAAAACTCAGTGACAAATTTCAAACAATATGTTGTAAAGGAAGATATTATCTTAAGTATTAAAAATAATGAAATTTTACTTTTCATGCTTTCAAATGATTAAAGTCAATATTAGTTATGTAATTTGTAAACTATATTTTTATATAATAAACATAACTTCAAGTCTTGAATTTTCTGTTAAATTTGATGTGACTTTTCTTAAGAAACATTAAATTTAAAAGATCTTTCTTAGGATTGTTTTATAAGGAACTAAATAAAATGTATTTTTAAAAAGGAATGTGTGGTATATTTATACAATAAAATATTACTCAGCAATCAAAAAGAATGAAATCCTCAATAAGTGGGTAAAACTAGTAAAAATTATTCCTTTTTTTCTTTGCTCACATTTTAAAATAAATTTATTATTTTTTATATTAATTACAGTTATTGACTTTGTGTTTCAGCTGCAGCCCCCTCCCTCATTCCCTCCAAATCCCACCTTCCCTCCTTCATCTCCTCTCTGCCCTCTCTAGGCCCACTGATAGGGAAGGTCTTCCTCCCCTTCCATCTGACCCTAGCTTATCAGGTATTTTCAGGACTGGCTGCAATGTCTTCCTCTGTGGCCTAGTAAGGCTGTTTCTCCCGGGGGGGGGGGGGTCAAGAGCCAGCCATTGAGTTCATGTCAGAAACAGTCTCTATTCCCCTTACTAGGGCACCCACTTGGATACTGAGCTACCATGGGCTTCATCCAAGCTGGGGTTCTAGGTTATATCCATGCATGGTCCTTGGTTGGAGAAACAGTCTTAGAAAAGCCCCAGGC
>CM053747.1:8065257-8079316 GCA_028658305.1 Pachyuromys duprasi
GTGTGATCAATGGTCGTTTAGATGAACATTGAATGGAGGAGAAAACAAGCAACAGGACTGGAGCATACCAAAGAGGACCTATGAAAGAATCAGTATAGCAATGTATCAAAGCAGATATTAAGACTCACAATTAAGCCCTTTGCAGAGGGCAGGAAGTAATAATAAAAATAGGGGAAAATAGTAAGACTTGGGGAGAACAAGAGCTCCAGAAAGATCAAACAGTGACTGTTTCAGTCTTGAACTTGATGGCTGATTCTTTGACCCTCCCCCATACATGCCAGGGGGTAACAGCCTGGCTAGATCCCAGGGGAGGGCATTGCAGCCTGCCCTGAGGAGAGAAGATAATCTGGGGTCAGATGGAAGGGGAGGAGATCCTCCCCCATTGGTGGACTTGGAGGGGGCACGGAGGAGATGAGGGAGTATTGGGGAGGGTGGGAGGGCATGAGGAAGGGGTGTATGCATGGGATGCAAAAAACCTAACCTGCGACTGATATAAAATAAATAAATTTATAAAAAAAAAACACTCCTACAATGGCTCCAAGAGCCATTACTGGTTTCCGGTCTTGGCGATTCTTCTTTCATCACAGAAAAGCCAATCACACACCTCTAGAACACCATAAGCCTCAAGGATCTGCTTGTATAGAGCTTCTATCTTGGTTCCTCTTTTACTTCAGTGTTCTGTTTTGAATAAGGATCTCTCTTGCATCAGCTCCAGCTGCCTCTCACTAAGGAAGCCTTTTAAACATCTTAGGTACATAGGAACATTACAAGTGTGTCTCCATCAACAGGGTTTGCCATTTTCTTTCTCCTAGAAGTACAGTCTAGCTTGACACATGTTTGTTGAGATGAAGTGCCCTCAATCATACCCACTGCCAAAAGCACACAGGCTGCGGTTGTACACATCAAAGCGATTATCAAGTATTTCAAAATCACATTACTGTTTCCCTTTATTTAAAAAGTTGCTCCCCCCCGTCTCTTCCTTTTAAAGATTATTTGTGCAGAGAATGTAAGTTTCCTCGAAATAGTAACTTCTCCACCCACACTTTACTCCATCCTGTTCCACTTCAAGCTTAATCCCAGTTGGCACACTGTAGTTTACAGCCTTCTTATTGGTCCCACTCATCTTCAACCCTTCAACTCAAACATTCTTCCTTTGAAATACAGTATCATAGACCATATGTTCAAGAGCATATAGAATAATTGTACATGTTTTACAGTTGTTTAATTAAATGAAAAGCTAGGGTATAAGTGTAACTTGGTGATTATGTATATGATTAGCATATGCAAAGCGTTGCCTTCAGTCCCCAGCACCATAAAAAAAAATAACTAAATAACAGAAAGATAAAAGATAACAAAACAAAGACTAATAAAAAACACAGATGGCTGGGTGTGGTGGGGTACACTTGTATTTCTAGCAAAAGAAGACTGAGGGAGAACAAACAGGATGTTTGAGCCAACCTGATGTACCCCCTGAAAAACAGTCTCAAGCAAAGGACATAAAGGCTAATCTCCATGCAGATGTACAAATAGTTTCATTTACTGTTTCATCTTTTGTTTTCTTTTTTGACTCAATTTGAGCTATGACCTAAACAAATGACCAGGCATGAATGTATACTCAATAAATGTGTTGAATAAGTCAACGATTATCCCAGTTTAGTCTTGTAATATTCATGTGTCAACATTTATTATATTTGCAAACATTTTATTATATTTGTAATAATTAGCTATTTTGTAGCATTATTTAGGGATATTTTCTGTTTCAGGCCAAAGGTGGCTTCTACATATATTTGTGTTTTCTCTGTTGTATGTACATGCATATTTAATAGTCTTTTGGAATGCTGTTATTATGGACACTTGTACCTCAACAATATTGGCTCAGATGTTTGCTTGTGTTGGAGCTTTCATTTAGTTCACAGATGCAGTTCCTAGTTTTAGATTCCATTATTAAAATATTTCTCCTCTTTCTTTCATGCTCCATACTACTGATTGTGTGATGTTGACTCAATCCATAGTCAGAATCTGTCAGCTTTAGTAAGATCTCCCAGGTACAGTAGCTGCTCAGCTAATGGTTTCATAAAGATGAGTTTATCCAATGAACATGAACATGTATTTTGGAAGAAGGAACAACAATAATAATAACCTGGGGCTATAAATTATTGGGACTTTAAATTATTAATATTTATTTATTTATTTATTTATTTATTTAATATTTTATTTTAATTTTTATTAAGTACACTTTATTCACTTTGTATCCCCCCCATAGCCCCCTCCCTCCTCCCCTCCTAATCCCACCTTTCCTCCTCCTTCTCTACTCATGCCCCTCCCTAAGTTCACTGATAGGGGAGGTCTTCCTCTCCTTCCTTCTAATCCTAGTCTATAAGGTCTCATCAGGAGTGGCTGCATTGTCTTCCTCTATGGCCTGATAAGGCTGCTCCCCCCCATAGGAGGAGGTGATCAAAGAGCAGGCCAATCAGTTCATGTCAGAGACAGCCCCTGTCCCCATTACTATGGAACCCACTTGGGCACTGAGCTGCCATGGGCTACATCTGTGCCAGGGTTCTAGGTTATCTCCATCAACAGTCCTTGGTTGGAGTATCAGTCTTAGAAAAGACCCCTGTGCCCAGATTTTTTTGGATCTGTTTCTTTCTTATTAAATACTATTAAAGGTATTTTTTAAATTATTGGTGCACTCATCATATTAAATACTTTGTAAATTACAAAAAAATATCAGGTTTTTTAAAATTATTGGACCACTGAGGTATTTTACTGACTACCTGTCTACTATTTGTGTATCACCCCCTGTCATGGACCTTGCTTAGCATTAAACTCCTCCAAAGTAGGATCACACTATTTTTTATGTACACCTTACCACAGAAAGGAATTTTCTCAAATTCCTTATTTTTAGTTGAATTTAAAGGAATTTTCTCAAATTAATATTTGTTAGGCATTTCTGTCATACTTATATATGTGTACGTAATATACTTACACATATAAGTGCACACACACACACACACACACACACATATATATATATATATATATATGTTTATACACATACATATATATTTGCTGGTATTCCTTCCCCTCTACATATGTGTATAGTGGATATGTAACATCTGAGTCTATTGCTTATTTATAATATAAATTAGCAGTTTTACTAACAACCAATGTGTTACTTAAGTCCATCTCACAGACTTCAAGAGGCATGAAAAGAGGGCAGTACTGGGCTTCTTCAAGCTGAATTTCCTCACGCAGAGGCCAATGCCAGTGCTTCTGACTGCAAAATGCAGGCACGGGGTGCTGCAAATCAGCCTAGAAATGTTTCTAGATTCCTATTGAGTTACACAAAGGAACCCAAACTGGATGTATTTTTTTTTGAAATAAAAATATGCTGCATCAAGATCTGGGATGGCTGCTGAGAAGTACTCAAATATATTTTAGGAGAAATGTTCGTGCATCTGAAGGCATGGAGGCAGCAGAGTCCTGTTTCTTATAGACATTGTCTCTAGTGGTGTCAGTTACTGACACACCACCTAAGTGATCCCAAGGTAAAGGACCATGGAGAGATGACGGTGTAACCTGAGCAATTAGAATGAGCCACAGCCCATAAAATATGGCTAAGTGAGCTTCTGAAGAGGCACTGTGTGCCTTATGCTCCTGACCTCTGAGATGCAGTGTAAGTGGGAACCTTGATACTTTAAGTTGGTTAAGTAGCTACTTAACCATCTAGAAAATGATTTTAAAACATTTTAAGAAGATTTTATAGGCAAAGAGGCAAATTCTGTGAAGCTATTGAGCTACTTTATGTTTTTAAAGAATATGCATTGTCAGCATCTAATTACCTAGTAAATTACAGTCCCGGAACTATTAGAGTGTTGTGCAGACCTTGTTAATAACATGGTAAGTATCTCTGCGAGTTGAGAGGTTCCTAGGTGCAGCTCACCATTTGGAAGGGTCAGTACACTGTTTTTTCAGCTCCTGCTGTAGTCCCCAGCTAAATATCAGTGTTCAAAAGTGTGCAGCATTTGAATTGTAAATAGAAGCACACTGACCTTCAAGCTCTCCTTGGCTAAATAACTGGAGAGCTTTAGAGCCAGAACTCCGTTTTTCTTATAGACTACCTGTGACAGAGCATTTAATTCTTTTGTGTTTTGTGGTTTCAGAGACACTAGGTTTCATGGAGTTGGAAAAAGAAATACTGGGTGTGAGGACTATTCATCTTAGGTAGGCAAAGCATGCCAACACCAGAGAGGAAAGGTCGCTGGCACAGGGTGGCTGACAAAAATGAGGGATCACATTAGTCCTAGGCTGCCAAGAAGCTTTTATATCAGTAAGCTGAGTCTGCTAATGTTCTGAGCAGAGATACCATAAGATTCTAGGAAGGAGGCAAACAGTCCACAGACTCCTGACTATTGATCTCCAGAAGAAAAAGCATACTTCCCCAGTATTTGAGGATCTGTTGGCATATAAGGTCCTAAGGCATATAAGATCCTCTACCTCAACAACTGAAGAAGATGTTACACATCACCACTGAACATGCTCAAAGGCAACAGATGTTTGAAACAAAACTTTAGGAGCTTCATTTACAAATTACTTTTGAACCAGAAATCTTAATGCAAACCACTACTCTTTAAGAATGCTAGTTTACTACACACTTCAAGGATCCAGTTCAAGAGGTCCATAAAGAACCAGGAAAATGGACAAAGGAAAACACAAAAGTAACCCAACTTCTCAAAGGAGCATGAAAAGGAGCCACGGATTCATTCACATATAATTTCAACATTAAACCATGACAGAAAACCAAGTTACACCATCACCAGTGAGATCATGAATATAATCTCACTGAATGACACAATGAAACAATTTTTTTCCTGAAACCAGATAGAAGGAAAAATGGATAATGGGTAAATGGTCACGTGTTTGATATCTTTGGATAACATAGGTGCCCAAGTGTGTCCTGCTGATAACTATTAGATGCCATGCCTACTATATATTTTCCTTGCTAAAGCCCCAAAGCCAAAGAAACTGTGGTAAATCTGCCCCAGTAAATGCACAAAAGCATTCACTCACCACACTTCCAAAGCAGCTTCTAAGTCCCAGAGCTAAGGTGACCCATGAAGACATATTTTATTTCCTCTGAGCAATGTTCCGAAATGGTTTCTGGGTATTCCAGTACATTTCTGCGCGATACCTTAGCTGTCATATTATCAATACAGTGTCATGCAACATTATCAAGCATATTTTTTATTCCCCGATCTTTTCTATTTTGCAAGCTCATTTATGAAATTCAGCCCCCCCCCCCCTGCCCAGATATAGGTCAGTACTTAAATAGCCTTTCAGCTTTTAGTTAATTTTTTAAATGTGTCTGTTTGGTGGGGTGGGGAACATTTAAGAGCAGGTACCTCTGAGGCCAGAAGAGGGTGTCAGATTACTTACAGCTGGAGTAATAGGCAGTGGTGAACTGCCTAAAAGATTTTGGGAAAAAAAAGAACAGTCATTTCCCCCGCCCAAGTGTCCTGTGAGGCTGAAGAGATGTGTACCATGTTCAAGGCACTGGAGTCATGCGTTGTAATTTCTCCCCAATCCCTTTGCTTATAGCATCTCTGTTCAGGAGCAGGCTTCCCATTGTAGTGATTTGTGCTTAAGACTTCAGTCTACACACTCCTTTCCCCCCACAATGGCAAGCTTAAGAACTTATTAAGTTTTTCAGTTCTTCTTTTCTGTAACCATCAGTCTAGAAGAAAAACTACTGCTTCTTCAAAATGATGGTGATTCTAAGCCTCCAGTGATAACATTTCATAGGTAGAAGCCCTTGTAATTTCCCTGCATCTAGCTCTTCACTTGTGCAAGCACAGTAGGCTCCCTGGGCAGAGGCTGGCCAAGGGATTGCAACCAGGGAATGTATTTCTGAGAATCCAGGAGCTTGTCGAATGCATATAACATATAATTTTCTGCATTATTGCTTGTGCATATTGTTGGCTTCTGAAGTTTTTAACATTATCTGTTGTTTCACCATGGTTCTTACTATTCTTATGTGTGCTGCATAAAATAACAATTAATAATTTTGATTCATTAAAAAGTTATATATTGGAGGCTTACAAGATGGTGGTGCTGGGAGGACACTCTTTCTGATCAGCAGCACAGCACAGTGACCAGCAGACAGAACTCTCAGTCCTAAAACACCAGCAACTTGTGTTTCCCAGGTGAGAGGCTACCCCACTGTGTGGGATTCAAACAGCTTCAATTCTCCCAGCTAAACTGCTAAAGAGGTCCTGGTTCCACCAGGTGCTCGGTCGCCATCCCAGAGCCACACGCAGCATGCTTTGATCACTGTCCCAGACTGAACTGAGGGCCCCACAACACGGGAGACTGGGATTTCCAGTCGAGCGATAACCCCAAGATGCAGGTAATGATCAGGACCAACCTTAGGTCACCCAGACAATCCCTTGAAAAAGACCCAGGTCTGGAGGATGCCTGCCCAAAGCTGGGGACACAGGTGCCAGCACAGAGTCCTGCTTGCTCCCCTGACTAACTGCTTCAAATAAAACAGTGAGTCTCTCTGTCGGGTGACTCACAGAGAGGGGAACCTCAGAGCACTCAACTGACACCCCCCATCCCCAAAAAGTTCTTGGGAAAAGTTACAGTTTCAGCAAATGTCCAGGCGCCCAATAGTCAGCAAGGCAGAGGCACATGCACGCCTATGCCTGTGGGTTCTACTCACCATCCCAGAAAGAATTGCAGTCCCCAAAACACAGTCTGGGTATCCTGCCAGGAGGAAACTCCACAGCGGAGGGATCATCAAGTCCATCACTCAGGACACCCAGCTCCAGAAGACTTTCTGGGTTCACACAGGCCCTAGGCTCTAGCCTTCTACTGCAGGCATGAGTGCCCTGTTCACTTGCTATTGAGTACTGCTAGGGCACAGGGGCACACAGCTGCAACCTCAGACCTACAAAAGCCTGAGAACCATCAGAGCAGCCCTCAGATACTGGTCCAAGTTGTGATCTATTATCCCTAGCTAAACTGACAAAACTGCAGGATTCCCTGGTTCTTCAAGAGGGCTGTACCCAAAAAATACACCTTAAGAACAGCAGCTGCAGCTCACTAAACACAGAGCAAAAAAACCCCAGCAGCAGGGCAGCCATCTCCAGGACTTCTCCTGATGAGAGGAGAGCCTTCCTGAACACACAAGTCCATATGCCTGAGGTGAACTGTGACAATTCCTGAGAAGCACCACCATTCAGTTGAGCATACAAAAAAAGCTGGGATCTACTTCAGAACCCTGCCAAGAGGCTTCTCCCCACCCCAGGATGCAGCAGGCACCAGAAATTAACAGACAACACCTGTGATAGCCAGATGGATAAAGGCCAGCTTAAAAATACAACCAACAAAAGGCAAAGCAATATGGCATCCACAGAACCCATTTATCCAGGGGCAAGTAACCCTGGACATCCTAACATGAATAAAATTCAAGAAGATGACCTTATATCTATGATTATGAAGAGATTAATGGAGGAAAAAAATAAAATGTGTAAAGAGTTAGAGGAAGATACAGGAAAACAGATTATGGCCATCTGTAAAGAAATACAGGAAGATGCAGCCAAACAGTTTGTGGCTTTCAGAGAGGAAATGATTAAATCACTGAAAGAAATAAAAGAAACAGCGGAATGTTCAAACAAACAGGGGAGGGAATTGAAGGAAAATACAATCACACAGGTGAAGGAAATCAACAAACGGTTCAAGATCTGAAGATAGAATTGGAAAAATTAAAGAAAACACAAATGGAGCAAATCTTGGAGAGGGAGAACCTAGGAGAGAAAACAGGAACTAGGGAGGTAAGCATAACCAACAGACTACAAGAGATGGAAGAAAGAATATAAGGTGTGTAAGATACAATGGAAGAAATCGATGTATTCATCAAAGAAAACAATAAATCTAAGAAATTCCTGACACAAACCATCCAAGAAATCCAAGACAACATAAAAAGACAAAACCTAAGAATAATAGGAATAGAGGAAAAAGAAGGTTCCCTCCTCCGAGGCCCAGAAAATATTTCCAACAAAATCATAGAAGAAAATTTCCCCAACTTAAAAGAGAGGCCTATAAGAATACAAGAGACCTATAGAACACCTAATAAATTAGACCATAAAAGAAAATCCTCTCATCACATAATAATCAAAACAGTAAATATACAGAACAAATTAAAAAATACTAAAAGCTGTGAGGGAAAAAGGCCAAGGAACATATAATGGCAAACCCATCAGAATCACACCTGACTTCTCAACAGAGACTATGAAAGCCAGAAGAGCCTAGACAGATATCATGCAGACCCTAAGAAAACACAGATGTCAGCCTAGATCACTGTACCCAACAACACTCTCAGTCCTCATAGATGTTCAACGACAAAACAAATTTCAACAATACCTACACACAAAATCCAGTGTTACAGAAGATACTAGAAGGAAAAATATAACCCAAGAAAACTAACTACTTTCAAGAAAACACAGGACAAAATTAACCTCACTGTAGCAAAACAAAAAGTAACCAAGCACACAAACACACTACCATAGCCAGCATCAAAATCAAAGGATCTAACAGCCACAGGTCATTAATCTCTCTCAATACCAATGGACTCAATTCTCCAATAAAAAGACTCAGACTAACAGATTGGATGCATAAACAAACCCAACAATCTGTTGCATACAAGAAACATACCTAAGTCACAAAGATAGACATTGCCTGAGAGTAAAGGGCTGGAAGACAGTTCTTCAAGCAAATGTATCCAAGAAGCAATCAGGAGTACCCATTCTAATATCTAATAAAATAGACTTTCAACCAAAATTTATCAAAAGGGATGGAGAAGGACAGTTCATACTCATCAAGGAAAAATTCCACCAGGAAGATATCACAATCCTGAACATCTGAGTTCCCAATACAAGGGCACCCACATTTGTAAAAGAAACATTAATAAAACTTATACCACACATAGATTCCCACACATTAATAGTGGGAGACTTCAACACAGCACTCTCAACAAAGGATCAATCAACAAAACAGAAATTAAAGAAAGATACAATAACTCTAACAAAGGTCATGAGTCAAATGGAACTATCAGGCATCTACAGAACCTTACATCCAGACACAAAAGAATTTACCTTCTTCTCAGCACCTCATGGAACCTTCTCCGAAATAGACCCATATGGTTGGTCACAAAGCAAGCCTCAATAGATAGAAGAAATTGAAATAAACCCTTTTATTCTATCTGATCACCATGAACTAAAACTGGACCTCAACAACAGAAATAGCAAAAAGCCTACACACACATGGAAACTGAACAACTTGCTAAGTGACAGCTGGGTCAGAGAAGAAATAAAGAAATTAAAGTCTTCCTAGAATGCAATGAAAATGAAGGCACAACATACCCAAACTTATGGTAAACAATGAAAGCAGTATTAAGAGGAAAGTTCATAGCTCTAAGTGCCTTCAACAAGAAATTCAAAATATCTCATTCGAGAAACTTAATGGCTCTAGAAAAAAAAAGAAGCAGACAAACGAAAGAATAGACAGATGGAAATAATCAAACTCAGGGTTGAAATCAATAAATTAGAAACAAATAAAACAATTAAAAGAATCAATGAAACCAAGAGCTGGTTTCTTTGAGAAAATCAACAAGATAGACAAACCCTTAGTCAAACTAACTAAAAGACAGAGAGACACTATCCAAATCAACAAAATCAGAAATGAAAAGGAGGACCTAACAACAGACATGGAAGAAATCCGAACAATCATTAGGTCTTACTTCAAAAGCCTATATGCCACAAAATTAGAAAATCTAAATGAAATGGACAATTTTCTTGATGGAGTCCACTTGCCAAAACTGAATCAAGACCAGGTAAATAAATTAAATAGACCTATATCCCCTAAGGAAATAGAAGCCATCATCAAAAGTCTCCCATGCAAAAAAAGACCAAGGCCAGATGGTTTCAGGGCAGAATTCTATCAGACTTTCAAAGAAGAACTAACACCAATACTCTTCAAACTAATCCACAAAATAGAAACAGAAGGAACATTACCAAAATCATTCTATGAAGCCACAATCACTTTGGTACCTAAACCTCACAAAGACCCAACAAAGAAAGAGAATTTCAGGCCAATCTCCCTTATGAACATCGATGCAAAAATAGTCAACAAAATACTTGCAAACCAAATACAGGAACACATAAAAGATATCATCCACTATGACCACATAGGCTTTATCCAAGGCATGCAGGGGTAGTTCAGTATGAGGAAATCCATCAATGTGACCTATCACATAAACAAACAGAAGGAGAAAAACCACGTGATCATCTCCTTAGATGCTGAAAAATCATTTGAAAACATCCAGCATCCATTCATGTTTAAAGTCTGGAAGAGATCAGGGATACAAGGCACATACCTAAACATAGTAAAGGCACGTACCTAATACAGCAAACCTCTGGCAAATATCAAACTCAATGGAGAGAAACTTAAATCAATCCCCTTGAAATCAAGGACTAGCAAGGCTGTCGACTCTCTTTATATCTCTTCAACATAGTTCTTGAAGTCCTTACTAGAGTAATAAGACACTTAAATGCGATCAAGGGGATACAACTTGGAAAGGAAGAAGTCAAAGTATCACTATTTGCAGATGATATGATAGTATACCTGAGTGACCCCAAAAATTCTACCAGGGAACACCTACAGCTGTTTAACACCTTCAGCAAAGTGGCTAGGTACAAAATTGACTCAAAAAAATCAGTAGCCTTCCTGTATACAAAAGACAAAAGGGAAAGAAATTAGGGAAACAACACCCTTCACAATTGCCACAAAGGTCACAAAGTACTGTGGTGTGAACCTAAACAAGCAAGTCAAAGACTTATATGGGAAAAAAAATTCCAGTCTCTGAAGAAAGAATTAAGAAGATATCAGATGACGTAAAGATGTCCCATGCTCATGGCTTGGCAGGATTAATATAGTAAAAATGGCCATCTTACCAAAAGCAATCTACAGATTCAATGCAATTCCCATCAAATTACAGACACAATTCTTTACAGACCTTGAAAGAAAACTTCTCAACTTCATATGAAATAACAAGAAACCCAGATTTGCTAAAACAATTCTTTACAGTAAAAGATATTCTGGAGGTATCTCCTTCCCTGATATCAAGCTGTACTCTAGAGCAACAATACTAAAAACTACATGGTACTGGCATATAAACAGACTGGTGGATTAATGAAATTGAATAGAAGACCCTGAAATAAATCCACACACTTATAAACACCTGATTTCAGACAAAGATGCCAAAACCATTCAATGGAAAAAGACAGCATCTTCAACAAATGGTGCTGGTCTATCTGGATATCTACACATAGAAAAATGCAAATAGATCCATACTTATCACCCTGCACAAAGCTAAAGTCCAAGTGGATAAAATACTTTCATATAAAACCAGAAACACTAAACCACTTAGAAGAAAAAGTGGGGAAGAGCCTTGACCTCATTGGAACAGGAGGCAACTTCCTGAACAGAACACCAACAGCACAGGCTCTACAAGCAACAGTCAATAAATAGGAACTCATAAAACTGAAAAGCTTCTCTAAAGCAAAGTACATTGGTGTCAGAACAAAATGACTGCCTACAGATTGTGGGAAAGGATCTTCACCAACCTTTTTCTGACAGGGCACTAATGTCCAGTATATATAAAGAACTCAAGAAGTTAAACAGGAAAAAAATCAAGTAATCCAATTAAAAAATGGAGTATAGAGCTAAGCAAAGAATTCTCAATAGAGGAAGTTGGAATGGCAGAGAAATATTTAAAAGAATGTTCAAAGTCCTTAGTCATCAGGGAAATGCAAATCAAAATGACCCTGAGATTTCACCTTACACCTATCAGAATGGCTAAGATAAAAAACTCAAGTGACAACACATGCTGGAGAGAATGTGGAGAAACCGGAACCCTCCTCCACTGCTGGTGGGAATGTAAACTTGTACAACCACTCTGGAAATCAATCTGGTGCTTCCTCAGACAACTAGGAATAGTGCTGCCTCAAGATCCAACCATATCCCTCCTAGGTATATATCCAAATGAGGCTCAAGTACACAATAAGGACATCTGCTTAACCATGTTTGCAGCAGCTTTATTTGTAATAGCCAGAACCTGGAAACAACCCATATACCTCTCAGTTGAGGAACGGATATAGAAACTGAGGTACATCTACACAAAGGAATATTACTCAGCAATAAAAAACAAGGATATTATGAAATTTGCAGATAAATGGTGGGAACTGGAAAATATCATCCTGAGTGAGCTATCCCAGAAGCAGAAAGACACACACAGTATATACTCACTCATATAGACATATAAAGTAGGATAAATCGGCTAAAATCTGTACACCTAAAAAAACTAATCAAGAGGGAGGACTTTTGCTAAAATGCTCAATCCCTATCCAGAAAGGCAAAGAGGATGGATATCAGAAGAAGGAGAAAACAGGGAACAAGTTATGAGCCTGACACAGAGGGCCTCTGAAAGACTCTGCCTTGCAGACTACCAAAGCAGATGCAGAGACCATGCCCCATCTTTAGGCAGAGTGCATGGGATCTTATGAAAGAAGTGGGGAATAGTAAGATCTGGAGAGGATAGGAACTCTACAAGGAGAGCAACAAAACCAAAAAATCTGAGCACAGGGGACTTTCCTGAGACTGGTTCTCCAATCAAGTACTGTGCATGGAGATAACCTAGAACCCCTGCACAGATGTAGCCCATGGCAGTTCTGTGTCCAAGTGGGTTCTATAGTAATGGGAACAGGGACTGTCTCTGACATAAACTGATTGCCATGCTCTTTGATCACCTCCCCCTGAGGGGGGAGCAGCCTTACCAGGCCACCCACAGAGGAAGACAATGCAGCCACTCCTGATGAGACCTAATAGACTAGGATCAGAAGGAAGGCAGAGAAGACCTCCCCTATCAGTGGACTTGGGGAGGGACATGAGTGCAGAAGGGAGAGGAAGGGAGGGATTGGGGTAGGAGGAGGGAGTAAACTACAGGGGGGGGATGCAAAGTGGATAAAGTGTAATTAATAAGGAATTTAAATTAAAATGTTATATATTATATTTTTATCATGTTCTGCAGGGTTAGAGGGTGGATTAACAAGTAAGAGCACTTGTTGCCAAAATCAATAATCTGAGTTTTATCCCAGGAGCCCACCCACCTTCTGAAAGAAGCATTGAGTCCTGAAATTCGTCCTCCAACACAGACACAGGTTATGCCTGTGCACACAGGCATGCACTCATACATACATAAAATAAAAGTGTTTTTTTCATTTCCTGTTCTTCAGTGATAGAAAACTGACTGCTTGTCCCTAACATGTCACATTGGGTGATTATATATCCAACCAATATTTTAAGAAATTGATGCTCTAGCCTTTATTACAGGCTGGATTTTTTTTCAGAGTTTCACTCACTTATCTGTCTGTTCAAACAGTACTTCATTCTGGGTAAGCAAAAGTAAAAATGGTGGCATTGAGAAATAGCATGAGAACTCGCAAGTGATGGTGGTGAAAGCTGTTGTTATTTACATAACAGTGGGATTTACACTATTCTCCTTTCTCATTTATGCACATCTCTATCATGGATGAAGTTAGATTTAATTTTCTCTGGCAAAGAATTATGAATTTAAGGTTATAGAACCATTAGCTGGCTGATTAATACCTTAGAATGAGGGGTTATTTTTGCCCTCTTGTTCCCCTTTATTATTTTATTTCATAGCATATTATTTTATTGTTTATTATTTTTATAGTGTTATAATTTTATTTGTTCATTGATTGGTTGAGATGAGACCACATGTATTTTTGACAGCTTATTTTGAAGTTGAAAATGATCATGACATACTCCTGTCCTGTTGCTTGTTTTCTCCTCCACTCAATGTCCATCCCATTTGTTCATCCAAACAAGCATTGATCATATCCACCTGGGGGGGTCAACGTAAAGATGTATCAGAGCAGATATTAAGACTCGCGATCAAGCCTTTGGCAGAGGGCAAGAA
>CM053747.1:8086716-8128704 GCA_028658305.1 Pachyuromys duprasi
ATTAAGACTCACAACCAAGCCTTTGGCAGAGGGCAGGAAGTAATAATAAAAATAGGGGAAGTTAATAAGACTTGGGGAGAACAAGAGCTCCACAAAGGCCAGACTGGAGCAGGGCACAGGGGTCTTTTATGAGACAGTTTCTCCAACCAAGGACCATGTATCGATATGGCCTAGAACCCCCGCTCAGATGTGGCCCATGGTAGCTTGGTGTCCAACTGAAGACTCTAGTGAGGGAAACAGGGACTGTTTCAGTCATGAACTCGATGGCTGGCTCTTTGACCCTCCCCCATACACGCCAGGGAGTAACAGCCTGGCTAGACCCCAGGGGAGGACATTGTAGCCAGCCATGAGGAGACAAGATGAACTGGGGTTGGATGGAAGGGAAGGAGGTTCTCCCCAGTTGGTGGACTTGGAGGGGGTGGGGAGGAGATGAGGGAGGGATGGGGACAGTGGGAGGGAATGAGGGAGGGGGCTGCACCTGGGATGCAAAGTACCTAACTTGTGATTGATAGAAAGATAAATAAATTACATTTAAACATTATTTTTATTGTGCCTTCATAACTGTAATTTTTCTATTGTTATAAACTGTGATGTAAATACTTTTGGAGACTGAGGTTTGTCAAAGAGGTCACCACCCACAGGTTGAGAACTGCTGTTCTAAAAGATTAAAAAAAATAGACATAGTATTAAACTCATGTAACCCTGCAATGATGACTCCATTATTGACCAGGCCTCCAGAAGCCGAGCTAGTTGAGCTGCTGCTTCCAGGAAACGACATGAGAAGGCCTAGATCTCTCTCCTCGTTCTTCACAGTCAGTGAGTAAACTAATATTTAAAAATTGCTTTTGCAGTCTTCCTGCTCTTCTGCTGCATGTGTCAAATGTAGAGAAAGAGAGCTGTCAGCGACTGTGGGCTCAGATGTTTCATTTGGATGTCCATTCCCTGCAGAGAGCCACAGTCACGGCTCAAGCACACAAGTGCTCAGGTGCTTTCAGTCAAGTCTCTGTGAGGATCTGTGTGTGCTCACTTCACTTCGCACTTCCCAAACCTATGTAAGAGCTTCAATATTACAAGTAAAATTCTTTTGGCTCTTTTTTTTTTCTAGGAATCCATTCTCAGTCCACAAAATTAACTGTGCAAACAGAAAGTAATTTTTTTTTCCCTATGGGATTGTGGTCACTGGGAGATTTCCTGCCTTGTGGATGACTTTTGCACCCAAGCAAAAGGGATTGTCACCAATTTGACTCAGAGTTGATAAATGACAAGAAAGAGGACACAAAGTTACAGGGTGTGTGTATGTGTCTTGAGGAGATCACAGGAGAACTTGGAGGGTAGAGTAAGAAGGTGAACTGAAAATCTTGAGATACATGTGTTACGGAATTTTCAAAAATAAATACAAAATATTATTGTCTTAGTTAAGGTTTTATTGCTGCTAAGGGACATGATGCCCACAGCAATACTCATAAAAGAGAGCATCTAATTGGGGCTGCAGTACAGTGCCAGAGGTTTAGTCTATTATCAGCACAACAGGGAAACTTGGAGGCACAGGGGCAGATACAGTGCTAGAAAAGGAGCTGAGAGTTCTACATCTTAATCCACATGCAGCAAAAGGAGACTGTGTGCCCCACTAGGCCTAGCTTGAGTATTGGTGACTTCAAAGCCTGCCTCCATAGTGACATACTTCCTCCAACAGTAATGAAGTATCAAACAAAGATAATTTTATGGTTGGGGTTCACCACAACATGAGCAACTATATTAAAGGGTTACAACATTAGGAAGGTTGAGAACCACTGATTTATATAGGGGGAGAGTGGTAAGTGCCTTCACCTGCCAAGCCATCTTATTGGTCTTTAAACTATTTTTCAAATTTCTTTATTCTTGAGACTTTCATACATGTATGCAATAAAAGACATTATTTATTCCCTTCCAGTTCCCTCTACATTTCACTCAACAAGGTCCTGCCTGCTCAGCTGCTCTCAACTTTGGTCAGAGAAGCTCCATTTTGCAATAGAGAGCTGTCAATAAAGAGATGTGTAGCTTGCTAAGAAGGAGAATAAGAGACAGCACTGTTATGTCTTCAGGACACATGTATCCATAATCCTGAGAGGTACAGTGTAACCACTTGCTTCCAAAAAGAGATGAGAATGCTGTGAACAAGGGGCTTTAAGGAAATAGACAAGTGGCAGGGAGGAAGCCTAGAAGGAGATCAGATGTACAGGCTAGGACTCTACCCAAGAGTCCACCCATTTCGCTACTAAGTTATAGAACATTGTTTAAGACCCATGAAAATATTAGTAAAGGGCTTGAGAGAGTTTTAATGTGATTCAGCTCTGAAAATTTGATATAAATTCACTTCTTATAAACAAACATTTGTAGAAACTGTCACTAACACTCACAGCTCTTTCCACCTTAAGGAGCATCATTTGAGAAGTAAATTGCAACACTGTAAGTAGTCTGATACAACAGAACCAGATCATGCTTCTTTCTCACCCAACCTAGTAACTTCCTCAGCAAATCTCTTCAGGGAGTCTGATCCGATCAGCACCAGCAAGAGTTTAACATTATAGAACCATTATGTGTGCTGTTCTCTCAGTGTTTCCTTAACATCCTCATAAAAAACCTCCAAGCACAGCTGTGCTTTTGCCAAATGTCACCCTTACTCATTTTCTGAAGATTGCTAATTGACCAGGTAAAAAGCTGATGGCCTCTGCTGCCAAGCCTGAGGATCTACCATAGTTCTGATTTGGCTCACCACATATTTGACTACTGCAAACTAAATAATCCTAGTGTATTAGTAAGGTTCTATGTGATTCCCCCACCCTCGTGTTTTAAATTGAGTGTTCACAAAGAGAGATATGAGATTATTGCTTAGATTAACTTAAAAAGAAAAAAAAAGAAAGTGTTTGCTTTATAGATGGCACTTTCTGAAACACATCTGGCAATGACTCAAAACTTTCAGCTTTGATAACCTCCTTTTGGGATTTTTACCTGCTTTGTTTACCTGACAATATACTATTGATATCCTAAAGTAAAAACTGAAGAACTCCGTTAGCATCTTGTGTGGTATCTAACTTGATGGATTTATGCTTTTAAGTTAAAGTAATTGTAGTTCCATGTTACAGACTTGATTGACTGACAGCTTTGTCACTGTTTAGACAGAGAGGGATTTGTCATTTTAACTATTAGTTTAGAAGCTGCATGAAAATCCCATTGCTGATGTGGCTTTTGTTTTAAAGTTGTGAAATCACACTGCTTGTTTCAAGGAACAGAATGTCCTGAGTTGACTTTTCAAAGCCCACCATGACAAAGTGGAGATATAATGAGAAACCCTTGTGTTCCTAGGGCTCACTTAATTAACTCAAGTGTGGCTTTCAAAGAACAAGTTACAGTATTGTTTGTGAATTCCCACAGAATACTTGCAAATTACAAGACATATCACAGAAAGTGTGTGGAGACCGAATCATCTGCATTGCATTCTTGGCCTTATGCTGTTCCCTGACTCACAAGTTTAGCTGGAGCATTAACAACAGCAGGTAGACAACTACTCCTCTCCTAGATATTGTCACCTACTTTTTATGTGGGGTTGAGGTCTAGACAGGAAATGCTGTTGTCAACTACAATTTTTAGTAGTTGGCTCAAATTCAAGTAGATAAGTAGGGATCTTAGGAAATCAAGTTATACCCAAGGACAAGTGTTTTGAGAGGGATTAATAAAGTGGGAAGGCAAACTTGTGAAAACATGTTGCTTTGATGTACAACACACTTGAGAAAAGACAATGCTCCTTCATGTACTGTTTAGTGCCACAATCTAATTTGTTTTCTCTGTTGTATTACATCAAATATCTTCAGTGAGGGGCAGGCCTCTTCCCCCCTCTGATAAACCACTGTCCATAATATGAGTGCTAAAAGCGATGCACCAGCACACTGTTGACTGAAACACTGAGCCAAGTAAACATTCATTCATTTTAACCTGTTTTCTCTCTGCTCTTTGTCACAGGATAAAAGGCTAACACAATCTGTACTCAGTGTCTTAGAGACAGGTTGTGGCACCTTTAATCCCAGCAGAGGCAGGCAGATCTCTGAGCTTGAGATCAGCTTGGTATATAACATGAGTTCTAAGACAGCCAGGGCTATATAAAAAACAAAACAAAACAAAACAAAAACTTGTCTTGAAAAATGAAGAAAAAAAGAAAAAAACACATTATTAGTGACCTTTTAAAGTCCAAATCCAAGATATCAAGGTTGTTTCTTACAACCACAAAACATTTCTTACGGGAAGCAAAGGAAGCAGTTGTGTTCGCTAGTGGAGGAAAAATGCATTGAATGAGAATAAATGAGTTGCATGTGTGCTGCACAGCTGGTCATGCATGTAAGGACCTACTTGTGTGGCTGAAGCTGCCCAGGAAATTTGGGTCTTATTCATGACATATCAATGCTCATAAACTAGAACTTGATGCATTGTGCTAAAATGGCTAGGAATAATCAACTCTTCAAATTAATGAACTAGATCCACTTTTCCGAGTCTGAGTTCAACCAGATTATCAGAATACTTAATTCCCTAGGGAGTCTACTATGAAAGAAAACAAAAATCTGTCCAATAGTTGTGGATAATCCAGTTGATAGTTTTGCTTTCTAGAACAAATTTACTGATATGGTAGTTTTTATGGGACTCTTGGGGCATAGTCAAATATAGTTTAAAATCAAGTTAAAACCTCCCATGCCTACCAATTTTTCACAGGAATTACTTTCACTTACAGATTGGGCTATAAGTCATTACTTAATTAAAAATACATATCAGTATTCCTGGCGTGTTTCAAATGCAAGAAAAAATGCACTTCAAGTAGATGAAAATATTTCTTCCTACTATGGAGGATACTGACAAGCACACACATATGCATTCCAGATGAATTTCCATGGGAATGAAAAATGGCCTACAGTTTCCGGAAGGAATACTTGTTATTAAAGAGAAAGTACAAATAAGTTTGTGACCGAGTGGTGAAAACCAGAATACATTTTGGTAATATCTGAGATAGCAAGCCCAAAATTTCCAGATTTTATCCTTGAAAAACCTCTTTGCATGACCTGTAGGGAAAGAGTAGGCTGGATTGTTTGTTGAGAACTGATTTTCTAGGTGGGATCCTTTACTTTTTCTTTCTTTCTTTACTTTCATCTTTGTTTGTTTGTTTCTGCTTCATCATTTAATTTTTTTAATTTATTAATTACTTTACACCTTGACCACAGTTTCCCCTCCTCCTTTTCTCTCGGTCCTTCCCCGCCTCATCCACTCCACATCCCTTCTTCTTCAGAAAATGAGAGGCCTCCTAACTGCCCTTGGCATATCACATTGCAGGGAGACTAGGTACTACTTCTATTGAGGCTAAACTAGTAGCCCAGTTAGGGGAAACGGTCTCAAATGCAGGAAACAGACTCAGAGACAGGCCCCCACTCCTGCTGTTAGGGGACCCATGAAGCTCAAGCTACACAACTGGAACGTATGTGTGGAAGGGAGGACCTAGGTTCTGTCCCATGCATGCTCCCTGGTTGGTGGTTCAGTCTCTGAATTCCTGTGGGCCCACGTTGGCTATAGGTTTTCATGTGATATCCTTGACCTACAATTGGCTCCTACAATCCTTCCTCCCCCTCTCTTACAGGATTCCCCAAGCTCTTCCTAATGTTTGGCTATGGGTTTCTGCATTTGTTTCCCTCATTTGCTGGGGGAAGCCTCTCTGATAACATTTATGCTGGATTGTTGCCTGCAAGTATAGCAGTATATCATTAACGGTGTTAGGAGTGGGCTCTCTCTCATTGTATGGGTCTCATGCTAGACAAGTCACTAATGATTGCCCATTATCTCAATTTCTGCTCCATCTTTACCCCTGCCTGCTTATAGGAGATGGCCGGTTACGGTTCCGTATCTCCAATTGCTAGTCACCCTCAGATTCTTGGGAGTTTCCATCGCCCTAGGTTTCCAGTTCATCTCAGAAATGCTCCCCCAGTCCAGTTGTCTCTACCACTACTCTCTCCCTCCATTCCCCATTCTCCTCCTACCTGATACTTCCTAATTTTATCCCCACCCATACTCCTGTCTAGTCCTCCTAGTCCTCTCTCTATTCTATTTCCCCTTCTCCTAGACTGTTAAATTCTCTCATAAAAGATGTCAAAGATTTGACTTGACTCATTGCTTTGCTTTTACTATCTCTTCCCATGATAACATTTTTCTTAACTTCATATATATGTGTGTGTGTGTGTATACATACATATGCACAATTTATCTTCATATTATCCATTCCACCACAGTCTTACACAAAATCAAGCCAGTGAAAGATTCCATGGAAGGGAAGGTCTCCTTATGTCCCACCTGTAGCTGAGAAATTAATGGTAGTTGACTGGCTGCTGAGAGAGGGAAAGTCACTTTTTTTTTTCAGGAGGCATTGTAGCTTACCTGTGCATCAGTGCGTGACCACACACATAATTTCCTATGGGCAACACTAATTGGCCTTAGTGGAGGGAAAGTAAAAGAGAATATGAAGTGGTGAGATAGAGGTGGTGAGGAACAGACAGGTGTTGTGCGGTGTAGATGTAATTGTTTCCATGTTCATATCTTGTGTCATACTGCAACCCTTCACATGAAGTTCAAAGTTCCTACAACATACTGTAGAATTGTATAAATGTAACGTACAAAAAATTTGTCTTTCAAGACCTTTCCTTTATCCATAGTCTCTAGTGTCCTCATCTATGTGTGAAATATCTGTGATATGTTCTAGACAAGCAAATTTGCAGTAATGATATTTCAAAATTTGTAGTATAAGTATTTTAAGTTCTTTTTCCAATTTCCTAGTCCAAACTAGTCTGCCTTATTCTCTTTTCCATTAGTTTACAATTTTATGAGGATACTTAATAATTTTGAGCAAGAGATAGCTAAATATTTGAATAGGAATACTTTCTAATTATTTAATCAGATTTGAGTTAGTAAAAGTAGTTTGGAAGCTGGTTCTGTAAAAAGAAGATGCAAAATTACATTTAATCAGAAAAGCACATTTAATTGAATGAACATTGATAAGAAGTTTTGAATTAGAATTTTTTGTTAACTATAATGTCAAATATTTCCAATTATTGTTACTTAGAAGGGGCATGGGAGGAGGTGAGGAAGGGAGGATGGGATTAGGAGGGGTAGAGGGTGGGGCTGCAGCTGGGATACAAAGTGAATAAATTGTAATAAATAAAAATTATATTAAAAAGTGAACAAAAAAATCAAAATTTGTTTGTTTCAGTTTATTCAACAACCGTGCTTTGAGTATTTATTATATGATAAAAGTATAATTGAAAAGAATTATTAAAAATAAGAATTATAGAATGGAATAAGTTGTGTCAGTTACTTCCTTAGTAAATATCAAAATGCTAAACATGGCAGAATGAAGAGCCCCTGTGCGTAGAAAGGTAGACACTGTGCTTCAGACAGAGGGAGAATTCATCTATTTTGTGCTCAAAGCACATTTTCCTATGACATGCTTTTCTATTTCCCTTCCAGGCAGTGATTGTACAAGGACATGAGCTGCCCAATGAAATAAACAAAACATCCAATGCATTCAACTTCAAATAACTCCAACTCCTGGCAAAGTATGCCCAGGTCAAAAATCAATACTGAGAAATGGACTTCATGAAAACAAATTAACTGCGCTGGTGGCTCAGACTTTTTCGAAAACTTCTGCTCTGCTGTTGCTTAATCATGTGCGCAGTATCAGTCCAATCAAAGGCACTGTACATTTGGACAGTATTTTCATTAGCAAACTTTGAAACATGCCAAGGTGGAGCGTGTTATGATTGCTGTCCAAAGTTCATGTTTCCCTCCATCTTTTGCTGTGGCCTGTTTGAAAAATATTGAGAATAAAAACAAGAGTATTTCTTTGATGAACTGAAGATACATAATTTTTTTTATTTATTGTTAAGTAAAGAAAACATAGGTTAGGAAATGAATCTTTCAAACTTAGCAGGGGGCACAGTTGGGAGATCCCACTTAAGAAGCAAGCCAAGCGGGTGTTGCAGACTTGTATTCCCAGCTCTGAGGAGGTGGAGAAAAGTTACTCCCTGGGGCCACTGGCTAGCAGCCCACTGAAAACCAGACACCTGGGTTTGGGATTTACCTCAGTGGTTGAGTCCTTGAGCACTTGCCTAGCAAGCCTAAGGCCCTAGGTTCTGTCCTCAGCTCTGAAAAACAAAAACAAACCAAACACCTAACAAACAAAAACACCAAACACCGAAGAGAGACTCTTAGAAGTCATAGCAAAAAACTACTAAAAACTATACCAGGCAAAACTGTCCTCTGGCCTCAAAATCACACACACACACACACACACACACACACACATGAATGCATGCATGCACACATTCTCACATGGACATCCCCAGCCTGCACCTGCACACACAATTTCACTGAGTCTGCCGTTTGTGTATTATGAACATGAGCATATTAGACAGCACACTTGCGCTATGAAGACATTCTACCATGGGTGAAATATATAGTACCTTCTCTCATCGCTTGTGATTACAGTTTTCGGTTTTGTCTTGTTTTGTTTTGTTTTAAGAGAAGAAAGGGTTTGTTTTGTCTTATAGTCCAGAGGAATAGAGTCCAACAACATCTCACCCAAACATAAGAAGCAGAAAGAGTCTAATAAAGCTTTGCTTTAGTTGAGTTGATCAATAAACAAAGCTTGCTTTAAAGGGCAGAAATCAATTGGGTTTTATCTTGAGATTTGTAACATGTTTTTAACAAATTTTCACAATATTGATGGATATCTGTGTCTGAAAAAAATTAAATGTTGGAAATGGAATGGAAACAATGTCACATTTTCCCTATTGAAGTTTTCTTTCCTGGACACATTAGGTCTCTAGGATAGTGTAGCCTCAAGATACAGAGACAATATCTTACCCTCTGTGAAACAGCCACTGCAGAAGGGGCAAGAGAAGAAAAGAAAACAAGCTTTGCTTTTCATTCTTGAGTATTAACTCCCAGGTTCTTACCAAGAACTTGTGGCAAAAGGAGAAAGTTTCAGCTTCTACTGAGCTCTGGGGAGAGAAACAGAGGCTCATTTGTGCAGAGATGATCTCTCTAGGAGAATAGATGCACAACCCACCCTATCTATCCCGCCTGTAGATGGGTTCGGAGAGTCTACACGTGTAACTATATGTTTTTACCTACAGAAACCTTTGCATCTTTAATTAAAAGATTTTAATAATAAAACTGTGTGCATATAAAGTTAGTTTTTGAAATGTGAAGGAACTAATCTGTACTGTAATAGTGCCTAAGTATTAAAACCACACATATTATTCTATGATATTAATATTTACTTTAATTGCAATTAAATACAGTTGAATTTATAATTTTAATTAAAATTATTTTGAATTATACTTTTTTTGAATGTAGGACAATAGCTTTTAAAAAGTAAGCGTTCTCCTGGTAGAAGAGCCCCCTTCTCCAATAGGGAAACCATAGTGGTCACACCTACATGTTTCTGTATAAACCATAGTTGGGTTACACCAGGTGTAGGGACACAGAGGTGTGATACTGTTATTATTATTATTATTATTAGTGTGTACGCATAAATTTTTGCATGTGGGGGGTGTTGTATGAAGGCCAGGAAGCAAATTAAGATGTCACTTCTGAGGAGCCAGGCTTTCACTGACAAGGCTATACAGATTGTTCAGTGGGCATCGTGCATGGGCTGGCATCTGTCCCACCAGAGCAGATTACGAACACACACCACAATGCCCACCACAATGCTTCTCTTCATGGGCTTTGGGTACTGAACTCAGGTTCTCATGATTAAATGCCATGCTGGTTGGTTTTGTCATCCTGACACAGACTTAGACATATCTGGGAAGAGGAAATCTTGGCTGAGAAGGTGCCTCTCTAGAGACAGCCTCTATGGAAGTGTAGGCAAGTCTCTGGGTTGTTATCTCAGTTAACTATTTATGTGGCAGAGCTTAGCTCACTGTGGGCAGTGTTGCCCATGGACAAGTTGTCTGGGGTGGAAGAAGATGAAGGCTAGAAGCAAGCCAGGAGTTGAAAGCCAGTAAGCAGTACTCCTCCATGGCTTCAGTTCCTGCCTCTGAGTCCCTGCCTTGAGCTCCTGCCCTGCCTTCTGTGGATGTTGGACTATAGGTATAAAATTAAGTAAACCCTTTCCTCCGCAAGTTGATGTGGCCATGGCATTTCTCACAACAATAGCAACTTTAACTAAGATACGCGCCAGGCACATTACAAACTGCATATTTGCAGCTCCCCAATCACTGTTCTATTAGCACTGTGGATCTGACTGATCTATTCCATATCTTATGCATTATAATATGGTAAATACACATTCTTGAAACATAATATAACATTTGTGATGACACATGCTATTTATTTTTCTTAATGCAATTAAATGAACTAAGTATATCATTATGCTCATTTTTGGATGTTGAAGCTGAAATCACAAGTAGTCTAAGAATCAAGAGTACATTACTGAGAATCCAAGTCTAGACACAATTCTATCAGAATAATACAAGCGTAGATTTGTTCTCTTAATCACAAGGAATTGTGCATTATATATGTGTTTTCTAATGTATACGTGTATTTAAAATCAAATATCCCAATAAGCACTAATTTACTTAAACATTAAAAATACATACATTTCTTTTACTATCATTTTCCACATCCTTGCTTCAGGTTCCTAGAAAGACTCTCTTATGATTACAAGGTTATGTGAGCTAATGCATTCTTGAGCTTATATGCAGCATGAGGCATACACAGATTGCTTATAAGAAGGAAGGAATTTTTATGAAAAATGACAGAGATCCAGCTTGGAAAAGTACTTTATTTTTAAGTAAAAAAGAGAATCAGGGGGATTTATTGGCTCTTGTAACAGAACTTCAGAATACTGGTATAGATTCAGTCCCTTGGGAAATGCTGGAGACAAGGAAATCAGATGCTCTCAGGACTCCCATTACCCGAGCCTTGTCGCTCAGCGTCAGCACATTCTCACGATTGCCTAACACACCAAATAGGATTTTTCAGCACATCAGGGGGCATGGCCAGAGGCTACTCATGACTCTGCATTCTTAGAGTAGCAGAGTGAAACCTGACCCATCAGATTCACTTAGAAAACTTCCAGACCTGCATTCTGAATCTTCCGTGTGAGCATGGATGTCATACTGCCCACTGTCCCACATACCACTCCCAAAGGGTAAGGGTCACAAGCACGCCTTCCATCTGGGGTAACTGGGACTGAGACTGCTCAGGTGGGCTAGAAGAGTGACAGCTGAGAGACCTAATTCTCTTAAGGATGGAGCCTGTTGCTGCCCCTGTGACCTTAATAAAGGCATCGCTGGAAATGTGGTGGGGGTGAGGAGGGACATCAGTGAAACAAGTTTCATGTTGAATTCAAACCTACCTGACTAAGTTGAGTCTTGGTGTTGCTTCTTCAGCTTAGAGATAAAAAAATCTTGAAGATAATGCCAAACCCTAGAAAAACTCTCTTGATTTTTGAAGTATAGAGAATCAAACCTAGGTACTTGGGCATGCTAGACAAACACTGGGCCACAGGAACCTGCAGTTTAGACTTCTGCCTCTTGGCAGGCATCCCTGCTCAGGAAGACTCCAGGTAATAGGATGGAGCTCCAGCTTGGGTCTACATTTCACCGCCTCAAGGTGGCCTGCTTGCTATTCTTCACCCACAAAGTCCCAAGGAAACCCTCTGTGCCTCACTCTGGATCCTAAATGCCCACTCCCACACCCCCTATACCTACTGTCCCTTCTAGGATCAGCCCTGACAGGACTGAGCCAGTACAATTGAGAACTGAGAGTTTGTTAACTGATTCAGGTTGTTTGTCCCTTTGCTATGGTCTTAACAAAGTCAGCACTTGTCTGATCACATGGCTTTTGGACTTTATATTTTATGCAGTACTTGGTTCCTTTCTTCTGTACAGTATTTACTGGGAAAGCTAAGAAATTCTGACAGAACACTGCAGGCTACATGGTACACTTGGGTAGCTTACCTGTTCCATTATTAAAAAATAAGTTTCAAGGTCTCTGAAAATCTTATTTTTATTAATAGTTTTACGTTTGTTATTCATGACTTTCTTGTGTGGCAACTTGCAGTAGTCGGGTCTTTCCTTCCACCATCCAGGTAACCCAGAAAAATGCACCTGGGATAAAACTTAAGTAGTGAGGCTTCAGGGAAAACTACCTTATTCTCTCACTTTAATTTAGAAGGTAGGCAGTTTTAGTTCTCACATAAGTTCAGCTTTTAAAATCCATTGAGCAAATTGATTAAATGTTATCTGGAATCATAATTGAGTATATCTCAAGTTTCCTCCAATAATTAGATTTTAAAAGCATGTTTAAATTCAAAAGTAATGGCTTTTAGCCCAATTAGAAATATTGATATCCTCCCTTAAAACATATTTTTAAAATACCCCAGTGTGTATATGGTCCACGACTCAGATGAATGTAACTTTTTCTTTAGTGATTTTCAAAGGGTAAATGTACTTTTATTAAAGAGTCAAAATAAGTTTTAAGTGAATTTTGTCACTTTGAAAATCTTCTAATTCTTTTGTGAAACATTTTTCCATTGATAAAGAAAGCAGACCACAGGTTTTTCTTGTTTCAAAACACAGCTTTCACACGCCACTTGGGATACTTGTTTTTTTTTTTCCTTGGGTTCTATATTTTTATATATGAAGTGACTGTAATAAAATGAAAGCTGTGAACTCCCAAGTGTCAGCCTGAAATAGTAACAAAGCTGACATGAGCATACAAATGTATAAACATAATTTGTTTACCGGCCGGCCACAAGTCTGCCATGCTCCATGGGGAGGCTGTCATTTAGAGGACATTCTTCCCTTGCTTCTCTGCTTTCACAGTTATATACATAGCAGATAAATGCGTGTGGAAAAATAAAAATGCCTCCGTATCCTGGGATTGCAACTCTCTGCAGTGGCTCCTTCGCATACAATAGCAGCTTCGAACACCATGAAGTTTTGGCCAGTGCCGTGTGAGGAGAAAACTATAGGAGTCAGCAGGAGGGTTCTCTCTCTCTCTCTCTCTCTCTCTCTCTCTCTCTCTCTCTCTCTCTCTCTTTCTCTCTCTCTCTCTCCTTCTTTCTTTTGTTTTTAGATTTGCTTTTTTCGAGACAGGGTGTGTGTAGCCTTGTATGTACTAGACTCACTTTTTAGACCAGGATGGCCTCAAACGCTCAGAGATCAGCCTTCCTCTGCCTCCCTGAGTGCTGGGATTAGAGGCACATGTCACCCTGCCTGGCTAATGCCAGCTGCTTCTATTCCCTCTACAGCTATGGTTTATCCTTTTCTCCTATTGGGTGCTCTGACCTCCTACTCTTCACTCTCCTGGTTGCTTAGACATAAAATAATCTCCAGTACTTGGAAGGTTGAGACAGTGGGATTACCAGGAGTTCAAGGACCATCTGAGCTAACTAGTGAGACTCTGTCAAATATCAAACAAAATAATTGAGAAGAATTTAGAGAAGTGGAGGAGAGAGAGAGAGAGTGGGCAGAGACAGAGAGACAGAGGACTATAGAAAAAAAAATCTCTAATTTTAAAAGAATGGAATCTTGGGGAATATTGTTCTCATCCTAAGGAGAAAGATGGCCTTTAAAGAGCTAAAGATAATTACACATGGATAAGAAAACAAAACAAAACAACAACAACAAACAGCATATGTTCCAGTGAGGATACACTAATGCACTTGTCTGTTAATTTTGCCCTAAACTCTTTGGGTTATTATAAAATTATATTTCAAATTATCCATTGACTTAGGAAAATATTTAATGATGTTATTATTTAAAATGTCCTAAAAAAGGAAAAGGTTAATTTTCCTTAAAACAAGTCATACTCATTAAGAAATTGGTTTCCCTCATTTTTCTAGTCAGACCCTCCTGTCTCTCCTCCCATCCAGAACCTCCCATGCATGCATTGGTAAAATCCTTACATACTCTCTTGCCAAATTTATACAGAAAAATGTACATATAGTCTGTCTTCTATCATCTCTTCTCTGATTGTACTGTCAAGGCCCTGACACTCCTTCATGGCCCTGGGGATGTGAGGATCCTGCTGTAGACCTCTCCCTTCTAGGCTGAGCGCCAGAAGGCAAGACTTAGGCATTCAGTAAATGGTATGAGTGGATTTCTACCAGGTGAGCTATCAGAGTGAGTGCTCCTGTTTCCTTTCTGTTGCTATGGTAAAGCAGTCTGGTCAAAATGTCAGCTTACAGGTTACAGTGCACCACTGAGGAAAGTTGTGGCAAGAACTCAAGCAAGAAATTGAAGCAAAAGCCACAAAAGCATGCTGCTTGATGGCCGATGTATGTTCCCTGTCTTGGGTCCATATAGAGCCTAGGTGCAAGTACCCCCATAATGGTACTTCCTGCCAATGGACTGGGTACTCTGCTGTAAATTAGCAGTCAGAACACTCTCCTATGGACATGCCCATAGGAAAACTGACTGAGCAATCATCTCCCCATTGAAACTTACTTCTCAGATGATTCTGGGCTGAATCAAGTTAAGTTAAATAGAACAAAGCACCTCCTGGTTTCAGTCTGCCACTGTTCTTGTTCTGGGTTGATGGAGAGAAAGTGTAGGCCAAAGTGGTAGGGAAGCAACTGGACAGGAATCCTCAATGAGGATAAAGAGTCATAAAGGAAGTTATTGGAGAATTAGTGATTATTTAATGTGCACACTATGGTAGTGTGTGTATTAGTCTGAGACATGGTGCAATCTGAGTGAGCACACCCAGACACAAATCCCAAAGATGAAATATGTATCATCTTGAAGACAAAGTATTAAACTAAGAAAAAGAACTAAGGAAGAATCACAAAGACATTACAATTGACCAGATGTTGGGCCTACAAGAGGAAGGAAGAGTTGTCAAAGATTATTAAAAGAACTTTAAAATCCAGAAAATGAACTTTGATGGATGTTATCAATGAAGGAAAGGAAGCTTCAAGATAGAGGCAAAGACTTAAAAAAATTCAATCTATTGAATACATTTTATTTTTGGGGGGATTGAATTATATGCTCTAAAATTTCAATGTTGAAACTTCAACTCCTAGGACCTCAGAATGCGAGACAGGGCTATTTTGAAATAGAGTTTTAAAAATGGACAAGTTAAAATAAGGTCATTACAGTATTCTTAATCCAATTCTTCAAATGGCCTTAATCTCATTCTATGAAAAGACCATCTCCAGACACAAGAGACTGCAGCCGCAAGCTAAAGAAGCAGGCATGAGAAACAAAACAAGGTTGCTGAGACTCCCATGGCAGAGTCAGCTTCCAGAGCTGTCAGGAAACACGTCTGCAGTGCATGCTTCCTTGTCTGCTGGGTTATAATAAGCTGCCGCCGAAAAGCAAATTTATGTATCTAAAACTGCTGAGGGTGCAGTGAGGAGCCAAGAACTGGTGTGCAAAGGCATTGCAGACAGGAGTTTAATTTGGAATGCTTATAAAAAGGCAGCAGAGGCAAGAATGTCAAGACGGCAAGAACCCCATTAGAGGCACTAGGAGACAGCACTGGCTAGTGCATGGCTTTACCTTCTAACTGCTGAACCACCAATGGATAGTTTTATGCCTCCTTCACACCAATCCATCCATTGGATTACATTTTAGTTACCTCTGCCAAAGGAAGAAACAGGATACTATGTTTTTCAAATTATATCATTGTTCAGCACCATGAGTTATTTAAGTCCAACCCACCTCCAGCAAGCGTTACCCTACCAGACTCCTCCTAATACTGACTTAGAAATGTCTCTTTCCATTTCTATGGTTGAGTTCTGCAACTACCACAGTGCCAAAAATTCAAAGCATCTGCTTCTGCCGAACAGGGATTTCAGAATGACACCAGTTACTTATCTCTCCCACACAAGGAATTAAGTATTAAATACCAAGGCCAATGTTAGAAATAAAGTACATTGTAGGGTTTTTTTTTATATGTACGTCTTAACTTTCATTGACAACTTTATGCATTGTAACTTTCATTCTGATTATTATGATGCCCACATCTCATCCCTTTCCCACCTCTGTTGCCGTCCTTCTTTCTGCAAGCTTCCCCCAGAGTTGTAAATTCCTCCAGAGTGTGTGTGTGTATGCGTGTGTTATTTTATGAGACCAACTGCAAAGATTCAGTGAGAAGCCTCCCAGACCCAGCAAAAAAATTATGTGCATTAATAAATTCACAGAAAGAAAACTTTCATACTTGTGGTGGAATAGTCTCTTTGGTTTCCTTTCACTTTGCCACGAAATTTTGCAATGAGGACTGCAGGCTCTTGGAATACCTTTCCAACAACATATCCAATTATGTCTTTTCATCTTAGTTCTCTTGTTTGTTTGATTTTGCATCTCATATAATCCAGGCCACCTGGAAGTCAATAGTAGCCAAAGACTAACTTCTGTCCCTGTGCCTACACCGCTTGAGTCTTGGGTTTCCAGGTGTGAGCTGACATCCCAGGTTTTTGTCATGCAATGGAAGCCATGGCTTCATAGATGCCAGTGAAAACTTTCTACTAAGTGAGCTGCACCCACAGCCCCTTGACTCTTCATGTTAGATGCACTCATTAACATTGTATCTTTGAAGAATTCTTGGCCTTTCATCATCCACTCTAACCTCATTACATCCTCTCATGACCTCTGAAAGCATTCAGAACTAAGTTAGGTGTCCATAAAGCTTTGTGCTTAGCTCTGGACACTGTAAATGCCTATGAGCATGTACTCAGTTTGAACCTCTCCTCAGTCGACTTTTAATGTAGTGATGCATTAAAATTAGCTGGTGTGCTGCATTACAAAGTTGATGGCTCTATGACTGCTATGCTTCTGGAATGAGCCAGTTGATGAGAAGTCGATGAGTGTTAGCCTTATGTGAAGCTTCCACAATCTTTATGGCCTCTGCTCCTCTCAGGCCGAAATACTGGCTCTTCCAATATGTGAACTTTTAGATTTTTCTTCTTTAAAAATTATATTTATTTTGTTTATTTACTTTATATCCTTATCTTAGCCCCTCCCTTCTCTCATCCTGGTCCCACCCTCCCCCACCTCTTCCTCCTAGACCTCTCCCTTACTCCTCAGGGAAGGAGAGCCCCCTCCCCACCAACCCACCCCAGCACATTAAATGTATTGGGACTGAGCACCAGTAAGGCAAACTTGTCAGCTAGAAGTGATTGAAAGCAAGCAACAAAGTCTGTTTCAGACAGCCTCTGCTCCCCTTACTAGGGTACCCACATGAAGACTAAGCTGCCCATCTGCTACATATGTATAGGGGGCCTACATCCAGTCCATGCATGGTCCTTGGTTGGTTCTTTAGTCTCTGTGAGCTAATCTATTTCCCCCTTATCCGTTTTCCTCATGCTTTCCAAACCTACCTAAAATCTTGATTTTAACTGAAACCTTTGTAAACCAATAAACCTCAATGCCACTCTTGTTTTCAGGTCTAAGAGAAAGTGATGAAGTTTCCCTGTGTGCTTTGCTAGTCCAGAGAACATGTGTCTACAACATGGCTTATATAATTTTTTTCTTTGTGGTCTTTGCTTTCACTGCTTATACTGCTTTTTTCCTCAGCTAACCTACATAAAAGAGGTCAATTTCTTCCCCTTTGGGATTAAATAAGGAGACAATGTTCTTTCTTCTAGGTCCTGCTTGATAAATATGTAGCAAAAGACCTTAAGTACATTAGGTAATTTTCAATTCTTGACTAAGTATCTGGTACAATTTTCCCCTTCATTAGACACAGTTTTTCAGAAAGGCCTCATTTATCAGGTTAAAATCTAGTGTAAATCCTCCTTATCATCTCTCAGATTGCCACTATAAAATATAAGATTGAGTATAAACACTGTCTACATGAACCAATTGCAAAAGAATAGTGTCAATAAAATGTGCCAACATCATAATATTAGAAATAGAAATCAATTACAGTCAGATTAATCAAACACTAAAACTGGTCGTGAAAAACTGTCTTAGAATTTTGTAGCCATTTTCCTGGTGAAAGGTTATTTCTGAAAGTCAAGCTACAAATGTATTCCCATGTCATCAATATTTGTACCTGAATTCTCTCTTACCATAAACATGTACAAATAATTAGCTCCCCTAGAGCAGGCATGTGACAGTTAAACTTCAGTGTCAATTTGACTGGGTTTAGAGTCACACAGGATACACAGCTTAGGGTGTATCTATGAAATACTTTTCAATGAAGTGGGAAGCAAAAGCTAGCCTGCATGTAGGGGCAACACCCCAGGCCTGTTGCCTTGTACTGAATGAAATGGGAAAAGCAGAAATCAGACTGAGTGCCAGAATTCTTCTTGATCTTCTTCCTGGTCCTCTAAGACTTAGGAAAGCCAAGCCACATGCTCCCCTTAATTTGAAGTTTCTCATGCCTTCTCCTCCTAATGGAGTGAGACAGATCTGCTCTCCCATAATTTGCTTGTCAGAATTTGGTCTTGGAGAGGAAGAAAGCAACTAATACAGTCTCTGCATCTTCTAGACAGGAAATACAGCCAGCTGTACCTCCTTCCAGATGAATCATGGTAATTACTTTTTGTCCCGGAACTAAAAGAATATGGTCAATTTTTAAAATCTCCAGAATAGTTTAATGAGTGTATACATTTAATTTAAATAAAATTCTTCTGAATGTGAAAACGAAATAACTTAAAAGATCCAATAACCTTTTCTTTCTCAATACGGAGACTCAAGTCCATGATGTCACACATGCATTAGGCAAGTGCTACATGGCTGAGGGGCAGTCACAGCCGTATTTACTTTCTGGTTCTGAAAACCTTGAAACTAGCAGGGCAGAGTAACATCTCCAAAATGTTCCATGGGATTTAGTTGAACAGGAAGCACTGCTAATACAGAGAAAAAGCAAAGCAAAACAAAGCAAGGGGGATAGGGATGCACTGTTTTATGGTGTATCCACAGGTCAATGTTTGGAGGGGAAGTGAATGCCTCACAAAATCAGAAAGCTGCTAAGATGGATGACTTTTATGTCTTTCAGTGCTGGGATTTGTCTTCATATAAAAATTAACTTAAAAAACACTAAATTGTTAATTGACATCATAAATTTCCTATATTAATTTGACAGCTAATTAGGTAGATAAAGTCATACATATATAACTAGTTTTTAGGCTGTTGTTCACGCCTCTAACCTGTAAGTCCTGGGCTTGGAAGGCTAAAGGCAGGGACACTGACCTGAGTTTTTGGCCAACACAGGCTACATAGTGAGTTTGTGAGACCCTGTCTCATGTACACAAACAAACAAAGCTAATTTTAGCAGTGCTCAGCCTGTGATGGTAGCTCAGTGGTAGAGAACTCACCTGACATTCCTGAGGTCTCATATTCAATTCCCCAGCACAGCAGGAAACACATTAAAGTTCTTTAATTTCAGTCTTGAAATCGAAAGCAGGAAGTTGAGACACCCGAGGTACTAGAGTGGAAATCAATTTTCAGAACTAGCAGAGAAACAAGGATTTTTGAGAAGAGTCTCTAAGAATTTCCATGCAACCCATTGATGTCTGTCAGTGTAATGCTGAGGATTTGAAATCATTTCTCTACCTGAGCAACAGTCCAACCTTTAGTTCTAAGCTTTGCCATGGGAAAGATGACATGTTTACCATAAGAAAAACTACAGAGCATGAAACTGAAGAAAATACATAAATTTAACTGGGACACAGTATAGTAATTAAAATCACTATCAGTGTATTTACCATACACTTTTTAAAATCCTAACTAGAGATACAGATCACATTGGACTACATGTACATATTTGTATTGTATGTCTTTGCATTTTCGTGCTAACCACAATTCTAGACACCACCTAAAGATTATAAGATTCCCTAAGAATCAAGGTACTTTATGTATTTAGGTTTCCCAGTTAATTGCTCAGAAGTCTTTCCCAGGGTTTTTCATTTCTGAGTCTCATTAGAAGGAGGGAGAGACAGAGACTGAGAGAGAGAGAGAGTACCAATGGCAATAATAAAACGGGTCAACAAGGTTTACTGTAGTGAAAAAACACTATATTTGAAAGGGCTGAGATAGAGGTGAGAAGGAAATGGCACAGCCTTCTGTACAGACCGTCATTCAATGCCACATGAATGATTCTTAGACCACTATAAATTCAGGCAAGGAAATTAACATAAATAAGCGCAATGAAGTCCCTTTTCTGTCTGTCATGAAACACTGCCATCTTCCTTGCCGTTGGCTCACAACTTTGAAGAAGTAAAATGTCATTTAATTAAACGTGATTTAGTCTTTCTTTATTAATATAATCTTTATTCCCAAAGTTGCATTGAATCCATTCCGTGCCTGCATATGTTATCTTATGTGCGCTGGGAAACCACCACACCACTGTCCCTAAATAAGTGCGCTATTGCATACTCCTAAAACACATCATACTAATGGAAGATACTTTAAATCCATTTCCGTATCTTAAGCGAAAAATGAGTATGTTGATAAATCCATCTGTCTCTCCCTGGAAAGTTGCTAAATAACTCTCTAATTTATGTTTCATGCATGCAGAGAGGAAACATTCCTTGTGTTTACTCCTTACTAATTTAGTATGATTAACAATGTTATGGGCCCCAAATCAGTTGAACCTGCAAGATAAATTAATGATGATATTTAGTGTTTTTAATCATGAGGAATAAGCAGCTCTACTTTCTTATGAAGTGGAAAATAAAGGATTTTAGAGTTAATAGAAAAAACTGTTGGCAAGGATGGAAAATGAGTCAGGGAGAGGGGCACTCTACACTGTTTTGTTATATTTCCCACAGGATGGCAAAAAAAAATACAAACCCTAATTTATTTCCATACTAGAAAATTGCTTTTTTAGCAAATGATCCACAAGAGTGCAATAAAAATGACATTACAGATTCATTGACATGGTAAATAATTAAGACTTGGTCAAAGACTGGGTGGAACGTTTCTCCCATGTCATCTCCAAAATATGACAATCACAAGTGAACATTATATGTGGAAATGAGCTTAGATATGTGGAGAGAATTAAGTGCCTCCCTCTACCCAAGGATTGAATGATTAAAATCCGACAGCTCATCTGTCCAGTAGCTAAGCAACAGAAAGATTTACATAGGACAATTCACCTCTATGGTCTATGATCAAGAACCTGGGGAATTTAAAGCAGAAAGTGAGGTGTGTTCGGTATTAGCTATTGGTAAGAGTGGTGTCATGAAATGAGTGTCATGTCAGTCACACACGCCACAGCAAAAATTCAGCTCAAAGGATATTCATATGACTAAGAGAAACCAGAGCATCAGAAGGGAAGGTGGGCAGTGCAGAGTCTCTACAACTGTCCTATTTTGAAGCCTTAGATGAGTACTGTTTCTTTAGGTGTACAGATTTTAGTATGTTTATCCTATATTATAGGTCTAGTATCCACTTATAAGTGAGTATATACCCTGTGTGTCTTTCTGCTTCTGGGATACCTCATTCAGGATGATCTTTTCTAACTCCCACCACATGCCTGAAAATTTCATGATTTCCTTGTTTTAATTGCTGAGTAGTATTCCATTGTGTGAATATACCATACATTCTGTATCCATCCCTCAGTTGAGGGGTATCTGGGTTGTTTCCAGATTCTAGCTATTGCAAATAAAGCTGCTATAAACATGGTTGAACAAATGTCCTTGTTGTGTACTTGAGCACTATTTGGATATATATGCCTAGGAGTGGTATAGCTGGATCTTGAGGTAGCACTATTCCTAATTTTCTGAGAAAGTGCCAGATTGATTTCAAAAGTGGTTGTACAAGGTTACATTCCCACCAGCAATGGAATAGCGTTTTCCTTTCTCCACATCCTCTCCAGCATGTGTTGTCACTTGAGTTTTTGATCTTAGCGATTCTGATGGGTGTAAAGTGAAATCTCAGGGTCATTTTGATTCACATTTCCTTGATAACTAAGGATGTTTATCATTTCTTTAAGTGTTTCTCTGCCATTTGATGTTCCTCTATTGAGAATGCTCTATTTAGCACTGCACCCCATTTTAAAATTGGATTATTTGATTTGTTGCTTTTTAACTTCTTGAGTTCTTTATATATTGTTGATATTAGCCTTCTGTCAGATATAGGGTTGGTGAAGATCCTTTCCCATTCTGTAGCTTGTCATTTTGTTCTAATGACAGTGTCCATTGCTTTACAGAAGATTTTCTGTTTCATGAGGTCTCATTTATTGATTGTTGCTCTTAGAGCCTGTGCTGTTGGTGTTTTTTTCAGGAAGTTGTCTCCTGTGCCAATGAGTTCAAGGCCCTTCCACATTTTTCTTCTAACAGATTTAGTGTGTCTGGTTTTATGTTGAGGTTTTGGATGTACGTGGACTTTAGTTTTGTGCAGGGTGATAAATATGGATCTCTTTGCATTTTTCTACATGTAGACATCCAGTTACACCAGCACCATTTGTTGAATATGCTATTTCTTTTCCATTGTATAATTTTCGCATTTTTGTCAAAAATCAGGGGCCCATAGGTATGTGGGTTTATTTATGAGTCTTCAATTCCATTCCATTGATTCACTAGTCTGTGTCTATGTCAGTACCATGCAGATTGTATTACTGTTGCTCTGTAGTACAGCTTGAAATCTGGGATGGAGGTACCTCCAGAATATCTGTTGTTGTACAGGATTGTTTTAGCAATTCTGGGTTTTTGTTTTTCCATATGAAACTGAGAATTGTTCTTTCAAATTCTGTAAAGCATTTTGTGGGTATTTTGATGGGAGTTGCATTGAATCTGTAGATTGCTTTTGGCAGGATGGCCATTTTCACTATGTTAATCCTATTGATCCATGAGAATGGGAGATTTTTCTATCTTCTGATATCTTCTTTTCTCAGAGACTTGAAGTTTTTTTGTTTGTTTGTTTGTTTTGTTTTTTTCAAACAGGTCTTTCACTTGCTTGTTCACTGTCACACGAAAGTAATTTATGTTATTTGTGGCTATTGTGAAGAGCATAGTTCCCCTTTCTTTCTCGGCCCTTTTGTCTTTTGCATACAGGAGGAATACTGATTTTTTTTAAGTTAATTTTCTATCCAGTCACTTTGCAGAAGGTGTTTATCAGCTGAAGGAGTTCCCTGGTTTAATTTTGGGGGTCACTCATTAATACTCCTAATTTATCTGCAAATAGATACTTTGACTTCTTCCTTTCTGATTTCCATCCCCTTAATCTCTTTTAGTTATGTTATTGCTCTAGCTAAGACTTTAATTACTATGTTGAAAAGATATGGAGAGAGTGGGCAGCCTTGCCTTGTCCCTGATTCAGTGGGATTGATTTACATTTCTCCCCATTGGTTTTCTGTATATTGTCTTTACTATGTTTAGGTATGTGCCTTGGATCCCTGATCTCTACAATACATTAAACTCCAAGACAGACACTGAGGAAATCCAAACAATCATTAGGTCTTACTACAAAAGCCTATGTACCACAAAATTTGAAAGTCTAAATGAAATAGATAATTTTCTTGACAGATACCATTTACCAAAATTAAATGAAATTAAAGTAGATAGATTAACTAATCCTTTCTCCCCTAAGGAAATAGAAGCGGTCATCAAAAGTCTTCTTGAGAAATACAAAAAACAAAAAACAAAAAAAGCACAGTGCCAGATGGTTTCTGCATAGAATTCTACCAGAACTTCAAAGAAGAGCTAATTTCACTTCCCTTCAAACTATTCCACAAAATAGAAACAGAAGGAACATTACCAAACTCATTCTGTGAGCTCACAGTCACCTTTATACCTAAATCACTAAAAGACCCAAAAAAAGAGAACTTCAGACTTATCTCTTATGAACATTGATGCAAAAACTAATCAATGAAATACTTGCAAACCGAATCTAAGAACACATGAAAGATATCATCCACCATGACCCAGTAGGCTTCATCCCAGGCATGCAAGGGTGGTTCAACATATGGAAATCCATCAATGTAATACACTACATAAACAAACTAAAGGAGAAAAAACACATGATCATCTCTTTAGATGCTGACAAGCATTTGACAAAATCTGGCACCCATTCATGTTTCTTTCTTTTGGTTTTTATCGAGGCACGGTTTCTCTCTATTACAGCTCTGGTTGTCCTGGAACACTGTAGACTATTGCAGCCTTGAACCCACGAAGATACACCTGCCTCTGCCTTCCGAATGCTATGATTAATGGTGTGCACCACCACCACCTGGCTGAGAATTAAGTTTCTAAAAGATTATGTGTAAATCATATTGTTAAGTTCCTTTAATTTGAAAGACTAACTTAAGTGAGTAATTGATTTTGAAATATGTGATTCCTCCAGATATCCTGCATTCCTGATAGCAACTCTGTGAGATGTTTTCCTTGACACCTTGCAACCTGGACAAGGTACAAGGTTGTAGACGCTTGTTATGACAACCTGAGGGTGAAGGGAGCCATAAACCTCTTTCTAATAGACCCAAGTATTTGTCTTTCTTGAAAGACCGATGAGTTTAAGCATTTATAGAGATTCATTTTCTGTTTTTCATTTCTTTGGGTTTGTAACCCAAATAGAGACATTATAAACCCTGAACCATCAGACTGGGGGCATTGTAGAAGTGATCCATTTCTTGTTGCTCCAACAATTCCATTCCTTTCATAAATTTGCTCTTTAGAGGTCTGAGGCTGTAGTCAAGAACACTCACAGTATTTTCTGTTGTTCCATCTTTTCTGTACACAGTAGTAGACATTGCTTCCCTTCAATTCCTAGACCTCTACCTGCCCTGACAGACCTATTTTATATCCCATGAGTCTTTAGAAAGGAAAATTACATGAGCATTGCACAACTCTAAGAAGTTAACCTTCATTTTAATGTTCAGCTTCTACTGTGTATTTGTGCTGAGTCGATTGAATTTTTTTTTCCAATATTGCTCTCTGGAGCAAGTAACCCATGTCAATTACCTGAACAGTCAATTGTAGGCGAATTAGCTGGCCAGAGGTTTTAACTTGTTTCAGCTTTTGTAAACAGCTCAAGTGCTAAAGCATAGGGGATGACCACCATACAGCTTCAATTCGTCTCACTGACAAAGCAGGGAAGAAAACAGAAACAAAAACAACAAAACAAAACAAACAAACAAAAAAAGCAAAGAAAAAACCCAACCTAATCCATGCAACTGTATTTTAACTGTGATGTCTTCTGTTGCCTGTCTAAATTTTTTCTTGTCCCTAAGGACTCTGGAAATTTATAAATGCCCTTTCTGTCTATCCACACACATATACGAATTTAGGTCTCTGTTTCAGGGCTAATGGAAAAAGTCTGTAGATAAGAAGTCAGACTTCTATGCAGGTCTTCTATTTCATTTGTGTCACCTGTGCTTGGGAAGCTGGTTTTTCAAAGCTTGATGCAAAAGAGCTCTGAAGATTTTCCTAGATGATTTGTGGGTGGGGGAGGGGTTGAGAAAAAAAAAAGCTTATCTGCAGGTACTGAATGACAACCACATACGAATAAGAAGTTCTGCCATGCTGCCCCACAGGAGGGGGACTCCAGATTATGGCAACGTGCTATGTATTTTACGAGGCTAGAAGTAGGGTTTGCAATGCTCTCACCAGAGAGAAAGGTAAACATTTGAGGAAACATGAGATAAGGAACCAGATTTAAACTTTATACAATATATCATACAACAGAATATCACATGCTACCCATTAACAGGTATACTATTTTTATATCAGTTGAAAATAAACTACATAAAAATTCTGAAGCAAATAATCTTTGTGTGTGTGTTAGCTTTTACCTCTGTGTTAAAATACTCAGCATGGTCTATGCATTGGTTAAAGAGGCTTATTTATTCATGATATTTGGTGTCTGAGAAGCAAATGCTAGTGAAGTCCTAAGGGTGAGAGCACAGGAAGGGGTAAGCAGCTGTGTTCAGTGCAGGAAGCAGAAAATGCTGTGTGCAGCCAAACTGCTCATAGGTCAGCAGGATCGATGAGAAATGCCTGCAGGGACCCAGGCCCCAGTGACCAAGCATCCTGGAGTGAGCTTTTCACCTTGGCAATAGCCATCCTAGGCACTCTTAGAAAGCAGCAGGAGGCATGGGATTTCCCTTCCCAGAGCATAATCCCCATGACCAAAGGGTTCCTAGGAAGACCTAACTCAAAAAGGCTCTCCAACCTCTCCTGACAATACCAGCTGGGAATGGAGCCTCTACTCATACAAATGACAGGGGATGCAATTAAGCCTTTACAAATCCACATCAGACTGTTTTATCTTATGCTTGAGTGACATAATTCCTCAACTAACAGCAATGAGTGTAACTGTGTTTTCATTAAAGACACTTGAATCACGTTTTAGCTTCTTTCTAAACACTGTTATTTACAGAAGGAAAAGGAAAAAAAGAAACAGTTAAAAATACAAAACACATCATACAGGTTGTGGATCCTCTGGATGAGTCTAGAACTTTCCTTAAAAAATAGCAAGTTTCTTGACTATATTATGAGCAGTAATTGTGACAAATTATAGCAGAATAAGTTAGGTTTCATCTGCATGCTGTCTGAACCAGGTAGATACTGGGAAGAATATTGTAATTACTCTTGTTAGGCCTATAGTGTGACTTCTGACCACCAAAGAAAAGGTCATGACTCTTGCCTGAATAAACCAAGAGTTCCCTCTGCCAACTAGTCACTACGTGAAGTGACTGCACCACCTGGAGACTGAAATGTCCAAAATGTGGAACTGGACTTCCTTTTTTATCTGAAAAGCCAAACAATTTGTCTGCTATGGTCATTTATTCTGCTAAATCATAAACGACTCTTTTGAAAGAGGATTTTATTTTTGGTGAGTGGTCCCTAAACAAGGAGCAAGGGAATAATATAAATGACATGAAGCATTCTTTCTGGCTTCCCTGACTGCAAGTATCCATGTCTCAGTTGTCCAAGAGTTAAAACCCAAAAAGGCTGAAACAAGAGAATTATGAGTTGAAAGCCAGGCTAGGTAATCTAGAGGAGACCCTAGTGTGTATCTTGTAGAAGCAGCTTCGGTGGCATCCAGCTGCATCTGTGAGGAATGCTTAGCACTGGGTGTCCCACTGACTTACCTCAAGGAAAGGATAGACTGTGTCTTAAGTCAATGTTCTGCTACTGTGAAGAGACACTGTGACCATGGCATCTCTTATAAACAAAAGTATCTAATTGGGGCTGGCTTACAGTTCAGAGGTTTAGTTCCTCATTATCATGGTGGAAGCATAGTGAGTGCAGGTACAGGTGGTGCTGGAGAGGTAGCTGAGAGTTCTACATTTGAATTGCAGGAAGCAGGAAGAGAATGATACTCAGTCTGTTTTGAACTTCTAAAAACCTCAAAGCCTACCTTCAATGACACACTTCCTCTAAGAAGGCCACATTTCCTTATAGTGCCACTCTGTGGGCCTGTGGGGGCATTTTAATTCAAACACTGATAGGGTTTGGCATGTTATCATGTCTTCCGTATTCTTTCATAAATGAACTTTCAGGACCTGTCCCTAAATTCCCCAATGCGACTATATTCTTACAATTCCTAGGTGCCATTTAAAAAATCATTTTCACTTCTTTAGGAACTGAGATTTATTTTCTAAATGCAGTTTCTTTTTCTTTTGCTCACATGAAAAGGATGCTTTTCTGTCTCGTAACTAATCATTCCATAATTGTTTAAGCAAATTGTTAACTATGGGGGAATTGTTCTTACAGTGGAAACAGTTCCAGTAAACTATTCACTATAGTAAAATTACCAAGGAATGCAACATGAGCCAACTTAGAAGTGTTCAGTAAGGTAAGGGAGGTCTTTTGTTTTCAGTCTCAGATGGGCAGGAAAAATGAAGCCAGTAACTCGGCCTGCACTGATTCAAACCTGTGAGGAATGTCCAAGGACAATGGAGACACTGGTTGTTCGTGCCTAGAGTGAGGATGTCAGAGCCTCTGGGGAGAGAGCCTTATATTCCTTTTCCTTTTCCTCTGCCTTCTGTGTCCTGCTCATGGCAGTTCTGAGTTATATATATATATATATGTGTATATATATATATGTATGTATATATATGTAGTTATGTAGTTATATATATATATGTACATATGTAGTTATGTATATATGTACATATATAGTTCTATAGTTATACAGTTATATAGTTATATACATAGTTACATATATATAACTATATAGATATATGTACTGTGTGTATATGTATACATATATATATATTTATGTACATATATTTGTAAATATGGAAATATGTGTGTGTATTTATATATACAAGCTATAGATAAAAATCTAGTGGAAGTATATCCAGTATCGTTTTTCATGGTGCTTAGAAAGCTATATAGCATGGCAGAAGGTACCACTCAACTACAGGCAATGTAGCAGAGAGATGGTACAATTTGTTTTTGTTTCCTGCTTTTACTTGGACATTACTGCAACAAAGAACACTTTCCAGATGAATACATTTTTTTTAGGTTTAAATAATTTTACAGTTGGTCATAACCAGTTTTTCTTAAGAGATAAATGATTAATACTAGAGTTGATAGACCATAACACATATGTAAGCTGTATACTAGAAAATAGCATGATATATGAAAATAGTATAAATTGAGTTCTGAAAGGTAGCCTTGAAATTTTTGGTAGTCAGTGCTTCAGAGTTGGAGGGGAATGGAAGAGCTGTATATTGAGGCATGTTTACTGACTTGAAGAATACTCAGGGTTTACAGAAGCAGAGATTGAGAGGCACCCAGCTGCATGAACACCCAAATGCACGGGGCCAGAGCTTGAGTGTATCACTGTTTTTCCACACAAAGATTTTTCCACATGTAGCACTCTGTTCATACCCAACTGTGATCCTTTAAACATTTAATGACTTCTCATATCCTAGTGGATTCCTCATAACCTTCCCACCCCAACAAATCTAAGGCCCTGCACACACTGTGGGCCCAAGCAACCTTTCTACAGTCATGGCATCAATTCATGCTGCCTCACTGAGCCTGAATAAACGTGAGCACACACTGACGTGACTCTGGGCATGCTGTGTTCATGTTCTTTCTGACTCTCATATCACTCCCCCCACCTCCCTTCCACCAAGCAAATGGAGAGCTTCCTGAAGAGCCATCCTCTTAGATTTATTTGTATCTATATCTTACCCTTATCATAAACTCACAAGAGACAAGAGGAAAAAGTTATGTATTTCCCATTTCCACACTTCTAATCTTACCAGGGAACATTTAAGAAAGTGCCTTGCTCATAGGGGAGGACCTTCACCCCTTCTATCTGACCCTACCCTATCAGGTCTCATCGGGACTGGCTGCATTGCCTTCCTCTGTGGCCTGGTAAGGCTGCATCCCCCAGAGGGAGATGATCAAAGAGGCAACCGCTGAGTCATGTCAGAGACAACCCCTGCTCCCCTTACTAGGGAACCCAGTTGGAGACTGAGCTGCCTATGGGCTACATCTGAGAAGGGGTCTAGATCCTCTCCATTTTATGGTACTTCATTGGAGTATGTAGACTAGGGGTGGGACATAGGGGGGGAGAGAGGAGGGGGTGGGGCTGGGAGGAAATGAGGGAGGAATTACAGATGGGATACAAAGTGAATAAATTTAATAAATAATAAAAAATTAAAAATAAATAAATAAAAAGAAAATACCTTGCATGGAAGAACTTCTCAATAAATACCTTTCTAAGTAAATATATGTTATCAGAGTCAATGATTTGATTATCTCATCTGAAGGGAAGCAATGGGATGTGTATGTACTAAGAGTTCTTGTAAGATCTGATGGTAAATCTGCATAATCATGCATCATTAATAGCAGTGACACCTTTGTGGGAAGAAAAGCACTCCCATCTCACAGATAAAATGTGTGCATACACTTAATACATTTATGCCATGAATTAAGAAGTACTTCAGTGCAATCTCTAATAGTGAAAACTGACCTTTCTTTTCTCTTGCATAATAAAATCAGTTAAAAGATAATTTAAATATGATAGAAAAAAAGCATCTTGCTAGAGCCACCTTTGAAGAAGCAAGAAATCATACTACTGGTGATGTCTCTGTTTTGTTTTGAGTCAGGATTCTCCATAGAATGTTCTTTCCCTTGAAGAGAGTTTAGTTACTACACAAGGAACTGAAGTGTTGCTGGACAGAATGCACTCACAGCACTGATCTGTTTTCTTCCACAAAATTAATCCTAATCATTTGGTGGAAATTGAGTATCATGTGAGTGTAAAGGAAAATTGCATTTAAACAGCCTACTCCATTTCCCTGCAGTGGCTTTAGCGAATAGATATCTTATTTATTCATATCTGTGCAAAAGTGTTCACTCACCACTTTGTCCGGAGACAGGTGAGATGTCAGTGGGAATAAACCGGCCATTGTTACCTGGGAGATCAAGCACACTGCTGTTCCATGTGGCTTCGTGATCCTGTAAAAATATGTGGTAGTGGTCCAGGCAGCAGCAGGCTTGCCTTTGGAGTGGTTTCAGCATCTCCCTGTAGGGATGGTGGGTCTCTGTGTTCTCCGTGTTCTCCCCTGTGACATGTATAATGTAATTGCACAAGTGATGGGCTATGCCTGCTCATGTTTGTGTAAGAGAATAAAACATGTCTCTAGAGGTGCTGCATAGGCCCTTGATAGCCAGGAGTCCATTACCTCACTCTGCTGCCTATAGCACAGCAGCTTATGTGGTCCAATGTATGCATGAAAGATGACGGAGCTATCCCTTAGTGGGCAGCGGAGATAAGTAATAGTTATTGGCACATGCTTCCATGTGGAATTAACTCACGCAGTCAAATGTATGGTCAATGTTTTCTTGTTTATCTACTCAAATTTACATTTTCACCTTCACAACTACTTCCCACTGTAAACTTAACTTAGGACTTTGTAAACAACAGCGTACCATATTTTTTAAAGCCATTATACAGCAAGAGAACCCAAAGGTCAGAACTGATGATTAGATGTGAAGTATCAAGTGAGATCAATGGAAGTATCAAGTATCTGGTGAGATGATAAGTTATAAGGGACAAGAAAAAATTAACATTCACCCAATCATTCTTGTAACTTATTGGAAGGGAATTCAAACATCAGATGCAGCTTGCAAATCATCACAAGACATGACAAGACCAGTTAGTCAACCAGAGTGCACATAAAAAAGGGAATGCTCAAATTTTCACCACGAGACTAGTTAATGGAGAAATAAACAGAATAATTCCCCAAAAAGACAATGTGCCCACAGTGAAAGCCTTACTCTCAAAAGGATAATCCCTTATTTCATTTTTGTTTGGGCATGTTTAGATACTGTTTATGAGATATATTATGGTAACCCAATGAATGCAGTTTTACATGATAACCTCTAAAGGACTTGGAAAGCAGACACTAGGTGGCAGGAATTGCAAGCAAGGATTTCACCAAGTGGAAATAACATATAATAAACATACACAAACACATTTGCAATGACTTTCAACCAACATGTATGTATACAAATGTGTGTGTGTGTGTGTGTGTGTGTATGTGTAGACTAGGCAATGCAACATACAAAGATCTGCCTCTGTTGACTATCACCCGAGAACATTGTTAAGCACATAGTAACTAACACTGTGCTTTCAGTGAGTAAATGTACCAACTTAGATATCATTAGTGAGATGATAGATCAAAAGTTTGTTATAAGATTTCTATTAAAATATATTTCTATTTCTTGATCAGTAAATTCACTACACATGGCAGCCCAGCTTCCTATTCTCAACTTGTGAATTTCTCGAGCACTGTCTAACCAATGTTCCATTAACCTAAATTCAGTTCTATTTAAAAATATTTTCTTATAATTAAATCGATGCATGTCAGAAATTACACCTTTGATGGCTATACTGATTGTGTACCCAAAGCTCAGTTAGAAGTCAGGTACCACACACTAGAAAAGTACTGGAGAAAAAAAAGGGAAAATGCAGAACATACTTTATCTTCCTGTTTTCTTTTTATGTACTTTAATGTTGAGTGTTTCATTCATGTGTGCAATAAAATATGACCCTATGTACTCTCCATTTCCCCTTCATCTGCTCCCATATCTCTCAAAGCATGTACCCCAATCAACTTTTGTGTTTGGATTTGTGTTTTCTTTCTTTTTTTTCCTTCTTTCTCTCTCTTTCTTTCACTTTGTATTGATTCTTAATGAGTTTTACATCATGAACCTCAGTCCCATTCATCTCCCCCTCCCCTCATATCCATACTTTGATCTTGAAACCTCCCCCCACCCCAAAATAACACACATGCAGCATAGAAAACCATTTCATTATGGAAGCTATAGTATGTCACAGTTTATATCCCTCTGTCCACACATTTTTCACTTGCAAATCTTTGCTGCACTGAGTCATTGGTCTGGTTCCAGGTCTTTGGCTTCTGTGACACCATCAGAACTGGATTATCACTGGGACTCTTCCTAGTTACCCTGTTGTTGCCCTGTGTCATGGAGATCCCACAGCTTTGGAACAGCAAGACTTTTCCTTTTGGGAGGTCCAATCTTTCACAGATGATATATATTTGGGGGTGGGCTAATTCAGAGACCTGGATCTGGGCCTGGGTGGTAATTAAGCTGGTCAGCACACCAGCTGTCCCTTATCGGCACCACCAAGTTCTGCAGTACTGCACTGGCTAGCCCACCCAATACTGCCACCAACAGGAAATAGGGTCTGCTGTCCAGTTCTCATGCTGGGGTCAGCTTACCTTCACCCATGCCTCCAGAACCAGCTCCAATGTGCTGTCCAGTCAAGGCTCACTTTCTGAAGTGCAGCCAGTGAGGTGGTAGAGATAGCTCTCCTGGTCTCCCACCCTCAGAGCTGGCTCTCCAGTGTCTTTGCCATCAGGGAAAGCTCTGCTGTGTTGCTTATGCAAGGTGCAGGACTGGCTCTCCTGAGTGCTACAGCCAGTGAGAGGGCAGGGCTAGTTTTCCTGCTCACATGCCCTAGGGGGTCCGATAGCCCAGTTGCAGCAGGTAGTGAGGGGCAAGCAGGAGAACATCACTCCAGCGTCCACACCACCTCACGGCAAAAGAGTTACTTTTCCAGCTCTCCCACTCTTACTTACCCTTGGGCCTGGCTCAACTGTTCCTCCCTCACCCAGGGCCAGCTCTGTTGTGCTGCCCAGGCAAGGTGCAGCGCCCTTTCTCCCGAGTGCTGCAGCTGGTTAGAGGCAGGGTCAGCTGACCCAGGGCTCACACACATCCCAGCTCCACTGTGCAAGGGGCAGGGCCAACTCTCCGAGGTCTTGCCACTGGTGAGAGGTAGGGGGAGCTCTCTAGAGCACAGCAGCCTCTGAGGGCAGTGTCCGTTCTTCCTAGTCCCTGGACATCTACATGGTCCCCTGCAATTGGCCGACCAGGGATAGCCTCATGTACTCTAGTGGTAATATGTGCCAGGAACACCGGACATCGACATAACCTCTATGGCTACGTAGCCATGGGCCCAGACATGACCCTCAGCAGCATCTCAGGCTGGGACCACAGGATGGGTCCAGGTGGTGGGGCTGGCCACTCACAGCAGGCTACTCCTCTCTGTCTTCCCAGTTCCATGCCTCTTCTTACTGCTCAAGGTCAAGCTGCTCAACTTCTCTTTCTTTTCTATCTGTCCTCTCCATACTTGCACATTGTGGTGGCTCCTGCTGCAGGCTGGCCATGCAGCTGACAGGCCTCTGGGTGATATCCGCAGTCTGCACTGTAGGGTCTGCTGCTCTCCAGTTCTCATGCCCTGGGGCCAGCTTACCCTCACCCATGTCTCCAGAACCAGCTCCAATGTGCTGCCCAGTCAAGGCCAACTTTCGCAAGTATAGCCAGTGATGGGTAGAGAGATAACTCTCCTGCTCTCATACCCTCAGAGCTGGCTCTCCAGTGTCTTTGCCATCAGGGCCAGCTCCGCTGTGTTGCTTATGCAAGGTGCAGGACGGGCTCTCCTGAGTGCTACAGCCAGGGAGACAAGCAGGTGCTCAGAGGCCTGACTGTGCTGTGTCCTTGAGGGCAGGTCTGTGAGTGGCATGGCAGTCCTCAGGTCTCTGTCTTGCCTTCCTCCTTCCTCACTGTGCTTTGTGCTGGTAGGCAGGACCCTGTGTCTATGATCCATCCATGCCATGGGGCTGAGGTCAGGTCTTTCCCCACCCACACCCTGAGGCAGAGCAAAATGCAGACCTCAGTCTTCCTCCTCCTTCACTGCACAGCCTGTATTTAATTTGATTTTTAAGTGCCATAGGCATAAAACCAACACTGTGTCTCCTTGCCCGTTGCTAGGGATGGGGAGGAAGTTCTACTGTTTTTTTTTTTTTTAATTTTTCCTCATCTTGATTTTTCTTTCTCAGTTACACAAAAGTTTCTACTACTGCTTTTTGCTAAGAGACTAGTGTATAGAAGTTTGCTATTTCTATCTTTTCTCTCATTCCATTCATAGATGCTTCTGGGGTCAACTTCAGGCATTGGATTTGTTGCCCAGGGTTATTCAGTGTCTCTGCTACAGTGTGGAATATAACTGAAAGCAGAATAACATGCTCGGCAACGTTGCCTAAACATTTGTTAAAATATTCAAGAACAAATGAAATGGCCTTCTAAACACAAAATAAGTTAGGAGCGACTGGTGGGCACTGATGCCATCTCATTGGAAATGAAGACACTGAGATTATAGGCATTCAAAAAATGCAAAGTAGAGTCAAAGACAAAACATTGGATCTGGATGAAGCAATGCATTCTTTAAAGTCACTCTGTGGGTCCAATATGCTCCCTTTCCTTTGTTTTTTTTAATTAATTGATTTATTTTATTAATTACAGCTTATTTACTTTGTATCCACCTGTAGCCCCTTCCCTCATCCCATCCTAATCCCACTCTCTCTCCCTCATCTCCTCCCATGCTCCTCCCCAAGTCCACTGATAGGTGAGGTCCTCCTCCCATTCCATCTGAGCCTAGCCTATCAGGTCTCATCAGGACTGGTTGCATTGATTTCTTCTGTGGCCTGTTAAGGCTGCTTCCCTCTCAGGGGAAGGTGATCAAAGAGCCAGCCACTGAATTCATGTCAGACACAGTCCCTGTCCCCATTACTACTGAACCCACTTGGAGATTGTGCTGCCATGGACTACATCTGTGCAGGGGTTTTAGGTTACCTCCATGCATGGCCCTTGGTTGGAGTATCAGTCTCAGAACGGACCCGTAGGCCCAGATTTTTTGGTTATGTTGTTCTCCTTGTGGAGTTCCTATCCCCTATAGGTCTTTCTGTCTCTCCCTTCTTTCATAAGATTCCCTGCACTCTGACCAAAGTTTGGCTATCAGTTGCAGCAGCATCTGTTTTTATACCCTGCTGGGAAGGCTCCTGTTCCTTTTTCCTTTGTTGATGGAGCTCTTTTTCTTAGGAGTTTATCACCTGCTATTGAATCAACACTGGCTACAATGATTCAAATGGTCAATGAGTTCCAAAGGGATAAAATTGGGAAGGTAGAAGTACTTAAGCATTATTTCAGCAAGTGAAGACAACATCAAAATTAGATCCATACAATGGGTAATTTATTAATGCATACAACAAAGACAGCAATAGAAGCTTTAGGGTAAGTGAAGGAAAAAGAAGGTTTTCAGCACTCTGATTGGATAAGGGTCATAAGAGTTACAGCTGTGGGTGTGGACTGCAATCATGGTGGAGGGTTTTCTGTGAAGAGCCAGTGGGGTTTCTGAAGATGAGTGTTGGAGTTTCTTTTTCACTGGGATCTATTTGACTTTTAGTTTTCTCTTTAGTCTTTCTGCACAAAAGGTGAAAGCAAACACCTTGGGTGAAAATCAGTTAACAAGTTAGCAAAGCCATGTGTACAGTCATTCCAAGGAAGCAGCCTTTTTATTAAGCAATCAGTGCTCTAACACCGGTATGCCAGTCTCTGAACACAGTAACATTTAGATGTCTATCTCTCAATTAACTGGCATTTTGAAAAACAAAGCCTAAGGAAGATGGGGCAGCATCTACTCTTGGACCATCCTTTCACTGAAGGACTGACTGATATCCCACAGTGCCGTTAAGCATGAGGGAGGCACTGCAGAGGACCTAAACCCACATTAGTGGAAAACGTGGTCTCTAAATCTTACCCAGATAAGATAATTAGAATTTTTCTACTGTGCTGATTAATACAGAATAAATCTTTGCTTTAGTGTTTTAGCTCAACCATGTTTCTCATGATCTATTTAGAGCAGAGCAGTTGTTTTCATTATAAATTCAACAACAAAAAAAAAACCCCACAGGCCTTCGCCTAGCTAATCATAGTGTATGGCTTTAATTTTGCTAAGAAAATTGATTGCCAGCTCATTTACTTTAGAGACAGCAGAGTGCTGTAAATTTTTTTAACTGGTTGGAATGGATGATCTAAAAAATATACTAGGTGGAAACATCCCCTGCTGTTCAAAATATATTGTTATTAAGTTGCTGAATCTTACATTCCAATGGAAAAAAAAAACTATATAAATGAAGCACAATTTCCCCAAATTCAGGAGTTAAACAACAGATACAAGGCTGTTTCAATGTCTACCATGCTGAGAGAGAAAAGTAAAGCAGAATACTCTTTAAAGATTCGTACACGGACCTAAGTGTAAGCCCCTCAACTGTGCAGCACAGGTGTGCTCCATGTAAAGTGAGTAAAATTTTGACCAGTGGAGGGGAGACATCGGGCATATACTTAAGATGGAGGAAGTTAATAACCAAGTTCTTCATGGCTGTCAGGTCCTACAGATATTTTCAGTTAGCTGTGTATTGGGGAAATGGTTTTACACATATGGTCAACTTTCCTTAATTACAGGAAACATTAGCAGTCATAACTACTTTGATTTTGGACCTCTTATATGAAATATATAATAATATAGGATTACTTAGCAACCCAAAACTGTAAATAGAATATAGAATATGAAAAGCACATTTTTATCAAATTAAAAAATGCTTAAATCAATAGACATTTAATGCACATTGAATGCATTTGATTGTATTTTAAAACATAATATTAATTATCCTTGAAATGAAAGCAAGTCCTCTGGCTTATTTGTTTTTCATAACCTAGGTACATTTTTCTACAGTTATGTATGGTCAGGCACTATTTTTTATATTTAGAGACACTACATCATTTTAGGCAATTTTTTTCTACATAGCTTCAATTTTTAAATCTGGATTTCATTTTGTTTAAATATTGGCTTTGCTTTTTCATTTCTTTTCATTTTATTTCAAAGCTTTAGTAATTTTTTATTTTATGAATATTGATGCTTTGTTTGCATGTATGTGTGCTTTCTTGTTGTCCATGGAGGTCAGGAGTTGGTATTGGGTCGCCTGGGATTGACACTACAGAAGGTTGTGAGCTGCTGTGTGGTTACTGAAAATTGAAGATATGATCTATTCAAGAGCAGCCAATGTTCTTAATTGCTGAACTACCTTTCTGCCCTTGATATTGTTTTGTTTTGTTTTTTGGCAGCTAACATTTAGCTGCCCCCTAATCCACAGTATCTTGTACCTACCCTTCAAAGCCCTTACACTAGGCTTTAAGTATCTTTTAATAACAAGATCTTATTATCAACTCCATGTTTCTTGTAGACTTATGTTGTATTTGTCTACAATTCATATTTCTTTTTGGTGTAACACAGTGTCTTATTTAAATTAGCTACTCTAAATGTTTATTGAATTAATTTCAGGGTAGAAAAAATTTAAATGGGTAAAAATATTTTGACATATTAGATGCTTACTTAAATATTTTCTAAGGTTTCTGCTGTTTTCTCTTCTCTATTATGGCACACTCAAGAATTCTCTTTGAAGAATTCAGTGCTTGAACCTGGTGGCCATAGGTTCAGAATGTTTTCTGACTCTTGTATGGCTACTGTGTCTGCCGAATGAGATGAGTGTGCTGAGGCTGTCTTGGATGACTTGATTTCATATGCCAGCAATACGATATTCTCCCTATCAGGTTTCCTGTGAGTTAGACCCATACTAACTGCTGTATCATCAGTCTTTAAACTAGGCATGCACCTATTTGATCCATGTCTGTATTTATTCAGTTCATCTTTCCTGTAGTAAAAATTTAAAAGAAATAAAGGAATTTAAAAATGTTTCTTAGTTTAAAGGTCTTCACTCATTCATAAGGAAAGAGGAATGTTTGCGATATTTATAAAATTATATAGGAATGTATGTGGTTACCTTCGATTTAATGTAAAACACTGTGATACTTGGAAAGGCACATTTCAAAACAAAGACAAGGTTATTAAATATTATGAAGGGAGATGGCTTCTTGTGGCTGAGATAAGCATTTGACTGCAGTGTAGTGTGCACCTCCTGCACCTACTTTTCTAAGAGAGAAGGATCACTGTAACCTTGTCTTGCATCTTGAGCTTTTATAGAGTGATGTGAAAGTAATGGGAGGATTTAAATCTTAAAGCCTGTCCCCAGCCCTGGCTTGCAGGAAGGCCATAGACTCCTAAGCCTCCCCAAACAGGACCACCAATGGGGGAACACATATTTACATGCCCAAGATTATGTGAGGCATCTCTCCTTCACATCACCCCTCTCTCCTCCTGTCAGTCCTTGGGTTTCAAATCTCCATGATTCCCATAATGCTAGTCTACATGTTAGGATGGTCCTGTGTTGATCTCCACCGTTGTCTACACACCGTGAAGTGAAGATTTATCTAGAGCAGCAAGCATCCTATTTCATTCCCCAAGTTGTCATTGATAACACTTAGAGTTTTCAATACTTTTGTATTTTCGTTATTGTATCTATTAATATAGCATAGATTATGGAAACTTCTTAAAATGTTAGAGGTATAAGAGATATATCAAACATTCTGATTTTGTAAAAAATCATATACAGAATACCATTACAATTATTGTTTCTAAATACTGAACTTCTATTATAAATACTATAATTGTAAAAAATTATAAATTAAAAAACTATGATTGTAAATACTACAATTATTGTTTCTAAATACTAGCTACTGAAGATGGCCAGCTCTTCTCATGTCTTTTTTCTGATTGTTTTGAAATTTTTAAAGTGTATGTGTGTGGGGGGGGGGAGGTTGTTTTGTTCTTACGTTTTTTGAGGCAAGGTTTTTATGTGTAGCCCTAGATATCTTAGAACTTGCTCTGTGGTCTAGGCTGACTTCAAATTCAAGGAGATTTGCCTGCCTCTAATTCCTCAGTACTGAAATTAAAAGCATGCAGTACCACACCCAGCCCAATTTTTAAATTTTTGAAATGATTACAGGAGGTTGGAAAGAATAGTACAGAGTCTTGTGCCTTTATCACAACATCTTGCTCCTGTTTAACTCTTGAAGGCTATTGTTCCCAAGGACATTGTCCTTGCTAAATTTTAATTTTTTTCATGTTTTACATTTATGTGTGTGTGCTCTGCATATTTATTTTTATATGGTTTTCCATAAGCATATGCTTTCTTGTGTTGGCATTCAGAAATGCTGTTTTACTTTACACATGTTTCTTCCTACCTCTTCATAATTATGACCTCCTCCCAACTCTTGGTAACAGATAATATGGCAGACAGACACTAGAGATAAAATGGCAGATAAAACTTATACTTGAAAATAATTCCTTGTAGTTTAAGCTCTGAGTCGAGGCTACTTGATTCTATTACCCAATTTTACCACTTACTTTCTACATGATAACTTAATTCTTTTAGATTAGTGCCTTCATCTGTAATGTGAGCATGTGGCCAAATACACTTCATGCCATTACCATAATTGGGTCTTGTGATCTTCTGTGATAATAGAAATTATTGTTATGAACTATGTCTCATCTGTGTCCCACAATGTAGTAGAGAAGACAAAGATACCACACAGCAATATAAATCCTCTTAGGTAACTCTTGTGAAAAACCTATAGAAACACACCATTGAAGGAAAATAATTGGAAGAGTAGATTATGGCAGGAAGTAAAACACTAATAAGATGATTGGGAAAGCAACTATATTTCAGGGAGGGAAAAGATATCAGTAAAGAGGATTATAAAAATTTTGATACGCATGCTGGGTCTCTGGAAGAAACGTCCCATATCATTCCATCTCAAGGACTAAGTGAGAGCTTTGAGTTAGAATATACTAAGGAAAGGGACTTTCATCTCAGCTACAATGCAGGGAATTAAAGAGGGTATAATGACAAAATAAAAAATGCGTCTTAGAAAAATCACCTCTCAGCTGTAGCACAAAGTGATAGTGGAATGAATGCACCTTCTCCCGACAACTAAATAAACTGTAAAAAAAAAAAAAAGAAAAAAAGAAAAATTTTATTATGGAAAAAGTGCTTCACCAATATTCTTCAACTCATAAAAAGTTTCTTCCCAGCACCACAAAGTGAAAAACAAAAACAAAAACATCTAAAATGCATATAAAACCTGTGGAAGTTCTGTCCACACTCTGTATGTTTATAGTAGACTTCTGCATATCTTATAGATTTGAAGAAAACACAACTCAGGAAAAGTTTTGCTATTAGTCTTTTTTTTTTTTCTGTTTTTGAGACAGGGATTGTCTGTGCACACTTGGTTGTCCTGAACTCACTCTATAGATCAGACTAGCCTTGAACTCACAGAAATTCACTTGCCTCTGTCTTTGCCTCTGCCATCCCAAGTGCTGGGATCAAAGGCTTGCATCATGGTTCTCAGCTCTAACATTTATTTTCTTCTATAAAATTCTGGAGATTTAAATACAATTAAAGATCCATACTTCAGTAAACATAAAATACAGATTAACTTTTTATGTAAAGAATATTCATCTATAATATATTTGTAGAAGTGAAACTTGTTTTAGCTAATCAATCTTAGCAGATAATTTTTCAAAGCAAATATCAAATATTTATTATTCTCTTGGTATAAAAACTATTTTTGAAAAATAAACTTAATTCTAATATTGTAAGGAAAATGTAGTTCCTTTAAGATTTTGGTTTCCTTTCTTGATTTTAGAAAAATAATGAAAAGTCTAGTGTGCTTTCCTTGTGTTTCTGGACTTCTTCTTCCTCCTTGTCTTACCCTAGGCAATCTTCCCTCCCAGGTCTTGCTTGCCTGGCTTTCTTCTCAAGTCTCAATTGGCCATCTCTTTCCCCTGTTCTCATTGATAAGGCCTATAGGCATCACAAGTCCAGACTAAATCTTTGATTCTGCGGGGGACCCTGGCTCCACTTTGCTCACCCACTTCCAAATCTCCTTTAGTCAGTTTGGCTTAGATATCTGCCAATCTTCTGGGCTCCAGACATGGGTTGAGAATCTAGCCTACATTATCTGTTTTAGTCTGGAAACATGGCTCTCAGATCTTCACACACCCTTTTCTAGAAAGCACGTGTGTGTTTGTTTAAACTCATGAGAACGTTCATGTCTCAAAGACTGGTATTTTTTCTTATGATTTGTATTTTTATTGACTGACAAAGGACCCTTCAAATAACTGATAGTGAATTGTTGCTAAGTAACAATAAATGGCTGTATGCAGATGCTATAGAATTGAGAACATGACCATTAATTGGAAAGGTACGAGATGAAATTATCATATGCATGTTTTGAGAAAATATAAAACATTTTCATTTTTAAGGGTAGCCCTGAAGAGCCTGGTCAAACAAATATTGATTAATAAAAGCTTCAGTGTATTCTAGGTCAAAGCACCACAGACTCATGGAACAGAACACAGCTTTTGTAGCATACAAAATAAATTAAAAAAAAACGACAAATGCAAAGAAAATTCTATATACTAGTTGCATATTAAAAGTAGCACAATATTTTTTCCTTTTCATAACATACCTCTTTACTTCTGTTTTAGAAAGCAATTAGGAGAAATATGGGGCCAAGGGTTCTGGCCCACTGCTGGTAAAAGAGATTTTTGAGGAAAGTTAATCTGTAGTCTGACTTTGAAAGCATATGGATTTTCTCCTACATCTTGCTTCCACTAGAATGACTACAGCCTTGTGGTCATGAAAGCTGGGTTAGAATTCAAGTCTTGCAGTTTAGTTATATTTCTTTTTTTTTTCTTTTTTTTTTCTTTTTTTTTAATTTAT
>CM053747.1:8129204-8167064 GCA_028658305.1 Pachyuromys duprasi
GGGCGGACTCACACCCTGACTGAGATTTTGCTGGCGGGGCGTTAGAGTTGCGCCCCGGCAATGTGCGGACTGGTCAAAATGGTCCCGGAATCCACTCAGTCTGGTGTGGTTCTGATGATCGGACCGAACCCGCCGTACACCCGCGGGTCGAAGCAGAACCCGGGTGCAGTGTGCGCTCGTAGGGCGCAGTTCAGTGAAAACGGCTCCCGGTTCCCCCCGAGACTGCCTGGGAGTCTGTACGATCCAGTCTATAATGGCGGGTGTGGGCGCCCAGAGCAGCCGCTCGTCCAGATCAGAGCTGTGCACCGCTGGTCGCAGGGAAATTTCTCCAGGTAATAACTGGGTGTCCCTAGGATTTTCCCACTTGATTTTCTCACCGTAGGAGTTCCGCTCACCTGGCACTCACAATGCTGGCGTTTTAGGTCCCAGAGTTCAGTCTCCTGGTCGCTGCGTTGTTTCTGCTCTCCTACTCCTCAGACACAGTGTTCTCTTGTGGCAGCCATCTTGGATCCCCCTAGTTATATTTCTGATTCCAAACATTTTATTTGACAATTAAGATTCTTGGCGTTCTTATCTCAGAAGTTTAAATAATGTTATTTTCTTCTCAGCATTATGCAAGGACAGAGAAAATTCTTGACAAGTGTGCCTGCTGCCTCTGAGTTACTTACAAATGTTTGTGATCTTTGTAGATCATGAGTCTAATGAGCTCTTAAAAATGCAAAATGCTACAAGAGGTATCTCTTCATACACTCTGTTACCTCTGCCTAGAATAAATATGCAAAGTGATTCTTCCCTTGCCAGCAGGGCTATAAAGTTCTCTTGCTCACACTGGTAAAGGCTGTGAGATATTTCTCTTAGTGCTTGCCTAAAGTTACAGTCCTGTGAATTATAGGACTACTAGTCTAGATAATTAGCAATAAAACAACTTTCTCTTCTATAATTTTGCTTCAAGTTCAAGTGGTGCTTCTGGGTCAAATGGAACTGTTAGAAGGATAGAGAAAGGAGGGAAACACACAGTAAAACAAACAAACAAACTGAGTGTATATCCTTTCTACCTTTGTCACTACTGGGGTTGGTGGCAGTTCACATCATCAAGAAGAACTTGCAACTGGAAGATTGGCCAATATTGAATAGGACTCAGATTTAAATTCAGTTTTTCTTTAAAATAAACGGAATGCAAGTCCACTTTCCTCTTTCCTCCATTTACTCTCAGTCACCGATGCTATTGATAGTTAAAAAATTCACCCTGGCTTTGAATTCACATTTAACATCTCTAAACTGCCAGATAAAAATAAGGAGCACTGTGATAAATTCTGTGCCTTTCTTGAGATCTATCTCTCTCGAGTCATCCTGAAAAATTACAGCTGTATAATATTTAATTCATATAAATTATGTATGTTTAAGAGAATCTCTAAATACTAGTGGCTTTGAACAAATACTACAGTATCTAAACGCAAAGTATGAGAGCCAAGAAGTCCTTGATGTACTAATTTCTGGGCTAGAGAATGCCCATGATAATAATTAGCCTGTGGTGAAGAGGTGTGTGCTTCGTCCCTCAATGCTGATGATAAGTGAACAGTCCAGGGTATGACGTTATAGCAATAGCGATGGAGAGAATGATAATAGGCACCGCCTTTCTTTCCACCTTGAAAATTAAGACGTGGAATAAATAAAGACCCCTATGTCTTCATAAACAAAATCAGTGAAGAGCCTTGGTCATCTTCATTCACTGACTTCCAGTAAAAATAAACCACTAATGCATCATTATATTAAACCACTGTCAGGTTCTGATGTGTGCATACATCTAGGTGTACTTAGAAATGAGGGTGTGTAACTTGCTTTTCTCTAGATGCTAGACCCTGCTTTCAGGTTGCTCTCTTAGACAGATATTGATTTTTTTCCCCAGAAAGTATTACTTTCCATACCCCTGCTCTCCACTTACCTGAAAGGAACCTCTCAACCCGCTTTCATTATTTGTGATATTTAATAAACACTGATTCATATGTTATTCATCATTGTCCATCGTAGGTCTGCCTGCATTCTGCCAGTTCACAGCAGGCAACCTTTAGAAACCCTTCTCTGTTTAGTACCCGGCATTCTCACACGTTCCCTTGTGTTTTTAATTTTAAGATTTATTTTTATACACTTTTAAATTTTGTTTTATGTGTTGGGATGTTTTGTCTGTTAGTAATATCTGCCCTAGCTTTTCCTCATAAAATTCTACCTCTTGAAGTAACAGAACCACCTCTCCTATGGAAAATTTACTTCTGTACCAAACCTCACATCAGTTTTTAAATTTGTTTTCAGTCCTTGAATCTAGTTATAGCCTTGTCTGAGGAAAATAAAATATGTTCAAGGAACCAATTCCACCTCCCTCCATAAATTTAGCCTTTGGATTCCATTATTTCTCATGATGTTGTCTGTGTCTGGAGCAGTTCTACATTCTGGATGCGCAACTGGGCATCTACACCTGGGTGAGATACTATATTTTATACGAACTCTAAATTAGAAGGGGATGCATCAGGGTCAGAATCAGACAAACCATTCTGCTGTGGAAATTTTCTATTGGCAGCTTAAAGAAGCTATTTATTACAGCACTTTAGTCTCGTATTTTAAGGGTAGTTGGGAACAAGAGACTTAGCACTTCCTTCATGTGTGTATGCGTTGGCTCTGTGAGTGCTCCCCATATAGAAGAAAGCAGAAGTAAAAGCATAGACTTAAGACTATGAGTTCATAATTTACATTTACTGTCTTCTCAGAATCAGTTTCATCTGTATAAAAAAATAAAGTTCATTTTATGAGTGTTAAATAAGAAAGCGTGTTAGTCAGCTCACACATAGCCTAGCAAAGTACTGGAGGAGTAGTTGTGAAGTCCTGTTAGCAAATATCTTTCCAAAACCTCTAAAAAAAAGGCAAATGGCACCTGGTCAAGTTTTAGTTTTTCACAAGGAAAATAGCAGAAAACAAAAGAGTTACAACTAGCTAGAACATTGCGTTTTCTGATTTCAAAGCTTATGTTGGTTCCATGATGATCATCTTTTCTATGTAGATATAACATGATCAGTAGCTGGTGGCAACAGTCTGTAGGCTGGTTTCCCAGAACAAAGAAAGCCATCTGGATGCTGGCATTCCGTTTGTATACTTCCTCGTCTGTCCAGACCTGAGAAAGTAATCTGGGCATTACTTTCTGGGCATCTGGGAGGATGCCTGTGTCTTGTCACACTCCTCTGTACAACTGAGAGATGCTGATGTTGGACTGCACCCCCAGAAAACATGAGCCCAAATAAACACTTCCACTTCTAAGAAGCTTCCCGCCAGGTAACTGTTCACAGCAACACTAACACTAATAATCCAAGTGCCCTAGAACACGGCAACAATCTCGTACTGCCTACAAATGCTATTATGCTCTTCGTTGTAAATATATATACTTACATATTTACAAATTTTACATATAACTATATCTTTTTCAGAAAAAGCTGAAGATGTTAATGGTGGTGTAGGATGTCTTGAAGGTAAAAGAGATTAGTGAGTAAGTGTGGGACCATGATGCTAAGATTTAATTCTGGCAATACCAGATAGCCACTGAGTTTGGTACAAAAATGAGGGACTCCATTTGTCACGGGGTTCTCTCTTCTCTGCCTGATCTGGGAAGCCCAAATCTCCAAATCTTCTAGCTGAGGAATGGCATGTAGTCCCTAGAGGGAAAAGACAGGTTCAACTCCATTTCTCCCAGTATATCCTTTTCAGCAAACAGGTGGGGATTACTGGAAATACCGCACCCTATGCTAATGAGAACTTTGCTTTCAGGGAATAGGATAATTAAGTACTATATTCCCTTCTGGTGATAAGACCATGCTAATGCATGTAAAACGAAATACTGTGCTGCTCAGGTAAATGAAGCATCCCTAGCACTCTTAGCCCCATCGAATCAAACACATTTGTCCTCAAAACTCCTCCCACTGCCCAACATCTATAAGTCCCTGGTTTGACACATAATAAATAATCTATTTCACCATGACCATCTGAGACTTGTTGTTTATTCTAGGGAAGAAAGGACTCCTTTCCTCCCCAAAGAACTCACTGCTGGACGCCCGGGGCTTGGCTTCTAGCAAGGTAACCATAGCTGCCTCAGTCACTGCTGAAGAGGAGGCAAGCCACTGATCCAAAACCAAGCAGCGTCTGGACCTGCATTCTGGCCCCAAACTGACAAGGTGCAGGTGTCCACCCAAATCCTCTGCCCTTAGCATGGCAGCTTAACCAAAAAGCTGTAACACCTGGATACCTTCCCTGGCTTTGGAATGCTCAGTTTCCACTACAGTCTGGTACTGTTGGTATCATTAAAAAAAGCTAACTAATACCCTACAGAAAACTCTTTTCTACACTGTGGTGTGATCTTTGATCTGAGCACTCTAGCTGCTCCTGAGAAAAGCAGCCCACCCAGAGAAATAAATGCCCTCCAGTGTGGCGCTCAGCAAAGGAGGCAGCCGGCAGCAGCAGTGGGAAACAGGTATGTATCACTAACACCAGCAGCAACATGTAGAGACACGCAATGGACAACAGAATAGAAATGTGAATTCTACCTGGACTTTACACATGGATCTGAAAATTTCCATTTCAAGCTGCTTTTATCAACTGCCATTGGATCTTACCTCCAGAGAGGAAGGAGAGTGCTTGAGAATAGTCATGTTGACACTATGATGGAAGAGTGGAGGGTAGTCTTCACAACCTTGCTGACAGAAACTTAATAAAAAAGCAAGCAAAGAAATGAGCTTGAAAAATTACCAGTCACACAAAATGCAACTGCTAACAACCAGGGATGGGCGACAACCTGAAAGGAATTCTTTGCAGGATAGGGTCGGGGGGTCAATTGTAGGGGAGAGATGTGAAGTCCAGACCATGTGTCCTAGCCTTTGTGCCAGGAGTCATAGACAGGAAAAGGCACCTGATGAAAGTAAAGCTATAATTCAAGGTTGTCTTGAGCCTGAGAGCCAGGGCTGTCTCATTTATAGCTGCAGGGAGGACTCTTACATAAGACCGTAGCCTCTTGCACTTTTCCACTCTGTTCAAAGACAGCCTGCCTATCCCACCTATTTTCAACACGGGTTCTGGGACTCTAACTCAGATATCTGCACTTTTAAAAGAACCATCTCTCTCGTGCCCTGCATACTTTAAATAAATAACCCTTCAGCACAAAACACTCTCTTTACAAATAACACAAAAAATAACAAGTGAAAAATAACTTAGTTGCTAATTGGCAGCAATAAAGCATGCTTAACTCTTAAGATATCTTTCAGACATGATATGTAAAATCACAGACAAATCGATAGCACATCAAAATTCATTTCTCACATGGGCAAATCAATTCTAATATCTTGTTAGAAATATGTTTGCCTCTAAAATTGCCTGTCAATATGCAGGAGAGGTGTTCCCATTCTAACACCAACTCAATAAAGCTATTAACGATGGTTAGTACAGTCATCTGAAAAGAGCCCAACTCTCCAGATGATTTCAGAATGTAGATTTTGTTTAACAGTCTCCAAGTGACCCTATACATTTACAGAAGTCTTCTTTGGATACAAGCTATGCTATAGAGATAAGAATTTTGTTGTTTAAAAATCAATTATCTATGTATCTGCAGTTTTTAAGAAACTTATTATTATTATTATTATTATTATTATTATTATTATTATTTGAGACAATTCTCCTACGTAATCCTGGCTGGCCTGGAGCTTGCTATTTAAACAAGCCTGGCTTTGTTTTAGCAATTCTGAGTTTCTTGTTGTTCCATATGAAGTTGAGAATTTTTCTTTCAAGGTCTGTAAATAATTGTGCTGGTGATTTGATGGGAATTGCATTGAATCTGTGGATTGCTTTTGGTAAGATGGTCATTTTTACCATATTAATCCTGCCAAGCCATAAGCATGGGAGATATTTCCATCTTCTGATATCTTCTTCTATTCTTTCTTCAGAGACTGGAATTGTTATCAAAGTTTTGAAGTGACTCCAAAAATAAAATAATATCATAAAACATCCTTTATTTTTCCTATAAATATCTTAATTTGTATTATACCATCTGGACTCTGTGCAGAATTTTCACAAGAGCCAACGTCAACATTTTTTTTAGGTCTTCTGACATAGTGCTTTTCAGGCTTTTAATTAATATATCTGAATCAAGAGGATTGTGTTAACATAAAGTTGTGACTCAGAGAATCTGAGCAAATTCTGTCATTCTAACTCTAAGATAATATCTGATATGTGTGTGCGTGGGGGTGTTCCTTACACTTTGAACAGCAAACTTTGAAGTGGTTTAAGACATGAGGTATAGTGCAGTTATGAAGCTCATACTGTATTCAGATCTCTTCTAACCAATAATTTGTTGTTGAAATTTAGAGTGGTACAAAGGAATTCAGTGTACCTCTCATCAATGTGAAAACTGATATTCTAGTGTCATGTACGTGGGTGCGCTCTGTCTCCTTTGGAGGAAGATTCAGAGGAAAGCAATGGTGATCCATATGTCCAACACTGCTCTCATCTTATGTTAAACTTAGTCTTGAAGACCAGCTAGCTTTGTTCTTCTCTGTAGTGTTTTTCAATAGTGTACTATACCCAATCTTTTCAGTCAATACATGTTCAATGGAGAACACAGAGGTTTTCATTGTTATGGCTTTGCTTCCATGTACTTTAAAACAAAGACTGACTCATTAGAAATGAGGATACTATTGCTACAGAAGAACACCCAACTGGTACTAAGTGTGTTATTTTATTGACCGGTGACTTGATGTGGATGGTGACCAGGCATCAACCACGTGTCTCATCAAAATCAACTAGGACATGAGGATCATGTGGCCTCAGGCCTTGTGAATAAGAGTAAAATACCATCTTCTACATTGTTGTGCTGAACTTAGATGTTCCCACTCCCAGGGCTGGACTCACCTAAGTGGTGCCATTTGCATCAATGTGGCAAGTCACCACTAAGCACCCCTCTTTGGGCTGGGAGAAACTGATGCTACCTGTAGACTTGTAACTAAAGCACTTCTCTTTCACAGCTTCATTCTAAGTTAGGAGCTCACATTGACACAACAGGTCAAAGCTAACCTAATACCCACTACATCTCATTTTGAGGTAGGTAGACAGCAATAGTTGGACTTTACTGGCTCCTACTGGGCCACTGTTCCTCTGCATGGTGCACAGGTGAGAAACCTGCGCGGCATAAATTGAGCTTCTATAAAGGTTTCAACACAGAGCAACAGACCAAACTTCCTTCTGAGAGTTCTTTGTCCAATTGTCATCAATCTCCCTGAGACAGACAGAGGGTGAAAGCCTCATCTGTCTGCATCAGTTGGAACTTTTCAAACCACCACACTCAATGGAAACAGTTACCAAGCAAAGGACTCTACTGAGCAGAGTTATTTCCTGCCAAAGGACTATAGCTGGTATAGTGAACACCACTTTGCAGGCTTACAGAGAGGAGTCAAGACTAGCTCTTCTGCGTCTGGGACTGAAATGCTTCAGTTTAACTATGTAATGGAGCTGATGAGGAGTTTGATATGATACTGGACACATACTTGGATGACAAATCAGATGTGCCTGACAATCTGAGTTTGATCCCTGGGACCCACATGGTAGAAGTCAAGAATGGACCCTAGCATGTTGTCTTCTCACTTACATGCACAGAACATGGCACTTGTAGGACCACACACAAACACACACACACACAGTGAGAGAGAGAGGGTGTGTGTTATACACATACACACACACAAAGAGTAACTAAATCAAAATAAAATGAAAAATTGCATTGAAGGACAAAAGCATCATATAAAGAAAGAATCTTCATATACAATGTATGTACATGGAATAGAAGAAACTGTTCAATACTATACCCACTCCACTGACTGAATTGGGAGAGGGAGCAGCATAGTGGCATTCAGAGATATTTGAAAATTCTTGTAGAATTAGGCATTGCCCAAATGGAGAGCATCCGGTTGAAGGTCTGCACTCTGATCCAGTCACTCTGTTAGAACAGAGAGTAAAGGAAAACAAAACAAACCAACAAAAAACAAAAACAGAGGCACTAATCCAGGATCAGTTTTGTGATGTTGCGGCTTTATTTCTGGAGAGAACACAGCTATCTCTAAGGAATGTTAAAACATTAATACTCATTTTTTTCCTCCTACCTAAAACAGCTGTCCTGCTGTTAAAGCTGCTGGGTTGGTGGAGATCAGTTGCTCCCTGCTCCCCGCAGCTGCAGGAGCACAGCTCTGCTCTGAAGGTGGACATAGAGAGAGGGAGAGAGAGAGAAGGTGGCTGGCTATTGTGTGGCATTTTGATCCTCCAGACACTTGGTGCTTTTTAGTAAAGACAGTGGAGAGCTGCATTGACAGGCATCCCAGGGTGTGACAGAATCACGTATACAGTGTCTGGAAAACTGACAGTCTCTCTCACACCAGTCGCCAGAGTTTACAGTGAGTTTTTATATTCCACGTGCCGTGCTGGATTGTAACTGAGAAGGCTTTTTTTTTCTTTTATTGTTGTTTGTTTTCTGTTTTTATGAATCTTCTGGGCATTCTACAATCAAAAGGATATTACAAGAGAAGATAAAATGAACATTTATATTTCATAAATACCTAAAGTCTGCACCTGTCTTTCAGGGCATGAGAAGCAGGAAAAGCCGCTCACTCCTGGAATCAGCGGGGTGAGAAGTGAGAGAAGGGTGGGCCGTCTGCAAAACTCAGAACCGCTGTGAAAATTTTTATTTATTCACAACTTTTCCAATTTTATTTGAAAGCAACATTTATCTTCTAAGACTTTTAGTTCCCATAAATTTTACTGTGTTTTTCTTTCTCATCACACATGTAATCCATGAAGGTTATGCATAGTTTTCCTAATATTAAAATAAACCCAGAAATTGACTGTTCTACGGTAGATCCTTCCACTGAAGTAGGGTTTTTTTTTTTCTGGTTTTGATGGCCATTTACTGGTATTTCTCAGCACCTGTACTAGAAACACACACACACACACACATACATACATACACACACACACACCAGATATAAATAGTGTAATGTATGAATAAATCTCCTTTTTAAAATCATAGGTGTTTAGACCACTTTTGGTCGTTGTTGTTTTTGTTGTTGTAAATCCCATCTTGCTGTCTAGGCACACAGTATTTACAAAGTATTTAACCCACTAAAGGTAGAAGCTGGTTTTAAACCTGCCCCTTTCAAAGTCATGCCCTGAAATTAAGACAGTATATCTGTGTACACATTTTGTTCTTTTTCCCCTCTGTGTCACCATCATTGTCCTAACAATCAAGACACAAACAAAATTGCTCTAGCCATTTTCACTTCTATTGAAAAAAAACAGACTAAATATACTTGAGGGAGACTTAATAGTTGCTTTAGATAATTGATTACTTTTCCACAACAGCAAACTGAAATCCCAGCACAAAAGCTTCATTTCCCAGCACCTAACATAGACAAGGAACACTGCTTTCAGGTGGCTGTGCTCTGACAACTGCTCAGCTGCCAGGCAGCTGCGGCTTTTGCAGCAGAATTTTCTCCTTTCTGAAGCTGAGTGGAGAGCCTGTGCTGGACCACTATCTCCTGCTGGGTGTCCGTGCCCCAACTTCAGTAACTCTCCTTTTCCTTATGTATGACAAACAGAATGTTTATGGGGCATGCCCCGATTCCCTACTGGATCCTTCACTATTGCAAAAGAAAGAAACTCTCCAGCTTCAATACTTGTTTCTTCATGACATCTGCCTTAATTCTGTTCTCTCCTGAACAGATTCAAGGATGATTACCATTCCATTTTCTTTTCTTTTTTTTCAAAAAAACAATCTACCAATCTACCTATTATCTATCTATCTATCTATCTATCTATCTATCTATCTATCTATCTATCTATCCATCCATCCATCCATCCATCCATCTATCCAAAATAGTGGTATTTTGTTTTTTAATTTATTTTATATCCCTATCATAGCTCCCTCCCTCCTCTCCTCTGGGTCCCACTTTCCCTCCCTCTTCTCATTATCTCCTCTCCTCAATTCCTCAGATAAAGGGAGACCCTCCCCCACCAACCCACCCCAGCACATGAAGTCGCATCAGGACTGAGCATAAACATTCTCATTGATGATAGGCAAGGCAACTCCACCAGGAAAAGTGATTAAAAAGCAGGCAACTCAGGGTGGAACTTGAAAATATTATCCTGAGTGAGGTAACCAAGACCCAGACAGACACACTTGATGTGTTATAAGCCATATTATCATACTATAAGCACATATCCAAAGAAGCTAAATAACAAGGAGTGCCCAATGGAGGATACTTGAATCCCACTCGGAAGAGGAAATAGAATAGACATCAGAAGTGGATGAAGTGTGGGACCTGGGAAGAAGAGGGTATGGGTAGGGGCACAAGGGTGGGAACCAGATGTGGTTAGAGCAAGAACTGAGAGAAGGAAGAAAAACTGAGGGGGTCATCTCTGGGACAAGCTGGAGTCTTGTAACAGGATAGACCCCTGGGGTAAATCTAGCTGAGGCTCCTAGTAGGGAGAGCATGGAGACTGAATTGGCCACATCATAGCCAGGCAGGATTTCCAATAGAGGGAGGGGGGACACTAACCCACACATAAAATCTTCAACCCAAAATTTACCCTACCTACAAGAAATGCAGAGATAAAGATGGAGCAGAGATTGAGGGAATGGCCAACCAATGCCTGGCCCAACCTGAGACTCATCCCATAGGAATGAGGTAACCTCTGACACTATTATTGATACTGTGTTATGCTTGCAAATAGGAGTCTAGCATAACTGTCTTCTGAGAGGCTCTACTCAGCAGTGGACCAAAACAGATGCCAAGGCCCACAGCCAAACATTAAGCAGAATTCAGAGAGTCTTGTGGAAGAATCAGGGGAAGGATAGAAGGACTCACAAGGAACGTGGACTCCACAAGAAGACCAACAGAGTCAACTAACCTAGGCCTATGGTGGCTTACAGAGACTGAAGCCAAAGAGCAGTCATGGACTGAATGTAGGCCCCCCGACACTAACCGATGGGCAGCTTGTTCTTCATATGTGTTCCCTAGCAAGTGGAGCAGGGGATGTCTCTGACATGGACACTGTTGCCTGCTTTTAGATCACTTGTCCCTAGCCTCATCTGGCCTCAGTGGAAAAAGATGAACTTAGTCATGATGTGACTGGATGTACTGGGGTGAGTTGTTAAGGGAGTGGGGTCTCCTCTTTTCTGAGGAGAAGGAGAGAAAGGAAAGGGGAAAGAGGGTGGGAGGGTGCGGCTGGGAGAAGGAGAGGGAGAGGGTGAGTTTGGGATGTAAAGTGAATAAATAAATAATTTTTAAAAAGAAAAAAAAAGCAGGCAACTGAGTCCATGCCAGAGACAGCTCCGGCTCCCCTTACTAGGGAACCCACATGAAGACTAAGCGGCTCATCTACTACAAATGCATAGAGAGCCTACATTCAGTCTATGCATGGTGCTTGGTTGGTGCTTCAGTCTGCTTAAGTACCCCTGGGTCCAGGTTAGTTGACTTAGCTGGTTTTCTTGTGGAGTTCTTGTCCCCTCTGGATCCTTCTATCCTGTCCCCCACTCTACCACAAGGCTTCCTGTGCTCAGCCTAATGTATGGCTGTCTCAGCATCTGTTTGGATAGCCGCTGGGTGGAGCCTCTCGAAGGCAGCTATGTTAGGCTCTCTTCTGAAAGCATAGCAGAGTATCTGTATCTGTAATAGTGTCAGGGGTTGGCTCTCTTCCATAGGGGGGCTCCTCAGGTCTCAGGTCTCAGGTCTAAGGGATTGTTTGGACAGCCCCGCAATCTCTGCTCTATCTTTATCCTTGTACATCTTGTAGACAGGATAAATTTTGGATCAAGGTTTTGTGGGTGGATTGGTGTTTTCTTTCCTTCACTAGAAGTCCCGTCTGGGTAGGAGGTGGCCTCCTCAGTCTCTTATCCTAAAGATGACACTATCATTTATGGCCCTGAATGTCTTCTGCCACATATCATTTACATATGTGTGGTCCTCTTAAGCATCCAGTCTAACCTGAGAGTGAGTAGCGTTAGTAGCATCTTTCTGCATTCTGAACCTTTTGTTATGTTATTGTTCTCTGCTTCAACATTCTCCAAGTCAGCTTCAAGAAAATATAAAAATGCTTCTTTATTAAGTAGAGCAACCCAGCTCTTAGAGTCTCTCAGCATGGACCCATTTTGTCCAAACTTTAAAACTTTTTTTTTTTGAAAACCAACATAATCTTTCAAAGTATTTTTCTAACATCTGGCATTTATCTTGTTCACCAGAGAGTTCTGCTAACAGCTTTTAAACTGGCCATCATTTTGAGAGATTTTCTCTGTAGTTCTCCTTTTGTAAATCATGGTGTTACTTGCAAACCACCTCGGATTTGAGGACACGCTCCTCCCAAGTGCATATTGCAAACTCTGAGTTGCTTTAGAAAGAGATGAAACATACCTCCCACAAGAACTACACAGGATCTGAGGCTGGTGGGTACTTAATGAGAGACAGCAGAGGGTTGCTGGTATCTAACCACATCAAACGGTAGGGTTTGCTCAAAGACAATGTGTTACTTAATCCGATCTCCCCTCTCAAGATTCCCACATCAGCTCTGTGTCTACTTTAGGGAACACAGTACCTCTTCCAGCTATGTCTCCATGCCACTCATTTTGTATAGATCATTGATTACCTTCAAAGACTATCCACTATTTCCATAAAGGGAAACAAATGGAGTTACATTTCTGAGGCCTCTTCTGTAAGTAGAGAGTCAGTCTCTCTGTACTTAATCTGGCAGTTTAAATAGCCCAGGCTATCCTTGACCTTGAGAGCTTCCTTCCTCAGCCTTTCAAGTGATGGCTTCAAATGTGTACCTCATCACACCTGAATTCGTTACACATGTTTTTCAACTATGTACTACATGTAAATTATCTAATATGCAGCAAATTGAAGTATGCCATCTGGCCCACTAGTCCCTATCATCTGAATCTTATAATACATTACTTAATAAGAAGATCAAATGCCATGGGTTCAGGTTTACTGTGCTCTAGCATTGTTCTAATCATTTTACTAACAAAAAAGCACCTCTAATTAAATTCACTAATTCACAAAAAAAAGCAGATATGGAAGTAGGAGGAAAATTTTAGGAGATGAAGGAGCATAAGAAAGGAGATAATTTAAAAGCAGAGATTCTTTCACTGACTCTATGGAAAACAATGCAGCAAAAGGTATAAGTATGTAAGGATGGAGAATGTGATATGAAGAAATATCCCAATGATGGAAAGGAGTGTGCTTGGCATACTAAAGAGAACATGAAAAAAGCTTTGATAAGAGATTTAGTCATATTTATTTTTGAGAAAGCATAAGATGGATGGTCATTGAAGATAGAGAGTTCTTTGGTCAAGGTAACAAGTTTAAGATTGATCATCTCATGTTTTATAAGAATGCTTTGATTACAAGTGACTGAGTTTAGGAGGTGATAGTGGTGTAGTGAAGACTGGGTATAAGTGAGGTATTTAGTAGGTTGGAGAGTGCATTGAAAACCAAATGACTGACAGCACAGAAACCAGAACCGAATAAGCAGACTAAAAATGTCAGCTTTAGCCTTGATCATGATTAAATGTGTGGAAATAGAAAGACAAATGCTAGCATACAGGCGATTCAGCTGGCCTGTCCCCAGGGACCTAGCAATTGCTTACATCACCTCCTTCTGCAACTGCCAGGTGCACTGTGGATAAAAAGGACCCACATGCCACCAACCCAGATCTCTCTGTCCTCAGTATCCCCTCTCTCTGTTCTCTGCTTGCCCAGCTTTTCTCTGCCTCTACCACTTCCCCAGGTGCTCATCCTTTTTTCTTCCTCCAATAAGCCTCTTTTATGCTGGGTACGTTGCATGGGGCACACCCTGGCATGTGTCTGCCTATTGTTCACCACATTGCATTTCAGAACAAAAAATATGAGGGAAGATGTTATAATGGAAGAGGTCATGGACTGTAGACTATGGGCCTATCTTCCTTTCCTAGATCAGAGAATAATTGTAATCGTATTCTAAGGATTTATCATCGTACCCGGAGATAATTGTAGATCTCATCTCCCAGACAAAGAAGCTTCCTTTTGCAGCACACAGAGACCATTGCAGGAATCCCAAACTGGTCAACAGGAAGAGAGCTGTGAGATGCCCTGCCCTAACTGATATATCTACAACACAATCCCTATACCTAAGGCTCAGAGAACATCACAGAAGATTATAAGAGCCAGAGAACTGGGTACTCTGCTGCAAGATTGTCACATAGCTAGCTATCTTTATTTACTAAATCTCAACAATAGGGTTGTCTAAGCAAGACATATAAAGCCAGCCCCACTGACAGCAAGAAAGGAAGAATCTCACAAAGCTTCACTCATGGATGAGGAGCTATAAGCAACTAATGGCTGCTCAAAGAATGGTTGGTCTTCTCCAGGGAGAGATCCTCAGTAGTTTTAATCTTAAGCAGTCAGTGCTAAATCCATCTTTACCAACACTAAATGGACTCATCCTGTTTGTTCGTTCGTTTGTTTGTTTGTTTTTGTGTGTAAAACAATAACCAAAGAAGAGCTCATGAATTTGAGAGAGAGTAGGGGTAAGAAAGGAGGTAGAAGGGTGAGAGGGAAGGGTGGAAATAGAATGAACTCCTGTATGAAATTCTCAAAAAGTTAAATTTAAAACTGATGAGTAACTCACTAGGAAGCCATTAGGAAAACTGAAATGCAGGAAGGAAGTAAAGAACAACTTTTTTAATAGTGATCATTGTTGGCCATTAGCTTCATCTGAGAAGGCTTATACATAGTAACTTACCTGGTATACCAGTGCTTCCTACGTAAAGCTCTTTACACGCTGTAGATTTCTGTAGATGTTGCCTTCTTGATATCATACATGCTTGCCTCTCTAGCTATTATTCCTCATACTTAAAACCATAACATTTGATTTAACAACCACCTTTGTCCAAATTCATGCTAGGTTAGTCATTCTACTTGCAGTTTGTAAACTAAATGAGGTTTGCAAAAAATGTTTAGTGGGTTGTTATGACTTTTTTTCATATTTACTATGTTGAAAATCAAGCCTACAAAATTTGAAATCATCAATAAAAATATTAAACTACAAACATACAAAATAATTTCAGAACTATAATAACCTACAATATCTGAATGGTGTGTTAAAATTAACATTTGTAGTTTCTAAAAGAAAATGACATCCTTATAGGATTTTGTAAGATAGAATCCGATCAGATAGAGGAAGTCGGATCCTTGGCCTCCTTTACTATTATCCAGCTCCTTCCTCTGAATTCTTTGAAGAAAGCTTATTTCACAATGCCATGGGGGGGGGGGGAAAGAAAAAGAAAAAGGAAGGAGTTTCAGTAAAACAGCAGGTTAATTGTAAGTATCTTAGGTACCTCACAAAATTCAATAATGAGTTTTAAAATGTCTGATATCTGTGAATATATGCACGCATGTGTGGAAATATGCCTCTGTGCCACATGTACATAGGCCAGCAGAGGGCTTAGGGTGCCCTCTCTAGCATTCTCCACATATTCCTTTGAGGCAGTGTCTTTCTGTGAGCTTGGGGCTTGAATTTCATCAGGAAGGCTGGAATCCACAGAACCCCAGAACCATTTTTTCCACCTGCAGAGAGGTGGAGGTTACAGGGGTAGACAGATGCCTGGATCCCAATTCCAGCTGCCACAACTGAGCAGCTAGCACTCAACAGCTGAGCTATGTCTGCAGCTCCAATGGCAGTTTAAAAGGCTAATTGCAATGGGTACTCTGAAATCCCTTCAGCAGTCTTTTCCTTTCATCTTTTTAGATTTTCATTGCATCATGTTTTGAGTCATTTGGAAAACTGTGCATCATCCAGCTGTGCCCATTTTGTTAAACAAAATGTAAAACCGTTTGTCGTCATAACAGTGTTGGAACGTGATGCAAATGTTTGAAAATGCAGTTATTCTGATTTGGGGATGAAGAATTAAATTTTGTTGCTGGTAACAAATGCTTTCAGTTGTATTGCTAAAGTGCAGGCTTAGGTAAGTTTAAAAGAATTTTTGGCCAAGCATGTAAGCTCAAATAACAGCTTGTCTCTTTCTTTCAGGTAAAAACGTCATCCCCTGCAAACATCACACAAAGCTCTGCTTAGCATCTGTAATCTCTCCACACCACGCTGAAGCGCATTGTGCACACATATTATTCCATCCTAGAATTATTGAGGCTATCCAAAGGTTTTGTTAAATGAATCTTAATATGCTTAGGATTTTGTCAAGGATATTTTAAACAAATCTAAAATGACTATGTTTTAAATGCACTTATTGTGTGTGTGGTAGAGGAGTGGAAATCCATGCCTTGGTGTGAAGCTCAGAGGACAGCATGTCCAAGTCTGTTCATTCTTTCCACCATTTGGGGTTCTGAATATCATTTTCAGCAACTGAGAGACAAACAAAAAAGATGCTTTTCTACAGGATGTGGTTTTTACTTAAAACAAAGAGGCAAGCTGGTATTTGAGTTTGCATGCTTGGCAGAAATAGTCTTTAAAAATTAACTCAGCCTGCCTCTTAAGCAAAACAACGGAAGGTGTTTGTCTTTACTCATAGAACCATTTCACTCATAGAACCATTTCACTCATAGGACCAGAGATTAGGTTTTCAATTTTTAAAAGATATATTTTGCTGTCTCTATGGCTGAGCACTCTTAGCACTGCTTTTGCTTAAGTAGTAAAAATATCAAAACTATGTGTAAACTCAATAGGACTCTTGTGCTGTGGTAAACATAATTAGATGTGCTGGTCTCAAGTGTCTCCAAGACCGTGAGGCCTATGGAGCACAGAGCGGTTGCTTGGAAGCATAACCAGAGTCAATTTTAGGAGGAGGAGTGGATAACTGGTATTGTGTGTACAGCCTTCGCACAACAATAATGGCCAAATAAATCCCTGTGCACAAGTCTCCCCTGGTGACTAATGGATTTACTGCAGATTCATATGGAAACATAGGTGAAATGTTGCTGACAAGAGTATAAGTGACCTAAAGACAAAAGCGCTTCTCCCTCTTTTTTTCAACGTAACATCTTTATAGATTATTTGGAAATTTCACATAATGCAGTGCTATCACTTTCATTTCCCAGTCCTCCTAAGTTTGCCTACTCCAACCCTTATGATACCCCTGCAAAAAAAAAAAAAGCAGAAAACAAACACAACAAAAACCCGAACAAACGACAAGTCTCATTTGTGTTGTGCACACAGTCAGTAGAGCATGGTCAAATTCCCAGTGGCCTTAAAGAAAACTGAATCATTCCTCACTTGAATCCCAGTCAGAAGCCATCAGTTGTACAGAGCTACACCTCAGCATTCTTATCACAAGTTTTTAGAGTTCTCTTTGATGGCTTCCTGTCTAGGCTACTACTTTTTTGAGGGTGGCAGGGGTTTAGGCATTATCACAGAAGCCTCCATGACTCTCTCCTTAAAGGACTACTTCAGCATAAATAGCAATGCAGAAAAGCTGAATCCCTGGGGATGACTGCACAAATTGCAGGCAGCTGCACTGGGAGGTCTTCTCTTCCCCACTGTCCGTTGTTTGCATAAATTGCTGGTGGGTCTCTGAGTCCTGTAAACTTCTGAACTGCCTGAGTCTTGTATATTGTTGTTTTCTTGATTTGTGTGAGCCTCCATCTCCCCTCCAGAAGGGAATGTTTTCATTCAGAGAAAACAGCTGTGGAGCACCTGGTTACATGCCCTGTGAACTTGTTCCCTCGGAGAGAAAAAAACTGAGTGGTTTAAATGCCCCATTTCAAAAGTTGAATGTTTAAATGTTAGTTGAAGGAACTGAGAATGGAACGTGAGGCCAGGTAACATGCCTTCGCCATTAATGCCGTTCACACTCATAAATAATTATCTGGCCTATCTCATCTTATGAGATCGAGTTAAAAACTCTAGCTATAACCCACCATTTACTAAAAGCAAAGACAGTAGGAATCTTGAGGATTAAGTGTCCATTTTTTCTTTTTTTTTATTGTAGGTATTTTATAAGTAGTAAATGAAGGGAATTATCCAACATTGTTTGGAACACATAGCTGTGCAGTAGATACTGATGATATTCCCATGGGCTCTGTCAAGTTTTCTGTTTTGCTCTGTTTTATATGTCACTCTATGGATATATTTGTTCATAATTTCTATCAATATAAAAAATCTGCCACTCAAGTTTTTTTAATTAAATGAAAATCATAACAGTCTGTAACAAACTACTATATTGACATAATTTACAGCATAATGCCTAGTGGAAACATAAATGCCATAACTTCTGTGTATTAATCTAGTAAAACACATCTATTTATTCAGGATTCGCAGCTTTCAGCAGACATTAAGATTAATCATTTGTGAGTCAACAAATCACACAGCCTCAGTTCATTTTGCTAAATGTGAAAAGTCCATTTAGAGCATATGGCAATGGATTATGAATGCTAGTGGAAAGGGAAGGAAGCTGAGCATGAGTCAAGTACATGCCAGGGAAAAGACACGGGCATAGTGGAAGTGCTCTGCAAAATGTTGCTGTGTCCTTCCTTCCCTGCACTTGTCTTTCCACCTATTGTGCAAATGCCTCTAGACTTGTAACCTTTTTGAGCACCGTCTCTTCCTGAAGACTTTTGTTGTGCTCTACTTAATAACTTGTGAACTGATGTGTTCAGCAGAGTCAATGATGTACAGCTAATGAAAGCAGAAATAATATTGTGATTGCATTATATCTCAGAGACCCCTGGGCACATTTCTCCCTTTACTGTCATTGGTCATTCAGGCCAAAGGTCTGTGCTATGGTTTAAATGTTTGAATCTCTTCAGAATTAACATTAACTTCTAACCCCTGAGGGGACAGCTCTAAAAGGTGAGATGTCTGGAGAGGCAAAAGTCTTGACTACTGCATGATCATGGCATTTTTAAACTAACAACCTCACAAAAGCTAAAACAGACTCTAAACTCATTGGATGAAGACAATAGAAGATATCCACTCCCTCTCCACACACTGGTTTATCAGTATTGAGCATTCATCTACATAGCCTGATACACTGATACCTAGTGCACTTTTATTGCAATATAGATCATAAAATGTTTTTTATTTATTGTAGTAAGAGTGTGTGCGTGTGTGTGTGTATGTACATGTATAACATAGGGTACACATGGAGGAGGGAGAACAACCTATAAAAATTGGTTCTCTGGTTTCATCATGAAGTTCCTGGAGTTTAAACTCAGTTCATCAGGCTTGATAGTAGACAAGCCATTTCTCCAGGACCCCAAAAATATTCCTACTGAAAAACTAAATGTATGAAATCATCACTGGGAAACTCATGTATTGACAGGAAGAAAATTTATATGATACATTTCTAACCATAACTGAAAAGTTTATATCTTACATATGCTTTACATATGTGAGGGCTTTTGCCTCCATGCTCTGCATTTAATGACATTGTTTCGTGTCTCTAGATATTCACATCCTTTAGCTATGGTTTTAGAGTACAATCATATGTTTGTATCTCCAGAAACTGAACACAGGACCCTTTGCAAAGCTGATAAGTGTGGATTTAAAATCTTTTACATCTAATGGGCCAATAAGCCAGATACTATGTCCACATTCTTCTACTGTAAGTCAATTCCAGATTACTTATAAAACCCAACAAAATACATATGTTATTACAGAAGCCCATACAAACATATATAGGTTTTTTAGACTATAATGATGAGAGAAAAGGACTGTGCATGTTGGGCACAAACAATCTTTTTAAAATACTTTTGGTCTTCAGTTTGCTGAATCTGAAGCCATGGTTTCTGGATCATGGGTAAAGGGAGAAGGAAATGAATCTTAGTTTTTCATTATGTTTCTCTTTCTTTGTTATTACAACATCAAAAAAAGGGGGTGGTGTTTCAGGGTCCATTGTGATTGGTAACTGAGCCTAACCAATCTGCAGCTTTGTATGTACTCTTGAACAGAAATGGGGGATTCAGCTACTATACTAGAAGGCACACATGGACACCTTAGGGCTATGGAAGGAAAGCTAAAAAAATCCCCAGGAGGGAAATAGCAAATCAATGAAAGCCGGACCCCCTTTGGGTCTTGCAGACCTCAGACTTCTTTCTTCACCTAACCAATAAATGCTTGTCAATGAACTTTATATTCACATTCTTCTGATATACTCTCTTATCTTAAAATTATCAACTGATGTACAAAAGAACCAACCTGCTAACAGATTTCAATTTCATAAACTCAGAATTGTAGATACAAAGAGTGGTTTGATGACTACATCTAATCTTGCAAGACTTCATACTCTCATACATTCTCTCTTCCCAAAGATCAGGCTTGTTCTGTTATTTGAGAGCCCTGATAAGGGAGATAAAAATGTATTTGGAATGCTTTTGTCATCTTGCTTTTCTCCCTTTCCTTCAGATGGGATCTGAGATAAGAGCCAGATGTCTTCACTGGGGTTTCAGTTGTGGTGTGGACATCGACTATGTGTTCCATTTGGCTAGATGCTGATTTTTATGAGGAGTTACACAATTTGGCCTTTGAGCTCCTTTCCGATCTACACTGAGTTCCAGGCATGGCAGCCTTTGCTCAGACTGAAGTCTTGTTAGGATACCTTCCTCTCAGTTCCACACAGTAGTAGCCTGCCATGGTGTGGGCATAGTTTATGACTCCCATAAAAGCTCATGTATTAGAAGCATGGTCCCGCATGTGGGAATATTGTAAAGCAGAAATTTTAAGGGACAGGTCCTTGTGAAACAAAGTTAAGCCTTGGAGATTTACCCCGCAAGGGTTTCAGATTGCTTTTATTTATTGCATACGTGGTGGTACAAATTAAATATACCTCATTACCTAAACATGGTTGCACTGTGTCATTTCCTTTTCTTTTTACCCATGTTCTGATGCAGCCAGGATGCCTTCAATACCAGTGAAGTTTACTTGGATTGCCACATAAACTTGGGCCCTTGAAACTCCAAGATAAATCACCACTTTTCCTCTGAGAGCACTTAGCCTCAGGTATTTTGTCACAGAGTTGAGTAAGTCTGAACCCATCCTATGCTCCTGAATTCAACTGCTTCAGCTCAGCACAGTCTGTCATCCATCAAGAGCTCAAATCAGGAAAACTCTACTACATGAACTTTTTTTTCCTATCACTGGCTTGTGGAACTTTGGCCTTTGTCTCACACTATTATGTTATATGTTATTTGCCTTCCAATCTACTGAAAAAGCCTCTCGAAGACCAAATCTCCTAATGGCAGATGGGAAGCTGAAAGAGGAGAACCCACTGAAGCTTCTGTGACAGCTCTCCTGGGTTTATGCAGCCTTGGACAAGACAGGCCCTTTCACAAGAAAAAGGAAAGATTTTAACTGAAGCCGAAAGTTGTCCTCGTCTCCATAGTTCTTAAGTCTTGGTGCTCAGGCATGCACGTGCATGCGTGCGCACACACACACACACACACACACACTGGAGGGATTTCAGATCACCCCAAGATTATTCCAATGGGTTCTATTCTGCACATTCGTGTTTCTGCCACTCAAGAATCATTTTACAGTGAGGGGTGTCCCTTCTTCTTTTTACAGATCTGCCAACATGTACTGTTTCTCTCAGACCTTTTTCTGGCTGGAGAGAAGATTTTGCTTTTCTTACTCTATAAGGAGAAGCAAAACCTAACAACATTGATGAGAGGTTTTTGTGGTTCACTAATTTCCTTTCTTCACCTTGAAAATTACATACTATTAAAATACAAAGAAGTGAAGTTGCTCTCCACATTTTTGTACAAATAAACCAGTATACGATGTTCTTAATCATGCACACTCTTGTTTGATAGTTCGTTTTTTTCTGGTTATCTAAACTGGACCACAATTAACACAATTTAGTACACACATGTGGCTGTGTATGGCCACATTATTTGACCTACATGAAAAGTTAACATCTGTTTTGCCTAATTTCAGAACATTAGCATAGTTTGTGAAATGACTGAACTTAAAAGAAAGACAATTCCAGTGCTGTAGCTTTGCATCCTGTTGCAGAGAAAGGAGAGGAGATAGCAAGCTCCTGGCAAAGTCAGACATAGCATTCAGTCCTCCTTTATTCTGTTTTCCTCAAAATGTTCCACTTTGCATTTTTCTTTACAGGAGTCATTTCTAGAAGCTTATTTGGAAGCTATATTTAAAACAAACTTCTGACCGTGCAGAATAGCCTCACAGAATGGAATCAGATGAACACATGGCAAGACTATTTATGATCTAGTCAATGCTATTCCTTCAAAAGAGTTTCCTTGGCTCGGATCCAAAACTGATTAGATTCTTGCTTACTAAGCTCCACTGAATACACATGCACACACAAACACATATATACCCTGTACAGAACACCTCCCACATACAAACAGCACCTCTACAACACACACAGAACAAATACACACACTGAGCATAAACACTGACCATAGAGCAACACATACAACACAAACTACCCATGCATACACACACACTCACACATGCACATTATTTAACTCATTGACTGTTCTACTTAACTCATTGAATCTTATCTGACTCTAATCATTTCTTAAAAATCAATGTTCTATTCTCTATTATGTTATTTTTAGAACTTCATTTCAAACTCAACCTTGCTGTCTCAGTGTGGCAGCACCTACTGCTGCTGGATCATCATGTCTTATCCACAATGCTACATGTTGCTTCTAACCCAATCCAGTCTCTCTGTTCTGATTTCTGCCTGCAATCAGTTGCATCTTCTCTATGATAACCATCCCAAACCGCTATTATTTAAAAAAAAAAGCAAAATCACATTTTACTATTGCTCTGTAGAGTCTGGCCATATATCTAAAAATTGAAGATCCCCTGTATAATCTGTACAAATGAAACAATATGGAAATAATTTTAGGTAATGATCCTTTATATCAGGCACAAACATCCATTGTAGAAAATAGAGAGTCTATCCTGATTCAACACCTATGCAACTCTGGTTCCTGAGAATCACTCCTGAGAACATTAAATCTCACCCCTCACTTTTCTGTACATCAAGTCATTTACCCACTCCTGTGGTTTAGAATAAGTCTAAATAGACTACACGTGATAAATATCGCTGTTTAAGGAAGTAGTTACATATATAATAAACTGGCAAATTTTGTCTTCTGTGCTAGAATTGTTGCTATTGGCCTTGTGACCGTATTTTTCTGCTGTGTAAATTTGGAGTTTGTATCTCACTAAGAGAATATTTCTCTGAAATCATATTCATGAATGCTACACTAATAGAGGTAGCTACTTTCATGTGTTACATCTTCCAGTGTATAAGAGCAGTTGCTCACTATTACTCAATAAATAAAGGCCAAGTGTCCATGCATGTCCCATGTAACGATTAAAATTTGTAATTTAAAACAAATTACTTAATGTCTACAAAGACATTTCAAATGCTCAGAGTTCACCCATGCTCAACTACAATAAACAATTTTGCCTGATCACTAGCTATACCTCACAAATAAACAGCTTCGACTCGGTGGCTAGGAAAAAGCAACATCAACTCAATGCAGTTTTTACAGAAGGAATGTGTCCTCTGAGGCTACTGTTTATGTGTCAGAGGAAGACAAAAGAAGTTGTAACATCTCCTGAAGATATAATTCCAGGCAGTTGTGAGTCATCTGATATGCCAGGACCAAACTTTGTTCTGTGTGGTAGTTTGAATAGGTATGGCCTCCATAGATTGATACATGGGTTTGAATGGTTGGTCACAGGGAATGGCACTGTTAGGAGGTGTGGCCCAGTTATAGGAAGCATGTGGAGGCAGGGCTTTGAGGTCTTACAAAACAAGGAGAATTCTTCCCGGCTGCCCTCAGATCAGGATGTAGAACTCAGCTCCTCCAGCACCGTGTCTGCTTGTACACTGCCGTGCTTCCTGACATGATAATAAACTAAACCTCTGAAACTGTAGGCCAGCACCAATTAAACATATTCCTTTACATATCTTGGTCATGGTGTCCCCTCCTAGCAACGAAATCTGAACGATCACAGTCCTCTGTGACAGCCCTCGACCCATCATGTACTGAGCTGTTTCTTCAGCCCCTGCCCTGAGTTCTTACTTGAGAACTCCTGTAAATATCAGATGCCTCATTCATTTAGCTCCTCTTCTAGTCATCTCTCCTTTGACATGAACATTTTTCACTTCTCCCACCTTTAAATTATATAGGTTTGTATGCTCTAACTGATCCTGGAACCAAGCACAGAACATGTTAGAATGGAAGATGCAGCTTGGAACCTAATCATACATGTCTGCCATGTTAAACTGGAAAACCCGGCCTGGGAATGGGATGTAACACCTCTGCCATGCTAGCATAGAGGGTACAGAGCAAATCTGCACTCCTTCTTGTTCCAGCTATTAATGTAGCTGAATCAGTTAGGGCTGGTAGGGTAGGCCTTGGCCTGTACCGACTTACAATGGAGTGAAGAAACAGCCCTGGAACACCTAGAGATATAAATTGTTAATGGTGTTTTCTCTCTTCAAAACTATTGCAGCTAACTCTTAACCTATTCTCCCTGTTTCTACTCTACACATTCTATTCTCCACAAAGCAGGAGGATGATCTTTTAGTTGGACACAGTATTATACATCCTGTAGCACCAGAGCTTCAGAAACCATGACAGAAATATCACGAACTTTCCACCAGCCCGAGCTACATAGCAAGCACATGGCCCAAGCAAAGCAGCAAACACACACAAAATATCAGTCTGCTCACATGAATCAGTTGCCAGTTTCTGCTCTGAATGTGTGCAAGCTCCTGGGATGCACGCCTGCTTTCTTACTTCTGGTGATTCCCATGCCCGAGTGCGATGCTGTTGGATGGACACAGGCTGAGCATCTGTGTAAGGTCACTATGTTAATTTTTATGTTGTTGTTTCTGTTAAATGATACATGAGTCATTTATTATGTTTTGTTTGATCCCTTTAGAACTCACTAAAACCTGTGGATCAGCTGACGGTGCATTGCCGCTTCTGCTGTGGATCAATCAAAAGAATTGTATTGATAAACTTTATTATATAGAAAATTAGTTAATATCTATGATAAATGAATAGAGGTGGGAGGTATGAATGTCTCACCTGTGGGAGTTTAGAGTAGAGAATTACATGGAATGCTTAGTAACCAGTATCCTCAAGAGTTTCACTAAACTACATCTGCAGCAGGATGCTGATACTGAACTACGTGAGTGCATACTTCTGTGTGCTGCCCTTATCACACTGCTGCAAAGACAGAAGGTTGGACGTTCAGACCTTTAGGAATTCACCATAAGCAACTTCTAAACATCGTGAATTTCTTTATTTCTCTACGGATCACTCTTTTCAGGCACTGTCTTCATCTGCACAGGTTATTATTTCTCATTTCTATGAGACTTTCTTCATCTACATTAAGTCATTTCCTTCTTCAGCACAGTGACAACTGCTGTCTCTGTCAGCCCACCAGAAGCACTTTCTGTTAGACATGCATGTGTCTTTCTTTTCTATGCTTATGAGAACATACCTTAGAAAGTGACTCATAATGACCTTTCATAATCATCCTACAGACAACACCAGGCTGCACAGCCCATTCATTCTCCCTTTACTCACTTAATTTCTACGTGGGAATATCTCTATCAGATCTTAGAGTACTCTATTCTTGATAAAGTATAACTTCCTTATTTGTATATGTGTTCCCTACGGGTAGAAATGTGATTTGAACACTGCTATATCTTTCATGCCTAAAACAAGGCATGGTAGACACTAACAAATATTTGCAAAAGTAGTATGAATAAATTATCTCAAAAGATTCCAGGACTAAAAATGAGATATTTGTATACATTTCCTTTGTTTTTATCTGTGAGCTTGTGTGTAGGGCTGCATGAGTTCATGTATACCATACATGAGGAGGTTCTGTGAGGCCGGAGGGCATTAGATCCCTGCAGCTGGAGTGATGGGCAGGTGTGAATTGCCAGGTGCCTATGTACTGGGAACCAAACCGGATCCTCTGGAAGAGCATTATGCACACTTAACCATCAAACTTTCACTCCAACCCCTGTATATTTTGTTTTTATTTTACTAATTTTCATCCCCATTACCAACTCCAACACTCTAGGCAGACCATGTGCCTGTATGGTAGTCTTTATCAGTGCCTGTGATGTCCTTAGAGGGCAGGCTGGACAATAACTGAGAGCAATGCCGCATGTTGAGCTTTACAGAATCCTATTTTTTTCTTTAAAAAAAAGATCAATTTCTTCAGGGTTATTATGGAACATATAAGAATCCCAAGGCCAGACTGAAATAGTTCTAAATTTAGGCATTAAACAAAAATAGCTCTAGGCTAGAAAAGCACTGCCAGCAAGGGGCTGCCTCTGAATTAGCACAGAAGCTGGAGGAGAATGGCACACAGCTGGCTGTTTCCTAGAGACCTCCTGCAGCAAATACTGCCGAGGGAAATGGAGGGCACAGTCCAAGTGACGGCCTGAATGGCTCAAAGGTTTCACCTTCTTCTTCCTTTCCCCAACTTCTTGGATTTCTACCTTCTTGATTATTTTTGTAGGTTGTTTGCACAATGCTGAGAACTAGACTGCGGTAACTGTCTTGCTTTTTAACTCTGGAAGTCTTTACGCCCCTGCAAACCACAGCTGAGTTGTTAACATTGAAAGGCACCAGCGTGCTTAGGTCGGGAGTCCAAAGTTACTCCATCAGTTTGGCTATTTTCTGAGTAGAAATTGCTAATTTATATACCGCTTAATCCAAGAAAAGAACATTCAAAAGCCTCATGCTTATTAAAATAAAAACAACTATACCTCTCCGCCACCACAAGCATTATCACTCCTGTGCATGACACACCAAAGGGCACAGAACACCTCTGCCTGTAGAGCAGATGCCACATACATTTACACACACAGGAAACACCATAGCAAGCATCACATGTGTAATTATAGTTAAAGGAAATAGATAAAATAAAGGGGCATCATCACTCACAGCCCTCTTTCTACTTGACCTGGACCACTCAGATGCTTTATCTTACATTATACTGAGGCTGTAGCCACAGAGAGGAATACACCGGGGTCAAATTCATCACATTGGAAACTGACGCGCTCTGGCAAACTTTCTTGATGGAGATATAAGGAGAATTCAAAGGCAAAAAAAAAATCTCTTCTAAATTCTGGGAAGACTTTGTAATTGACACCCATACCATATAAATATATCCACAAGATGAAGTTGACACATTTTCAATGGCTTAATGATTACAAAAGCAGTATTTCCCCCAAAGATACAATTTAAAACAAAAGATAGTGTGTAGCACTTAAATGTGTGTTTCTTTCTCCTAATTAGTTACACATGACTTAATTTACACACAATGAATTATCAGTATTCAGATTCTAAAAACCCTATATAACTTGTTTAAAATTAATGACAGCAGAACTTCCCCTGTGTGTTTTTCTGTATCTCAGTTTTGTAGGCTTCCTTAGATGCTAGTAGTAAGTGAACAGAATTTTTTCTTTTTTAAAAAAATTATGTGTTGTTTTATTAATTACAGTTTATTTACATTTTATCTGACCTATAGTCCCCTCCCTATTCCCCTGGCAATCCCACTCTCCTTCCCTCATTTTCTTCCATGCCCCTCTCCAAGTCCAGTGATAGGGGAGGTCCTCCTCCCCTTTCATCTGACCCTATCCTATCAGGTCTCCTTAGGACTAGCTGCATTGTCTTCCTCTGTGGTCTGTTAAGGCTGCTCTTCCCTCTCAGGGGGAGGTGAACAAAGAGCAGGCCACTGAATTCATGTCAGAGACAGCCCCTGTTCCTCTTACTAGGAAACCTACTTGGACACTGAGCTGCAACAGGCTACATCTGTGCAGGGGTTCTAGGTTATCTCCATGCATGGTCCTTAATTGAAGTATTAGTCTCAGAAAGTATGCCTGTGCCAAGATTTTTTTCTCTCCTTGTGGAGCTCCTGTCCTCTCCAGGTCTTACTATCTCCCACTTCTTTCATAAGATTCCCTGAAGTCTGCTAAAAGTTTGGCTGAGTCTCAGCATCTGCTTTGATACCCTGCTGGGTAGATTCTTTCAGAGGCCCTCTGTGATAGCCTCCTCTCCTGTTTCCTGTTTTCTTTCTCTTCTGATGTCCAACCCATTTGCCTTTCTGAATGCGGATTGAGCATCTTACCCAGGGTCCTCCTTCTTGCTTAGCTTCTTTAGGTATACAGATTTTAGTATGTTTATCCTATATGTTTAATATCCACTTATAAGTGAGTATATACCATGTGTGTCTTTCAGCTTCTGGGATACCTCACTCAGGATGATCTTTTCTAGTTCCTATCATTTGATTGCAAATTTCATGATTTCCTTGTTTTTAATTGCTGAGTAGTAGTGAATAGAATTTTATACCCACTTTATATGCTGAATAGAGATGAAACCAATGGGACACAGAAAATACAGATGAAGCCAAGGAGATACAGCCATTTGCTCACAAGTGACAAAAATGATTCCACAGGGCAGTCCCCCTCATCCTGAGTTTTTGATAAGTAATGCGAGAGCCCTTTCATCAATAGGGACACTTATGTTAGTATCATTGTGTGATTGCCGTTTTTGTAAAAGTTTGTAGAAAAGTGTTCATGGACAGGATTAACTGTGAGTCCTCCTAGAATTATTTTAAAGCAAAGAAAACTGACTTAGATGCTCAAATTTTTTATCAGCAAAGGTAAATACTTACAGAAAAATAATGAGACTATTATAGCTGGCTTAAAGAACACTTGTTCATCATCACAGCTTGTTCTTTCTTCTTTTTACAAATAATTTATTTATTTTTATTTTGGGTGCACTGGTGCTTTGTCTGCATGTAAGTCTGTGTGGAAGTATCAGATCTTGGAGTTACAGACAGTTTTTAGCTGCCATGTGTGTGCTGGGAACTGAACTTACATCCTCTGGAAGAGTAGTCAGTGTCTTAGCTATGAGGCATCTCTCCAACCCCACAGATTTTTCTAAAGGGCAGAATACTTTGACATACACTGCTCCTTCCTATCTAATACTGAAGTAGAAAATTGTTTTCAACAAAAATTGTCATGTAAAGAAAATAACATTCAGCTGACCTCATAAGTTAATTCTCTGTATAATCTTCATTAAACTGAGATATGCACTTGCAATCATTTCTTAAGACTCTGAACTCTTTCCTTGGTTGATGACTTAATTTTATTCCACCCCAGGAATTGTGACAATTATACATGACTTTTAATATGGTCTTTGCTGTTAAGATACACACAGTAAAAGAATTAAATTCAGGTGGTCCAACCCTTACCGCTACCTCCTGCCCTGCCAACAAGGAGAAATTAAATTGTTTGCTGAATAATTACATTTCTAATACCACCAGAGCACTGACGATAAAGTCAGCTTGGATTGTCACAGTGAGGTAGCTCCTGTTATCATCAGGACTTCCTGGGGGGCTAATACAATGTGCAAATGCATAATTTAAAAATTATCGGGAAGGAGCCTTAATTCATTTTTCTTTCTAAATTCCAATAGGCCCATCAGAGTTATTGAGCACTTGTTGGCAGTAGCACCCTTGTTTTCATTTTCCTTTATAAGCTCTGAGGTGGCACTCTGACAATGACAAAGGTTTTTCTGATTTACCACCCCACCGCCAAGGAAGACAGTATTTGTAGAAGCTTATCAGTGACAGGCATTCTCTGTTCACCAGTACATCATCTCCTTGGCAGAGGAAACAAACTGTCTCCTTTTCAATAAAATAGATTTATCCCAAAGAAGGAGAACAGGGTTAAGAGAAAAAGAAAGTGCGTTTGTCGTTGTCCTTGCTGTTATTTTTGAACCAATACAGCTTATGGAAGTATCTGCAAGTGACTGAAAAAGTACGTATAAGCACTTATGTGGGAACTGGAGAATAGTCATTGTAGCTGACCAGTTGGGCTTCCCATCTCAGCCAGTATGTTCAAAAGCATTGCCATGGGAGGCAGCCCATGCATTGTATGTCCACTAGTTTCCAACTGCCTAGGAGTAGAACTTGCTGGAACACAAAACATGGAGGCAAAGAAACCGGTCCTTGTAGATCTCATGTATGGTAGCAATCAGAAGTATGTGAGGACTATCTTTACCATAAGCCAAGATTACAGTACGCATGCTAAGCAGACCTTATATATGGTTTCTCATCTGTATCACCAGTAAAGAAGAATTTATCTTATATGGAAAGGAACTGTGCTGTGATGAATGCTATTACAATATCCTTCTCCCATGTTAAATATTTATAAGTGGATTAGCATAATTCGTAGCCATTGTCCAAGAAAACCAAGACAATTGAGGAACCCTTTGGCCAGGATACTTTATATAGCACAGAGATTCAATTCACAAAATTTATTTTGTTGGTGTTCTTTCAAGCATGCAGAATAAATGAAAAATAATTTATAAGTAGTGAGGAAAGTTCCTTATTATCTCTCTCTATATAAAGTGTGAATCCCACTGTCCTTTCCTACTGCTTTTTCCTCATTTATTTGAAGAATGACATGTCCTCTGAGAATCTATCATTTTTACATTGAAAAATATCATAGATTATTTTAATCTAACAGAGGTAAAAATGTTGACTCTCTCTATATGTATATTCAAAATTATACTACAATAACTATGACTTCTTCACAAAGTGCTCCCTATATACTATTACAAAAAAGTTTAGCTTTTGCTGAAGTTAATTAACTTAATGTTGAAGAAAAGAATTTACTGATTTTTAAAGTTTTTATTTTAAAGACAGGCAATAAATTTTACGTATGTCCCTCTCATTTGCTACTATTTCAAAAAAAAAAAAAAAGAATATGGCAAACAGAATACGAAGGCTTAGAAAAGCTTGCACATTGTAGTTCATCCTTCCTCTTATTACTGCAGAACTTGCCACAAGATGCACCTTAAAAAATGTTCTGCAGAGCTGGAAGGTACAGTACAAGTTCCTGGAAGACAAAAATCACCACCAGTCTTATCAAGCTATGAACCTCGTGAGCTACAGTACCAACCACCAGACAGGATGTGCCTGATGGCACAGCAGTTGTATGACAGTTACATTGGTAACCACTCACTTCCTGACTGAATGTGAGGACTTCTCCACAGAAGGAATTTCATTCCTTATACTGAAAACCACTGAAATGTCCATGGTTAGAGCAGTCAACTGAGAGAGACCCTGACATCCTTTTAGTAAATGGCAAGCGGTCAAACTGTTTTCTTGTCAGGAGCCAGCAGTCACCATTACAAGATGGCTCCAGTTTCCGGGTTCTTCGTGGACACGGCAGTGGTAAACAACTCCTGTGCACATGTGCACAGCCAGCCAGCGGTTATGCTAATGAGGGTTTGAGACATGGACCAATCATGGAAGTACACGCAGTAGTCTTAAGTCCTATTTAAGCAGCGTCAGTCCGGAGCTCGGGGTCTTCCACCTTTTGCCGCTAGCTGCGCAGCTGAATAGCATGATGTATCCCCAATAAAGCGTGCTTCAGAAGAATCCTGTTGTAGTGTCTTCCTTGCTGGTGAGGTGGGCGCGACATTTTCTAAACTTGTATGTTCATACTCATAGATCAGTGGTGCTATCAGCCTTGATCAGAAAAGTTTCTGTTTGTAGTGGGTTGTAGTTAACGTAGAGACGTATAGAACTGGTCAAAATGCTGAACATAAGAGACTGGAGTTTACTGTTCTGACTCAGCCTCTGTATCACCCCTCCGAGGAAGAATGTAAGAGCCTGCGACTGGGGAGCAGTTCTGTGAAAATCCATCTTCTGGACATGATATCTTGTTAGATGCCTGAATTCACAGCACCTGTGTTTAGCTGAACAAGACAAGAACTCGATACCTACAATATAGGAGAACCACATACTTGGGCACGAAGTAGTTTAAGTTCTATCACAAGTAAGATTTTTGGTATTAAACACACACAAAGGGAAGAATGGCTGCACCCTCCTCTCCAAATTTTCTTATTTTCCTTTATTTCACTTCCCTACCAGATCACTTACTCTTCCTGGTGAAGACAAGGAGATACAATTAAAGAGGCACATTTACTTTACATATGCAAATTCATCTTACTAACAGATAATTTTTCTGTCACTCATGTCTGAAGGTTCTCAGAAGAAAAAAAAAAGCTCAAAATAAACAAGCTGTGAAAGAGGTATTTTTCCAGGTTACATGTATGCTGGCCTTTCACAACCGTAGTTCAGGATGGAGACTCCTGAGAAAACGTTATGTTTTCTTAGATCTCACACAGTATTCTTGTTATTGTGACTGTGATTCTATCCACAGTAACAAATTAAATTTGTCTTTCTCCCCAGTCTCCCTTTTATATCACAGTTTACTCAGCATTGAAAGTTTCAAAGCTGATTCATCAAGATGCTTGGTCCCATGGACAACACAACTAGACTGGACACTGAATCAACGGGGAGGAAAACATTGATCACATTGGGAAAAGTTACGTAGTTAACACATAAGGAAATAACTTAAACAGCACCTCCTCAAGGACAAAGAATTTACACCAACTAGTTGACTTTCATCTACAGAAAGATTTCTCCATTCTCCTGATTCATTATTTATTCCACATCTAATACTGCAATGTGAACTCATTGGTACTTATTTTTTTTTCCCTTCAGCTACAATGCAGTAACTTAAAATTTAATCTGTGGCTCAAATATGCCACTTCTAACTTTGGGGAGACTTTTTGGTTGGTACCATACTATCTTTATTGTGTTTCATTTTAAATTTTTATAAATGTGTGTGTGTGTTTGTGTGAAATGCATGCATGCCCTATGAATATCTAATATAGGCTCCTTTGTGAAGATCAGAGGACAGCTGCAGGTGCCAAGTGCTAGCCTTCACTTTCCTCTTGTTTAACACATGACTCCCGTTGCCAGTTCATATGCCAGGGCAGCTGTCTTCCAGATTCTGGGGTTCTCCTGTTCCCTTCTAATCTTTCCACAGGGGAACTGGACTCATAGACATGTGCTCTGGTGTCCAGCTTTTTGTGTGTTTTGGGGACTCTGAACTCACTTCTCATGCCTGTGTAGAGAACACTTTACCTGCTGGGCCAGCTCCCACACCCCCACTTCTTTATGTCTCTCTCAGCTTGCTCACTCTCTGTTTATTTTTTTCTTTTTTTTTTAAGTAGTTTTATTTGCCCTAGCACTTCCATGGTACCAGGCACATAAAAAAATCTTAAGATGATTTATATAGGACATTTCCTGCTGCAGTCCTGTAATCAGTCATTTCTGAACTATCCCTTGTTCCTTCAAGAGCAAACTTAATAAAAAAGGAAGATCTTGACACTTTATGTGACATTTCTACAGGGACACACTGCATCTGTGTCTTCTAGGATGACTTAAATAAAACAGCTGTGTGTATGTGTTTATGCACTTATGTATGGAGGCATTTCTGTTTATTTATGACATGTGTGGACATAAATGCACATACATACCAATGCCTACAATAACTCTAAGTCATCACATAGCTAACCCCAATAATTTGTAACCTTCAGCACCTATAGGTACCAAGCCAGCTCCATCATCTGATTTGGTGGCTTAGGTTCAGTATACTGGGTATTAGAACTGTTCAGTAGCAAACAGTACTATTCAACAGAGAACCACTCAAAAGTAGGATATGGGTTACCTTTAGTTTTACAGCTCATTTCCAACATTTTTATGTAACACTGCCCACAATTGAGGTTGCTTTTTACGTGGGTAAAATATGATTTGGTTCTTTGTTGTGTTCTAGAAACTATTTTGGGAGATTCTGACTTCATAAATTATTCCTAATTAATTTGTGAATATTGATGTTCACTCTACGATTTACATTCTGTATGATTTTGATAAACACACCGTACCATGATTTGGTATCTGGTTCTTAGATTGTTCTTTCCCACTTGCCTTCAAAACAGTAATTGCTTAATTTTCATTTGTTCCTTTGCCCACCTTTTCAGCCTAACTTCTGGTTGTCACTCTTTTACTTCTGCTCTGTAGGTTTTCCAGTCTCAGGATTCTATGTAACTACAATCATACAGGGAATGCTGTCTACAGAGTAGCTTCTTCTCTTTAGCCAAATGACTGTAAGAGTCATGAGTTTATGAATACTGTACCCCATTTCTTTCATCACTGAATACTAGTCTATTATTTAGATAGCCCACTGCTTGCTCATTCATTTATGAAAGACATCTTTCTTTTAGTTTTCTCTTTGAGGTTATTATTGTTACTGTTATTATTATTATTATTATTATTATTGAGAATGGGCTTCTTGCAATTTAGTCTGGCCTCAAACTCACTATGTAGCTCAAGATAACTTTGAACTTCTGGTCTACCTGCCTCTATCTCCTAAGTGCTTGGATTATAGATATATTATATCATATCCAGTTTATGTTCTAGTAGCATAAAATCCACAGATTCCTACATACTAGGTACACACACTTCCAACTGAAAACACATCCATCCTCTAAGTTCCTCAAATTTTAATTGAATGAAATTATTATTAAAAACTTGGAAGTAAAACCCATCATTGATTATTAATTAATTAATAATAATAATGTTCCTAAATACAGGAGTATATGGATTTCCTTTTACTTTCTGATTGACATAAAGCTATTGTCCACATTTCCAAAACAGCTAGGTAAACAGTTGAGATGACAGGACCTGCTTGGTCATAGGGTAATAATATTTGGATTTATAACAAATTGCGAAGCTCTTTTAAATGATCACACCATTTTGCAAGTTCGCTGAGAATAGATAGAATACAACCCAAAATCTTCACCAGTATTTTTAGTATTTTTTTTATTTAAGCTAATTTGTAACATGCCATTGTATCTTGCTCCACTTGAAGGTCTGATTTCAATATAAGGTCATGAGTCTCATGAAAAGTACTTCCTTTAAGCAGTAACCAGTTTCAAACAAGTTCCAAACAAGTTGTGTAAGAGTTCTGTTGTATTTCTCAGGAAAGCACACCCAGGATGGTACAGCCGCTTGGAAGTGGATGTGTAAAGCAAAACTCTGGGTGCTTATCTGTTCTGTTTAGTTATTCTTTCTGATTCAAAGACCCATGATTGTGTTAAACATGCTCTTGACATGCAGCTTAATCACCCTCATTTCTAACTCAGTGATCAGTATGTTAAGCATTTGCCACAAAGTGTCACTTATGTCTCACTTAAAATAATAGCCAAGAACACTAAAAACAAGACAGAAGGTAAAAAAACAGTGAAATAAATATTAGAACATAAGAGGATTGATTGAATAGCAGGAAATAAATAAAATCATTGTGCATAGACCATGGTGTAGACTTCAAATGACTATTCCTGAATGTTATCCATTCTAGTAGCTATTAAGTTTTCTCTTAAGCAGGTGTCTACAGGGAGATGAAACTAATTAATCCAATTGTAAAATGAGGTACAGAGCTAAACAGAGTTTTCAATAGAGGAATATCAAATGGCAGAGAAATGCTCAACATCCTTAGCTATCAGGGAGATACAAATCAAACCGAACCTGAGATTTCACCTTATACCCATCAGAATGGCTAAGGTAAAAAACTCAAGTGACGACACATGCTGGAGAGGATGTGGAGAAAGGGGAACCCTCTTCCATTGCTAATGAGAATGTAAACTTGTACAACCACTTTGAAATTCAATCTTGTGCTTTCTCAGACAATTAGGAATAGTGCTTCCTCAAGATCCAGTTATACCACTCCTAGGCATATATCCAAAAGATGCTCAAGTACACAACAAGGGCATTTGCTCAACCATGTTTGTAGCAGCTCTATTTGTAATAGCCAGAACTTGGAAATAACTTAGATATCCCTCAATATCCAGTGTCTTTTATATACATTTTTCACAATTGCACACTAGCCTTTCTCAGAATCTTCTACAGGTTCCACCCTTTACATCTATCTCTTCTTACACTCACTGCTTAACAAGCAATATTTACAACAAATAATATTACAGGTAAATGAATAATTACTTTGTTGGTTACTTTGCAGCTAATCAATTGCTGGTACTGGGATGAGAGGCTTCTATGTATACGTTTCAGTAACATGTAAATGTATTCCTGTGTACATAGTGATTATATCTTAGCAATACTGGTTCATGGAAGTAAAATGTCAAATTTATCTCTCCACATACAAAAATGGCTTCATATTTCAAACTAGCACATATGGAGCACTTTCTGATTGAGAACTGGGGTTTTAAAATAGACACATATTGTGTCTATTTCATGGGAGATTTTGCACAGATGGTGAATCAGCGACAAGGTTGAAAGGTGTTTTATAATTGCTAGAAAGAGGGTAGGTAGCTCAGTGATTGTGTATGGAGTTTATATTTACTTCTCACTAGGTGTGATCTCATACCTGCCCTGTTTGACAGTTTGTGCTTTCTTTTCAGTAAATACAGGAAGACACAAAATGTGATCCTGTCAGGACAACATACTTGATTCCCTGATACACAGAAATGAATTGTATACAGTCAGTGAGATACTTTCAACCATATAATCATAAATACAGTGTGATGTAAGTGCTAAGGGTACAAGGTGATTGTGTATATGGTTAGATCAGTCACATTTTCATATATTAAACAGTACATATATATGTATGTTGTTACACGAACAATATATGCTTAAAATACTGGTTCCCTTTATATTAAAAAATCAATGTTATTCTATTAAAGCTGTATTTGGTATCATTAAGATGCTATAAATTGGTTTATAAGTAATAAAAACACTCTAAAATGATGGCAGCCACATTTTTAAAGACTTTTACCATATATGCCTCCAAAACTTTATTTACAGTATAAAAACTGACTTCAGTTTAATCAGCTTCTCAATATAATGTGCTGAGCACTAAAGTCAGGATACTTGATTTCTACAAACTTTTAAAACAAGCCTAAATACATAAATTTTATTATTATGAGATCATTGCTCAATAAGATTAACTTTTTTTCAAAATTAAATTTCTTATTTGAATCCAACAACAGATCAAACCAAGGCAAAACCAAGGGAGTTGTGATAAAAAGATAAATACATTAACATATGCCTTTAAAATGCTACTTAGCAGGTGGATAAGGGGGCTCACTAAAGCTGATGCTTTGCGTTTGGTCACTGAGACACACATCATAGGAGGGAACCAATTCTTGTGAATCTTTTTCAGACCTCTACATGAAGACTGATTTGTATGTGCAAGAGAGGACACACATTGACACACGGAAAAAATATATAAATGTTTAAAACTAAGAGTGTGTGTGTGTGTGTGTGTGTGTTTGTATAAGGCTATGTCTCTGTGTGAAATAAAACATTATCCTGTTCGACACGGAGCACTTTATATTACAAAATGACAATGCATACAATAGCGAAAGCTTCTGAAGGCTAACAATAGTAGAAAGTGAAAGTCAATAAGGTACATATTTTCATTATTTACAATACTTATATATTTATACATTAGTTTTTATAATGTACTCATTACTGGGCTTTGTGATTTTTCTGCAATGTTGGCAAGGTTGCTTAATTTTGCTTAACAGTATCGTATGGTAAAAATTATAACCAACACAAGAAAAAACTTTGTGGAAGAGATCAACATACAGCTTTTTTTTAAAGTAAGAATTAATAGCAATTGAATAATTAGGCATGCATTTTACCTGAAAGACACCTGGTGACAGACAGGAACAGAATTAGTCTCCAAAAGGAAGCCATACTTGGTCGCTGGACTCTTTTGGAACTTAGGGTGGTAATCAGCAATGATGGTCCTTCATTGAAGAAGGTCTGTTGAAATAGATATGGTACATACTCACTTAGTGTATAGATACAGTCTTCAAAAACAGAGAAAGACCCCTT
>CM053747.1:8167564-8194640 GCA_028658305.1 Pachyuromys duprasi
AGTCCACTGAAAAGGGAGGTCCTCCTCCCCTTCCCTCTGACATAAACTGATTGGTCTGCTCTTTGATCATCTCCCCCTGAAGGGGGAGCAGCCTTACTAGGCCACAGAAAAAGACAATGCAGCCACTCCTGATGAGACCTGATGGAAGCTTTTATTTTAGTGTTTACATTTTTATATAAATTGCATTTTTCTTGGAAGTGAAGCCTTGGCTCAGCTCATTGGGTATGTGAGTTAAACACATTCAAATCATTCTTCAGTAACTCATTGTAGGTCTGTTTCAAAACTTGGTGTGCTAATAGAGTCTGGTTCTGCCTTGTCAATAATGGGATTCAGTAATCATAAGTGAAAATAAATGTAAAAGAAAAAAGAATGTGGAAAAAAGGAAAGAAACAGTATGCTGTTCAAGCAGTAATTCTAGTTTGTTCACAAGGAACACGTGAGACCTGACGGCTGTGATATTGCTACCTCTGATGCTCAAAACTACCCCAAATACCTCACCCAATCTGTTAGATGACTTCACTTCAGAAATAATGCTTTTTACTGAAATATGAAAGTAGCAAAGCCCGGAACTGGCTTTAAGAGAGAGATGAAATATTACATACAAGAATAGCTCAAAAGGAGTGTGGGTTCTTTGGATTTCTTGTGACTTCAAAACAGTGAACAACGAAATGCAGGACAGGCTAGAATTGATCAATAAATGAACAGTGAGAGCAAGTCAAATTGTGGTCATTGAGATGGGATGTAATTTCTTTTGTATATCATTAGGCACTTATTTAGAATCCACTCTTATCTATACAAGGTCTGGTCCTTTGCTATGACCAAATCTGGCTTCGCTGGTGTTTTCCTGCACAGATACTTCCATGTCTACCTTGTATGTGGGCTTGTCCTACTCCAAAATGAATCTTATGATATGGGAAGCCAAAGCCTGTAAAAATCATGCAACAAACAGGGGTGCATGCCACACCATACTGCTGTCATTTCTTTTTACAAGATCAAAAAATGGCTCTGATGTTTTAGTTACAAAGAGAAACCTTTACACTGCTACCACAATTGGACGTGATTAAACAAGCAGCCTGTGCATTTGCAATTAAGCATGTGTAGGGAAAACACCAAGTGCCGAATTACCTGTGGGCACATTGTAAGCCTGTTAACATCGCAAATGTCCCCTGAGCTTGGCTGCCCTTTTAACTACAGGCAAAGCCTCCTGTCTCCAGGGGAATGCTGTGTTTGAGGAGCTAACATGTTTGCTCTCAGGCTAAATGCATCTCCTGCTGGCTGGCTTATCTGGTGATTGTGCTTTAACTTATGACTTTCTCACCCAGACTTCTCTCAAGCATTATAATCTAACATTTATTCAGCACAGCTCTTGCCCCTAATCCAGAGATTACCCTTCCTGTTGTCAAAGGGACTGGCTCTGCATTCCTTTGAAACACTCCCAGGGTACAGACACAGACAGAGACATTCATCATATTCCTCCTCATTAAAATAACCTTAATTCCCTTCATGTGCCTGTTGACCTTAAGCACACTGACATCATGTCTTTAAAATACACTTTCTTCAAAATCATGAGATTTATTCTTGACCAGCTGCAACAACTCGATTATAGCAAAGGAATGCAGGACAAGAGGAACTCTCAGAATCCCTAAGACCAGGATGGAAGGTAAACAGAAACTGCTTTTACTTCTATATCACCACCTATTACACAAAAGCAACAAAGTAAACATTTTCCCCATTTCCCCTGACATTTGAAGGCAAGTGTCACTGATCCAGTGTATGATTCTGAGAGACTCCATTGGCCTCAAAAGCAAGAAAGCCTGGTAAAAGAAAACCAATAATGTGATGCTACCACTGCCAAACAAATGCTAACGAAGGAGCAGGGAGATGAATCACTATATGAGAGTACTTGATTCAGTAAGAAAACCTGTCTCAAGAAAATAAAGTGCAATAAAGAGACCAGATGCATTAAATTGCCCCATGCCCAAACACATGGGAAGATGCACCTGAACACTCACTCAAGTGCATGAAACACACACACATTGATAATAAAGATATATTTCAGGAGAGCAGTGTGCAAACTCTGAATCAAAATTTAGAATTGGTAAATACCATTTGCCTCTATGAAGAACTCCAAAACCTAGAACAAAACAGTCAGAATAAAGCAGAGGGAGCCATGAAAAAAAAATGTAGCAAAGACCCGAGAAGAATTACCAAACTGCTCAGGGGTAAAGGTTTCATGGAGGGCACACAATACAATCATCAAAGGAAGTATTTTCAAATAACTGGTATAGGAAATTTGATTAGCAATATGGGAATTACAAAAGAGCTGGCCTGGTGTAGCTGGGTAGAATAGTGATGACATAAGACACTTTATGGAAAAAGTTGAGTCAGTGAAAGGGGACCAAAAGTTTAAAATGTGAAAACTTAAAAAAAAAAAAGATAAGGCAAAATAAACATACTGGAGGAATTTAAAGAGTAGGGTAAAAAAATGAAAACAAAGCAAAACAAAAACCAAAGTGGAGTGGGCAATACTTAGTGATAAGCACCTAGTAAGAAAAAAGATCCTGGTCACAGGCTATGATTCCAGGAGTTTCTGTGACTGTTGTCCAAATCCACTTGGACCCTGCTACAGTACCTGGAGAGCCCCAAAGACTCTACCCCCTTTAACCAACTGCTAGAGTTTATATATTCTCAGATTTTGCACAGTCGATGCCAGGCGGTCCAGCATCATAACCACTATCTCACTGGGTAGACACTAACCAACTTGAACTATTAGCCCAGAGGGAAGCTGGAAAAGCAAGAGAGCTGGAGTTCTGATTTTGATGAGGACACATGAGAGCTGAGGAAGCACTCGCCTGCGTAAATGTAGAGGAACGCTTCCAGAATCTGAATGAAGCCAGACTCAAATGGAATGTCTAGATAATGTCCCCTCCCCCAAGCCAGCCCCAGGAATTTTTGTGTAACATCTATCCTCTTGAAAGTGACAGAGATGAACAAATGATGGATAACAGAAGATTCAAGTTCATTCTTAAACTTGTTGACTTTCCCTACTAATGTGTACTCATACACAAATTAATTTATTTCTCTGCATTGGTGCTATAGAAAATGAAACGAGACACTTGAAACACCACTGTCCAAAGATACTTGGGTACTACTGAATCATCTATCAGCACCTCAGAAACTCCTGTTAAATCATGTGGACGAGGGACCGAGAATGGGAATACCTGCAAAGCATAGGCAATTCTGATGTAAGATTTAAGTAAATGAATGTTTGTGTTCAGCTATGAGATGAGAAGAAAAATTAAACTGGTACTGATAAAAGTTTACTGGTACCAAAGTATATATTTTATGAATGGCTAGAAACATTCAAACTTGTTATGAAATGTCATATACTGTCTATCTCTCTCTACTTAAAGATTATGTTTAGTTTTCTTCTGGTTAAAAAATTCACATGAGGGAGGTTAGATGGAATTCACTGAGTGGATTAGAAATTGTTTTTCATTCACTAAAACCTGGGAAATCTTATTAGTTTAGCTTTTAATACTGGCAATTGGAATTGGTGGTCTACTGGTCGTTCTTATCTAAGTTAGAGACTGGCGGATAGGAGAGGAAAGGGTGTGTGTGTGTGTGTGTGTGTGTGTGTGTGTGTGTGTGTGTGTATTCAGAGAGACGAGGAAATAAAATCATTTTATTTGGGGAATTTTCTTACACTGGTGGAAATGTATTTTAGGCTCAGAAGGTAAGCATTTAAAACATAATGTATTCATGACACAGGGGCTTATGAACTTATTCTCCATATTTGGATGCGTTAGTTGAATGCCAGCCTTTAAATAATGACATCCTACTTTATTGGAACTAGGAGACAATTTATTGAATGTTATAGTTTTTAAATATTTAAGAAATAATAATGGATATACTGATGATCCAATGGTAGATAAAGCTCCATATCCCTCTTCTGGAGAAAGGAGGCTCAAGGGACATTTGCACTCACAGGACTCATTAAGGAAGACAGGTCAGTAAATAATCTGAATGACATACTATCCTTCTGTGTGGCATGAGCAGAGAACCTACAGATGACCATTGAAATCTTGAGCTTCCTATTCTAAGAACCAAGTCAGTAACACGAGTCAAGAAGTGTCTTGGGCTCACATTGCCGACACTCACCCTCTCACACGGGGAAGAATGACAAGAACTGTATGATGAGAGTATTTAGCATTCCTGGGATCATTACACTAAAAAAAGTGTTGGTTGCTGTGACTTAATAATGTCCATGGGAATATCACTATGTTTTATGGAGAATAAAAGTCTTAGGAAAAACTAATAGGAAGATAAATTGAGTCACAGAGACAAGCTCTAGTGCAATTTTAAGTTTTATAATAGTAGCATAAAACAGTAATAAATAAAATGATTGTAATAAATCACAAGATCCTGTACATATATAATTCAAGAGATAATCACTTCAACATAAAATAAGTGCAAAACAAATTAATGGGACTTTTATCTTCCCTTTTTTTATACTAGCCCTTCATACATATTTTATTCATTTAGAAAGTCACAATATGAACTAAATGTATTCCCAATTCTCAGGAGTCAAATGTGGTTAGGAATGACCTCAGCTCCAACCCAGAGATCTTACATAGGTGGTATAAGGTTTAGCTACTGGAGAAGGACAAAGCTGAAATTCCATCCCTGGTATTCAAACCCCAAGGCCTGAGATTAAATGCAGTCCTGTTCTTAGGGAGACATGATCTTGAATTCAAAAGCCTATTTTGAGATGAGCCCCATACTATGGTATATGTTGTATCCAAGGAAGCAAGCACAGGGTGTTCTTACTATAGACTTTTAAAAAATTAAAAATAAAGCGTTTTCACTATATGTACAAAGAAATGATGTTGAGGTTAATTAACAGGCTAAGGGAACGCTAGGATGTAGTCAATAACTTCAGGGCTTGCCTAATATGTACTAAACCCTGGGTTCAATTCTCAGGACTTTATAAACCAGGTATGGTAGTACACTCCTCTAATCCCAACACTCAAGAGGCAAAGCCAGAAAGATGAAGAAATCAATGCTATGCTTAGATAGAGAGATGGAGGCAATGATGGGATACAAGAGAGTCCATGTCAAAACAAAAAGAGCAACAACAAACAAGCAAACAAACAGAGAAAGAAAACTTCGTGAAAGATTCACAACTAGCTGATAATGCAATCAGGCATTGAACTTTCATCTATTGAGTTTCAAAGCCAGAAGTTTTTATATGCCACCTATATCCCCCAAAATGAATATTACACATGATTCTATTCCAATGGATATACTGATAATTGCAAACAATAGAGAAATCTTTAGAACTAAGTACCCTCATAGTAATATTTAAAATGTCTGTGTGGGAGGATGGAGAGCTAGCTCATCGGTTAAAAATGCTTACTGCTCTGGCAGAGGACTAGGGTTTGGTTCTCGACACATACATGGCTGCTTACACTGCCAGTAACTTCAGGTCCCATTCATTCTATACTCTCTTCTGGCCTCTAAGAGCTTCTCCCCATTTGTGCACATAAGCTGATTCATCAAACACAACTACAAATAAATAAGTAAATATTTTTAAAATATATTTGCATCTTGCTTGTCTTTTTAAATAAATCAAAAGCAGCTAGTGGAAAAAATCCAGTAACTCATCACCTGCAAGAATCCAGTTGTCTTTAGTTTACCATCAGCTTAGAGGTTTATACAGATCTTTGAGAGCGACAGCCCAGTGTTTGCCTTATAAGACAGTTTTAGAAACACACACACACACACACAAAAACAAACAAACAAAAAAAACTTAGCTCTTGTATAGAGTTCTGTAGTAAGGACTCAGTCTTTTAAAAACCAGCAGAATTAGCCTTAGGCAACAGGGAGGTGGAGGAGACTACTGTAATGCACTGTCATTAATGGTCTAGAAGGTTTTGTGTTATGCTGTCCTGGGTTTTAAATGAAATGTCACATACAATTTGCTATAACAAATGTGAAGAGTCAGCTGGCCTTAAAGACCAGGAACTTCACATTCTAATTGGTAAATATATAATACTGAGTAAAAAATAGTTAAAGATCATTATTTGTTACATTGTCACCCTTGTGTGCAAAAATATATGGTCATATTTTTTATTATTAGTTACATTTTATTAACTCTGCATCCCAGCTGTATCCCACTCCCTCATTCCCTCCCAATCCCACCCTCCCTCCCTTATCTACTCCCTGCCCCTTTCCAAGTCCAGTGATTGGGGAGGACCTCCTCCCCTTTCATGAGACCCTGTTTTATCAGGTATCTTCAGGACTGGCTGCAAAGTCCTCCTTTCTGACCTAGCAGGCCTGCTCCTCCCTTGCAGGGTGGGGAGGTCAAAGAGCCCTACATTGAGTTCATGTCAGAAATAGTCCCTATTCCCCTTACTTAGGGTACCCACTTTGATACTGAGCTACCATGTGCTACATCCGAGAATGGGTTCTAGGTTATAGCCATACATGGTCCTTGGTTGGAGATACAGTCTCATAAAAGACCCCTGTGCTGTGATATGTTTGTTACTTGTGGAGCAGCTGTCCACTCAAGATCATACTAACTCCCCCTTCTTTCATATGATTCCATGCACTCTGCCAAATGTTTGGTTATGAGTCTCAGCATCTTATGAGTCTTTCAGAGGCCCTCTGTGGTAGACTCGTCCTGTTACTTGTTTTCTCCTATATCCAATGTCCATCCCATTTGCCTTTCTAAATGAGGATTGATCATCTTATCCCTATGCAGTTTAGAATTTGTTTTTCAAAGTCGGTAAAGAACTGTGTTGATATCTTGATGGAAATTGCATTGAATCTGTAGATTGTTTTTGGCAGGATGGCCATTTTCACCACATTAATCTTACCAATGCAAGAGCACAGGAGATCTTTCCATCTTCTGATATTTTCTTCAATTTCTTTATTCAGAGACTTGAAGTTTTTTTCAAACACTTGCTTGGTAAGAGTCACTCCAAGGTACTTTATGTTATTAGTGGCTATTGTGAAGGGTGTTGTTTCCCTGATTTCTTTCTCAGCCCTTTTGGTTTTGGTATACAGGAGGGCTTCTGATTTTTTTTGAGTTGATTTTGTATCCAGCCACTGTGCTGAAGGTGTTTATCAGCTGAAGGAGCTCTGTGGTTGAATTTTTGGGATCGGTCATGTATACTGTCATATTATCTGCAAATAGTGACTCTTTAACCTCTTCCTTTCCAATTTGTATCCCCTTGATCTCCTTTAGTTGTCTCATTGCTTTAGCTAGAACTTCAAGTACTATGTTGAAGAGATACAGAGAGAGTGGGCAACCTTGCCTTGTCCCTGATTTCAGTGGTATTGATTTAAGTTTATCTCCATTGGGTTTGATGTTGGCTATAGGCTTGCTGTATATTGCCTTTACTATGTTCAGGTCTGTGCCTTGTATCCCTGATCTCTCCAAGACTTTAAACATGAATGGGTGTTGGAATTGGTCAAACACTTTTTTGGTATCTAAGGAGATGATCATGTGGTTTTTCTCCTTCAGTTTGTTTATGTGGTGAATTACATTGATGGATTTCTATATGTTGTACCACCCTTGCATGCCTGGAATGAAGCCTACTTGGTAATGGTGGATGATATATTTAATGTGTTCTTGGATTCAGTTTGAAAGTATTTTATTGAGTATTTTTGCATCAAAGTTCATAAGAGAGATAGGTCTGAAAGGTCTCTTTTTCTGTTGGGTCTTTATGTGGTTTAGGTATCAAAGTGACTGTGGCTTCATAGAATGAGTTTGGAAATCTTCCTTCTGTTTCTATTTTGTGGAATAGTTCAAGCAGAATCTGAGTTAGCACTTCTTTGAAGGTCTGGTAGAATGCTGCACTGAATCCATCTGGCCCAGGGCTTTTTTTGGAAGGGAGTCTGTTGATGACTTCTTCTATTTCCTTGGGAGATATAGGTTTATTCAATCTTTCTACCTGATCTTGACTTAATTTTGGTAAATGGAAACTATCAAGAAAATTGTCCATTTCTTTTAGATTTTCAAATTTTGTGGCATATAGGGTTTTGTAGTATGACCTAATAATTGTTTGTAATTCCTCAGTGTCTGTAGTTATGACCTATTTTCATTTCTGACTGTGCTGATTTGGATAGTTTCTCTCTGCCTTTTAGTTAGTTTGGCTAAAGGTTTGTCTATCTTGTTGATTTTCTCAAAGAACCAGCTCTTGGTTTCATTGATTCTTTGAATAGTTTTAATTGTTTCTAATTGATTGATTTCAGCCCTGAGTTTGATTATTTCCAGCCACCGGCTCCTCTTGGGTTTGTTTGCTTCTATTTTTTCTAGGGCTTTCAGTTGTGCCATTAAGTTCTTTGTATGAGATGTCACATATTTCTCCATGAAGGCACTTGGTGCTATGAATTTTCCTCTAAGCACTGTTTTCATTTTGTCCCATAAATTAGGGTATGTTGTACCTTCATTTTCAATGAATTCTTTGATTTCTTTCTTTATTTCTTCCTTAACCCAGCTGTCATTGAGCAGGAAGTTGTTCTGTTTCCATGTGGGTGTAGGCTCTTTGCTAATTCCATTGTTGTTGAGGCCCAGCTTTAATCCGTGGTGGTCAGATAGGATACATGGGATTATTTCAATCTTCTTGTATCTGTTGAGGCTTGCTTTGTGACCAACTATATGGTCTATTTTGGAGAAGGATCCATGAGGTGCTGAAAAGAAGGTATACTCTTTTGAGTTTGGATAAAAAGTTCTGTAGGCATCTGTTAGGGCCATTTGATTTAGGACCTCTGTAAGTGCCTTTATTTCTCTATTTGGCTTCTGTCTAGATGATCTGTCCCTTGGGGAAAGTGGGGTGTTGAAGTCTCCCACTATTAAGGTGTTGGGGTCAATGTGTGACTTAAGTTTTAATATTTCATTTATGAATGTAGGTACTCTTGTATTTGGGACATAGATGTTCAGAATTGTGATATCCTCTTGGTGGATTTTTCCTTCGATGAGAATGTAGTGTTCCTCCTCAGCTTTTTTGATTAGTTTTGGTTGAAAGTCTATTTTATTAGATATTAGGATAGCTATCCCAACTTATTTTCTGGGTCCATTTGCTTGAAAAACATTTTCCAGCCCTTAATTCTGAGGTAATGTTTATCTTTTTTGCAGAGGTGCATTTCTTGGATGAAGAAGAATGTTGGATCCTGTTTCCACACACATTCTGTTAGCCTCTGTCTTTTTATGGGAGAGTTGAGTCCATTGATGTTTATAGATAATAGTGACCAATGAACATTAGTTCCTTTTATTGTGGAGTTAGTGGTCTTACTGTTTTTTCATTGCTTCTTTTCTTTTATTTTTTGTTGGGACATTATCTGGATGATATGTCTTCTTGGGTATAGTTGTTTTCGTTTGATTGGAGTTTTCCTTCTAGTATCTTCTGTAGGGCTGGTTTGCTGTGAATGTATTGCATAAATTTAGTTTTGTCATGTAATGTTTTGTTTTCTCCATCTATGTTGATTGAAAGCTTTGCAGGGTATAGTAGTCTGGGTTGGCATTTGTGGTCTCTTAAAGTCTGCATGACACCTGCCCAGGCCTTTCTAGCTTTCATAGTTTCTGATGAGAAATGCTTTGTGATTCTGATATGTCTACTTTTATATGTTACTTGGCCTTTGTCCCTTGCTGCTTTTAATATCTTTTCTCTGTTCTGCAGATTCAGTGTTTTGACTATGATGTGAATGATGAAGTGTTTGTTTTTTTTCTGGTCTAGTCTATTTGGTGTTCTGTAGGCCTCTTGTATATTTATGGACATCTCTTTCTTTAAGTTGGGAAAAAATTTCTTCTATGATTTTCTTGAAAATATTTTCTGGACCTTGGAGCCTGGATTCTTCTGTTTCATCAGTTCCTATTATTCTTAGATTTTGACTTTTCATGATGTCCTTAATTTCTTGGATATTTTGCGTTTGGTACTTCTATGATTTTACTTTTTCTTTGAGAGAAGTATCAATTTCTGCCAATGTATCTTCAGCACCTGAGATTCTCTCTTCCATCTCCTGTATTCTGTTGGTGATGCTTACCTTTGTGGTTCCTGATCTTTTTCTCTAAGTTCTCCAGCTCCAGGGTTTTCTCAGTTTGTGTTTTCTTTATTGATTCTAATTCTGTTTTCATGCGTTGCACCATTCCCTTCATCTGTTTGAATGTGGATTCCTGTCTCTCTATGATGGTCTCTATTTTTTTGTTCATTTCCTCTCTATATGCCACTAATTGTATCTCTCTTTGTGACTCTATTTGTTTGGCTATATTTGCCTGTGTTTCTTTGAGAATTTTGTTCATTTCCTCTTTCTTTGCCTCCACTTGATTGGCCAAATCTTTGATAGTTTGGTTCATTTCCTCTTTAACTGTATTCGTATGGCTATTGTTCTGAGAGATTTGGTTGTTTCCTCTTTATGTGCCTCAAATAACTGGGTAAGCATAGCTTTAAAGTCATTTTCCTTTGCTTCAAATGAATTGGAGTATCCATCAATTTTGGGGGTTGCTGGTGAAGCCATGATATCCTGATTTATGTTGGATGTGTTCTTTCACCGACCCCTGGCCATTGGCTTACCTGTAACCTTCCCTGTTTCTTCCTGGGTTCTGCAATTCAGACTAGTACTGTCTCTCTCCAGCATCTGAAGAGTTCTTCAGGAAGCTGAGAGAGGTCCTGTGACCTCAGTATTTGTATTGGTGCTTCAGCTGTACGTGTGGGAGGAAAGTCCATGGGCACAGAAAAACAAATGTGGGCGCGCGGGCCTGTGTGCGTGCATAAATGTGAGTGGAAGTGTACCTTAAGGGACAGAGTGATAGAGAATGCTGAGCACTTGAGTGTGTGGGAGGGGCTCTGCCTTGCAGGCTTCTAGGGGGTTACTTGTGTATGCGCTGTAGATGGAGCAGGCGCTGGTGATAGTCTCTATGCAATTTCCAGAGTTATCCACTTTAACTCCACTGTTGAACCTGCAGAGCAGGGGCTTCGATGTCCCAAGAGTCCCTCTGTTTCCTACAGTGGGTGTGTGCATGGGAGGGGTCCTGTGCCTGGCTGCTAGTTTAGAAGGACACTGGATCGGGGGCTCTGCAGACACTCAGGGGTGCACTCACTCTTAGGCAGGTCCCATTGGCAAGGATAGTGTTATCTGGGCTCTCTACTCTCTGTTTTGTCCCTGCTTTGTCCTATGCAAGAGGACTGATGCACTCTGCCAGCTCAGTGCTGCTGCAGCTGCCAGGTTAGGAAATCTGGCTGCAGCTGGAGACTAGGGTGCAGGTCCAGATGTCTTCTGGGAAGTCCAGAGGCCCCTCCACTGTGCTCTCCACACGTGGCAGGCCTGGCACCTGGTATGCCTACCTGGTTTGGCAGGTCTGCTGGACTTTGTTGTCTATATAGCCTATTGTCTATCACCGAGGGTTTGGGTGGGTCATACTGTCAGTGGCTGGGAGACCCTGCAGAGTCGGTATGGCTGCTTGCAGACTGGGACACAGGGAGGATGGCGCCGTGGATCCAGGATTTCAAGGCAGGTACAGCTGGCAGGTCTGGCTGAGGGACTAGGAGCCCTGCCTCAGCCACTGCAGTCCCCAGGCAATGAGCTCTGAGCTGAGAATCTTGGTGAGCTGGCTGTGCCAAGGAGGAGGGAGGCCCAAAAAAGGGGAGTGCCGGGAGATCAAGCGAGCTTTTCTCTCCTTCCCCAAACAAGTCCACGGGTGACCTGAGACCAAAGTTCTCACCTCCTGTGATGACACCTCTCATTTAGAAAGCCTCACCGTCATTTCCCTGGCTTCAGTTGTCCATCCACTCACCAATTCCGGATCACCAGCTCCTCTGCAACCCAGAAACTCTGTGTGCTTGTCACCATCTTGGATCTGCCCCCGGTTATAATTTTTTTTTACACTTACGTCTGCAATAAAATCTTCAGAAGTGTATAAATTGTTCTGCGCTTAATGTGGTATTAAATAGAATGGGGTAGATCAACTCACCCGATTGGGACCCTTTATGCACTGATCTCTGACATTTATTCCATAATGCCAGAAAATTTATGAAAAGCAACTGAAGCCGAACACATTCCATTTAGGGTGGTTTATTTCTTCATTCTTCTCTCTGCTGTTGACAAGGGTCCGTTTTAACCACAGGACTAATAATAGGATTTTCTATTTGCTATAAAGCATTATATTATATCTTTCAGAGATATCTGGATATTAGTGCTAATTATGAGGTATGTGTAAGCCTAAAAATGCTGGCTTAGACATGACAGCATCCTTTTTACCACTCATTTCAATCAGAAACCTAAAGAAACCAGTGCAATTAAGTGTGCCCAAGATAACAGACACCTTCTTATAATACTAGTCAATTTTTTCCATCATTCACATCATTCAGTGTGGCAGTTTTAAGAACATATGAGGACAATCCAAGTAGGAGATGGCCAGAAAGCAAATTACTAACACTTAAACAGCCATCTACTTTAGCAACCAATGCTAAAAGCATTAACGTGGGGTTCTGCACACCCCATCTTAAAGTTACACATGCCCGGTTTATGGGCTCCCTTTCTCAAATGTCCACTAACCTTATAGACACATAGTTTCATAAAACAATTAATTTAGGATTTTGTAGCTTCAAATGATATAAGGAAGAAGCATTGTTACATGAGGAGCTGGTCTAGTTTATTTTAGGAGACAAATGCTTCAGAAGTTTCTCTGAAACTCTGGGCAAGCTTAAAGAAAGCCGTTAGCTCATCCTATAGAGGATGTGGAAGGCCTCAGGCAATTCATCCCAGCCAGAGTATCCTAGGTAGTCTGTGGAAGGCCTCAGGCTCTGCAGTTCAACTAGTGTATCCTATGGCGCCTTCCAAAGGCCTCCGGTTACAGAATCCAGCTGGGATAGCCTATGGGGTTGTAGAAGGCCTCAGATTCTAGGACACGGAAGACAGATCAGACCAAGACGAGAAATACAATCAGGAATCTCTTCCTTCTTTAGCCATGAACCCTGACCGGAGTCTAGCAGAAATAAATTTTCATGTGTGTTTCATTCCCAAATCATAGCCAACACACAGTCTTTATACACCTCTCATATCTCTATCAGGTACATGGTACCAGGACTGTTTTGTGGTGACGAAAAACATTTCTTTGACTTTATAGACTCACGATATTCGCACTAACACCAAAATCACCAGATGTGTTGATTTTATTTCTGATATTTTGACTATCTTGGCACGTTTTGGCTCTATAAACATTAATTTAATTAGATAATCTTGTATGTCAGATCCATCACCATGTCAGAGTACATTTCAAAGTGAAATACATTTTCTCGGGGTAGTTAAGGAGTATATGGGTTCATCATGTCACAGTCACTGTAAAATGTTAGTTAATATTAAAATGACAATCTTGGAAGTCTATAAACTTCTGTTAAAGAAAAACACTAGATTTTAGAGACCAGATCTTTCTTTCCTTTGTGGTATAAATATTTGTTCTACATATTATATTTGAGCTGTATAGTCATGTCTCCATGATCTTTCTTTGGTATCACAAATGCTTCCCTTTTCAGAGTCACTTTAACAGATGTATTAAAACTTTCTAAGACATTGTAGAAAATGAGTCCAACATACATAATCATTTAAAATATATTTGTCATTTTCTAACTGGTAGGCCTGTAATTCTAATTACCAACTAATATTAAATTAGTAATTTGATCAAGAATTATTTCTATAATATATTCCAAATCTTACATGTGGCCTCCACCCTTTAAAATAACAAAAATTCCTGGTTTAAGTGAATCTTCTTCATCACAACTTACCAGAGAAATCCTGAGTAAGACAGGCATGCACATCCCTCCTCAGCAGGCTTTGCCCTTCACTGGAGTGGCGTACTCTGATGGAGTAGAAAATTTTGTAGAAAAGCAAATTAACATAGACAAGATATATGTAGACTTCAGATCAATGCTTGTGTGCTAGGAAAGTTTACAGGACCTAGCATTGCATAGGAATGTGTCTAAGAAATGATGATGAGTGACTGACTATATGTTGAGGTTGTAATCCTCGAACAGAGGAGCGAACAAAACATCATGATACGTAAATTGGATTAATGCTTTGGTTAGTGTTTGCTTAACTAAAAAAGGTGAAGATGTGGTCAGGTGTATGTGATACACATATTGCCAAAATATGCAGGAGAGTTTCTAGAGAGCTGGAAGACAAATTTGAACAACTTGTCGTTTGCGTCATTTTGCTTATTCTAGAGTGGGGGTGTATCCATAGTTGTCAGATTACCCTACACAGGTGAATATAGGGTTATCAAAGAGATGCCTGCAAAGCTCAGTAGGCACAGGGTTGACGGAGAGATCATATGCACTTCTGGGAAAACTCTGAGACTTGAAATAACAGTAACAGGCAGGGATTGGCCACAGGAAGGGGTGTGGGCAGGAAAGTAGCCTGAGCTTGAAAAGGGAAGGACACCACTCAAAGGCTACAAGTTTAGGGCTTTTGTCACAGAGATAACTGTCTTCCATGACAATGGAATACAGTATGGGGCCACTGAGGAATAAAGGACATGCTAGGAAATCTGGAGAGCCACAATTTGTCTCCCAGCCAAGGAGTCAGTTGCCCATGTGGAGAAGGATCCTGGGGAACATCAGAAACTGTGTAAAACCTACTATGTACATCACAGGAGAGACAGAAAAACCAGTTTCTAAATGATGATATGGGTTTCTCTGGTAGCTGAACACAATGCATAAATTAAATGAAGCTCTATGCCGTGACCTCCCTGCATCTCATGCTTTAGATATCTCCTGAATGCTGTCTGGTCACATTTGAGAAATTGTACCAAGTCTATAACCTTTTAGTGATAAGTCTCCCTAAACAGGAATTCCCAGCCTATTCTGTGAGCCACGAGCGGCTTCTTGAGCCAGTGGCCTGATATACACTGGAACCTACCAGAGCCCTGCAAGACCTGCAGATTTATGTTACAATTCCCTACGATAATATTTATTATGTTTTATGTCATGAAAAAGTCCTCTCCCCAAAGTATGCTTTACGTAAGATAAACACACTTGACTTTTTTTTTACCTTGCTGTTCTTTTATTTATTTATTTAATTTGTTCACTCTACAGCCCTGTAGCCTCTTTTCCTCTCCCCTTCCAATCCACTACTCTCTCCCTCCCCCATCTCCTTTTCCTCAGAAAAGGGAAGTTCTGTATCCCATCCACCCAGCTCATCAAGTTACACCAGGACTGAATGTGTCCTCTTTCCCTGTGGCCTCTCAAGGCAGTCCTGCCAAGGGAAAGCGATCAAAAAGCTAGTAAGTGAGTCCTTGTCCAATGCAGTCCCAGTTCCCTTACTAGAGCACCCACTTGAAGTCCAAGCTTCCTATCTGCTACACCTTTGTTAGGGTGGCTATGTCCAGCTCATGCATGGTCCTTGTTTGATGCTTCAGTCTCAGCAAACCCTTCTGAGCCCTGGTTAGTTGAGCCTGTTGTTTTCCTTGTGGAGTTCCTGTCACTTTCAGGTCCTTTTCTCTTTCCTCCAACTTTTCCCCCCAAGACTCCCTATGCATCCACCCATGTTTTTCTGTGAGTCTCAGCATGTGTTTTGAGGCTCCTTTTTTTATTTTTAGTAGCTAGTGCAGTTGCATGTCAACAATGCTCAATGATAATTTATTAAAGAAGGTCTTTCTCTTCATCATTCAAGAAGTCAGACTTTTTGAATGAATCGGAAATTACAAGACTAACATTGAACTTGTGGTACCCTGCTTCCACATTCTCACCAGACCCTACTGGTATCCACCACCACTGATGGTAAAGTGTATTCTCTGGTATTATAGATACTGCAGAACAGTACTGCCTTTATGCATTTGAAATATTTTGTACCTGCTTTGTGATGGGTGATAACGACCATGCTTTTTCAGAGCTGTCTTTAGTGATATTACTTAGGATTTTTTTCTTTCCAGATGATAAATAAGAAATAATAATAAAGAAAAGATATTTTTCTAATTGGAAAAAAAGTAGTGAAGGTACCTCAACAAACCAACAAACAACCAAATAAATAAATAAATAAATAAATAAATAAATAAATAAGACAGTGCAGGGGTAGTTAACACCTGTTTTAACTTTTAGAAAAACAAAAGAGAAATGACAAGCAATTGAATATGGAGGCTTTTGAAGAAACACACTTCTGTGACACCAATGAAAAGAAGCAGAGAGAAGAAACAGGAACATTCAGAGAGAGCCTCAGACCATCACCAGAACTGATACTCTACAGACTATGGTTTTCGAAACTCGGGGCTATTGAAATTGGGGCCAGAAATTTATTGTTCAGGAAAACATTTTTTAATATAAATCTGATGATGTTTGCTACTATGTTTAGTTTTGCCTCTATTATTGCATACCAGCCAAGACAATACAGAAATACAAACAATAGCTTCAGATAGATATATGTGTGTGTGTGTGTGTGTGTGTGTGTGTATATATATATATATACTCTTTATAGGGGAAAATGGCTTATGCCAACCCACTATGTATTCCAGAGCAAAGGTCACCTATTGAAGAAAAGATTCCCTTTAGACATAAATTCTAGGTCCTCAGTCATTGGCTGGACTGCCTGAAAGGCACATGTGCTTAGCCACCACTAAGGATCTTGACACAACCAACTATTGGAGGCTGCCACATAAAGGCCATGAGTGAGTGCCCTGTGCAATCCAGGACTTTACATTATAATGGCTTGTACACATTATTTAGCCATTCCTGTTGAACATTTCCAAGGCATGTGCTCAGTACTCTGTCACATTTTCCAGGGATGACCTTCTTGGTCTGGAATCTCTCCTTCAACTTCAGTTAGCTGTCCTATTTCCATGAGCATCTAGGATTTCATTTTTGATTTCACAGAGTCATGTGTCTGTTTGAAGGTTGTAATTGATATTTCATAGGCTTGGGAACTAATTTCTGCAAATGAACACTAGTGAAAGAAGAGATACATCTGGCTTCCATTTGTTTTGTGCGGAACATCTTATATTTGGGTCACTACTTTATTCACTGTGGTCACCTGTTTCTTATCCTTTCCATGCCTGCCCTTTGGGGGAACATGCAAGATAACTGCCAAGTGGGTATTCTGATGGCTGGCTATGCTGGCCTTATCTATTTGCATGGCTACTATTGAATCTCGTTAGGTGTAGCTTCATTAGACTTTCTTTCCCACTCTGGTTTGACATTCCTGAGACTGAGAACTTTTCAAAAACCATGTGAACCTGTCATGTGATCCTAACTTATTGGTGAATGACTGAAACTTGGCTTATCATAGATATCTGGTGGTATTGCTTTATTAGATACAAAAATGGATGACATATATCTAATTATAAACTGTTTACAACTCTAGCTTCATTGTATAATTTGACATATTAAATGACAAATTTAATATTTATAAATGAAATTTGCTGTGAATGCAAGGTATACTTGTTTTTCAGGTTATTTAGGTTCCATGCTCAGAATTTACTGTAATTTATTATCTACTTGTAAAATTGTGCTAAGGATTGAAAGAAATCAATATTTCACTTCTTAAGTAATAAATACTTTGAAAACTGATTCTCAAATAAGAAATTGAATCTGACAAGTTTTTAAAGCCATTCATTGATCATAAGAAGTACTGAGTGAAACCTTTGCTAACCCTTTAGACTATTTGTCTGTGAAGACTGAAAGGTTTTGATGAAATCACATAGTAAATACGAGACTTGACAAAGGTTGAAATTCAACACAGATTAAGGAAGTGAGGTCAGGACAGGCAGCATATGAGGCCTTGACATGTTTCAAATCTGCCACCTCCCTTTCTTTCCCGGTCCCTTCTTTTCTGGTCACAATGTTTGCTGTGTTTAAAAAAATCAATAACAACACTTGGATTAGAGTTTGAAGCATGGAAACAGCCCCTGCCCTTATAATCTCCTTTACTCAGCCATTGAGTTTTGTGTGCAACTTCTTTGTTCAACAATGTAGAATAACCCACCTTCATAATCTACTTATATTCAATAGAGTCCCCTAGGGACATATACTTAATATCGAATAACAATGCTATAGGGTGTTATTTTTTTAAACATGGGTTACAAAAACTTTGTTCACCTCTGTGGTTTGCTTATATTTCAATCCATTATATTTGTTTTGCCATTCAAGGATGGCAGAACAATTCATTATGGGAATTGGAAACAAAGCATATGTGTGATTCCCAAAAAGATACTTCATCTGATTCAGAGATTGCCTTGGACTTAAAATTCCCAGTTTCACCATGTGCCTAGGAGGAAGCATTGTATAGATGCAGTTTAGCCATGTAGTTTCAGCAAGAGGTAAGAAATAATGGTTCAAAGTATTTGTTTCCTGAGGATTGCTGTTTAAATGTTAAGCAAATCATTAACAAATTTAAGGTAACCATGACTAAGCGAACACAATTACCCATATTCTCACTGTCTTCAAAAATTTCTTGTCTTCCTGTATAGTTAAATTGGAGGACTATTTAAATTCTAGGAACAATGTAGGGTTCTTCTATTCTCACAGAATGAGATCTTCAGCTCTTACTGTTGCCTGGGATTCCCCAGGGTCCTTTTGCATTGTTCCATCTGTTAGGCTACTGACTCTCCATCTCAGGGACTTATTGATTGCAGCATAGATTTACTCATCTTAAATCTCTTACGATTTGGTAAAGAAGAACATCTTCCAGTATACCGTAAGCTTAAATGTTTCTGGTTGTTATTTAATTACCTTACTTGCTCACAGGAGGAGCTGAACATAGGCTGCTATTATATCATGGGTGGGATCCCCGAAACAAACAAGTAAAAAAAAATCTAAGTCTGCACTTCCACAAGCAACACAACTGGTTCCTCCCAGGCCACCCACACTTGCATCTCCATTCCTGGAGTTCTGGGGAATGTTATTCATCTCTGAAGAATCTGCCTTCCATCTATGCAGATACCTTCCCTCAAGGCCTTCCATGACGTGAACTGATATTATGGGTTTCTGCTCACTAGAATATGGAAACAGCAGCTTTTCTGAGTTAGATCTCACAGCTGCAATTCAGAAGACAGCAAGGCTGCTTCCAATGCTGCCAAGACCGTGGAACACCTGGGAACTGCTACCACTTATTCACATCTGTTGGTCTCATCTACAGCAAAGTGTCATTCTATGTTACACCACAAAACAATATAATATTGGACATGTATGTGAGAATTTTGAAAAGTTGACTTACAGGATAGGAACAATTCCACCCCATCATAGTATGTAGTCCTTTCGTGGAAGAAATACAATATAAACTAAGTTTGTAAATGGCAAATTATGTCACATAATTGGGTTGAGAAACACTGGAGGTGAACAAATAAAAGTGACTAGATGGGTATGCAAGTGAAAACTGCAGAGAGCTGAAAATGCTCACCCAGTGCCGGGCTGTTCTTTTAGGGGATGTATAATGATACTACGTGTGCTGAGTTTCTTGTGAGAAAGTTTTATCATACAATTTCAACATCTCCTCATTCCAAAACAGCAGGGGGCAAAGATTAAGATGAGTAAAAAAGTGTCTTCAGGCAAATTTCAATTTTTATCAAGTAACCTAGTAAGTAAAACATGCTACATTTAACAGTGCCTCTTGCCTTTGAATAACGGGTGATGAGATAGTCATGTGCTTAACTACGGTCACCCCTCTCCTGATATGTACATTAGTATTATCATGTGTTTTTAACTTATTACCCTCTAAGATTATTTTTTAACAAATAATCTTACCCACATTTTACTCTTTTTAACTTAACATGCAAAATACTGAAGTTAGTTATGATGTGTCATACATACTGATTCAGCAGGCATTGTGCTGGTTTGTGTCTCTATTCACTCCATTCTCCACACAATGATACCCCATCCAATTTTGTAGGATGTATTTAAATCTTGCTTCCACATGCAAAGAAACACACTTTCTCACTCCTGATATTCCCCCCTATTATTCTCTAAACCATCCACTTAGACCCCTTCAACTACCAAGTACTTGCATTTCTCATTTCATACCTTTAATGAATACACACTCAACCGCTGCCCCACTTTCTCCTCCTTTCTCTCCCTCTTTCTCTCTCTTCCACAATACACAAACAAACATTTCAAACTATTTAAGTAAATAGTTAACTATTAAAGTAAATAATTTGAAGTGGTTTATTATTTCTTATTACTTGGCTAATAAATTTATTAAATTAGTAAAGTTAATAATTTATTAAATAGTTAATAAATCATATTTTTATTATTAAATAGTTTACTCTCAAGGCATATGCCACTTAAAACACAGTTAACAGCTCCTCTTCTTTTTCACGAAGGCAATACAACTTTATTCATCTTTGATTAAAACTCCATTCTGTATAAATGTCACATTTTTTTCCAATTCCCTACTGATGGGCACGTAGGCTGTCCCCTGGTCTTGAATGTTGTTCACAGTGTCTGTGTTTGTACATGTGAATTTCAGAACCCATGGAGGCCAAAGGCACTTGGCCCCTGGAGCTTGAATGAATGGCAATTGTGAGCCACCCCACATGGTTGAAATGAACTCTGTTCCTCTACATGAGCACTATGCTCTTTATATCATTAAGAAATATCCCCAGCAGCAAACTTGTAAAAAATTAGTCTTATTATTTTTAATTCTGTGTTTGCTATGGGGAGGCATAGATACCTGCTCGTGAGCGACCACAGACCAGAGTACAGTAAGAACCCCTACAGCTTAGTTACAGGCAGCTGTGAGCACCTGCTGTGGGTGCTGGGAACTAAACTGTGGTTCCCTGCAATGCATGCTTTTGAACCACTGAGCAATCTCTCCAGCCCATAGTCTTACCTCCATTCCATTACTGATATTAAGAATGCAAATGAAAGTCTTTAATTTTGTAGTTAATTTCTCTTTCTTCCTCTGGCGTTCTACCCTTTCATCCTAATTTACTTGACACTCATTCTTCTTGTAATAGTTTTCACATTTCTTTTTCTTATCTTTCTAATGCTACCTTTTTTCAGATCTGAAAAATAAACAGCTATGATCTCTTAGATATGATCCTGTCCCTACTCTTCCCTTTACAAAATCCTGTTAGACAGGTCCAAGCCATTGCTGTCATCTGCTCCATTTGATCTCATTTCATGATTTTCATGCATTTGTCCTCCTGAGATGCATTCTAGACAACATCTTAATTTCTGCATCTTACTTCTCCATCTCAATACATTAACATTTATTATTTCTTCCTGGGTATTTTGTAAATATTGACTGTAAGCTTTATGCTAAAGATTTTTGTTTGTTTGTTTCTACCTTCAAACCATTGCTTTAAGGCAGATATTTTTATTTTACTGTTCTTAGAAAGAGGCTGTCTGATGAAATTTGCAGGTCGATGGTGGGAACTGGAAAAGATCATCCTGAGTGAGCTATCCCAGAAGCAGAAAGGCACACACAGTATATACTCACTCATATAGACATATAATATAGGATAAACCTACTAAAATCTGTGCACCTAAGGAAACTAATCAAGAGCTCCCTCTGGCTAAAGTGTTCAGTCCCATCCAGAGAGGCAAAGAAGATGGACATCAGAAGAAGGAGAACAAAGGGAACAAGTTAGGATCTTGCCACAGAGGGCCTCTGAAAGGCTGTGCCCTGCAGACTATCAAAGCAGATGCTGAGACTTATGGCCAACCTTTGGGCGGAGTGCAGGGAATCTTATGAAAGAAGTGGGAAATAGTAAGATGTGGAGAAGACAGGAGCTCCACAAGGAAAGCAACAGAATAAAAAAATTTGAGCACAGCGGTCTTTCTGGAGACTAGTACTCCAACCAAATACCATGCATTGAGATAACCTAGAACCCCTGCACAAATGTAGCCCACGGCAGTTGGCAGTTCAGTGTTCAAGTGGGTTCCATAGTAATGGGAACAGGGACTGTCTCTGACATGAACTGATTGGCCTGCTCTTTGATCACCTTCCGCTGAGAGGGGAGCAGCCTTACCAGGCCGCAGAGGAAGACAATTCAGCCACTCCTGATGAGACCTAATAGACTAGGATCAGAAGGAAGGAAAAGAAGACCTCCCCTATTAGTGGACTTTGGGAGGGGCATGCATAGAGAAGGGAGAGGAAGGGAGGGGTTGGGAGGAGAAGAGGGAGGGTGCTACAGGGGGGATACAAAGTGAATGAAGTGTAATTAGTAAAAATAATTTAAAAAGAAGAAAGAGGCTGTCTGGAGAAATATTGCTTTTGTGTCTTATCCTCATGGGTTCTCCCAAAGTCCTATCTTTGTGGTATGTATGTTCAATACTCATATCTCAGAGCAGCAGCTGATATCACCCTAAAGTTGGTGAGGGTTTGGAGATAATACTGAGAATTGGCTTAAGTACTTAGTTTGCTTATCTGAAGTGCTAGCTTTGTCTCCCTCCTACTTGGTTCACTAAGACATTTTTAAAATATTGCCATTATTTCATATAATACCTTAAGAAGGTAGTTGAATACTATGTCCAGTTTCCAAATTTCCAGAAAGAGAAGCATGGCATCAGTAGAACACAAAGCAGGAACCAGGATTCTTTGAAACATGGCAAGGTCTGAGCTCAGATGCAGACAGGGAACACTAGCAATGAGTGCTGTTTTGCCTTTGTTGTAATGTCAGTCACCAGGTAATCAAAATCATGGAGTTTTTCTGGAATCGTTTTGGTTTTTTTTTTAACTTTTTCCATTATGTGCACCATTGATCAATAAAAAATCAGATCCATAAATTATAAATTTTATTTGGAGTCTCAGAAAACTAACGCCCTTTCTTGAGCCCTTGCTGAACCTGCTTCCGCAAGGACAGACCTTGCACTAAAAAGACACACAAGATTTATAGCAAAGAGAAAAAAATGCTCACTGTGTTTAACAACACACTAAAGCTTGACAGGTTGAGGAATATCTGAAAATATGCAAACCCTGTGGGTTACATTCCCAAGAATGTTGTCATAACACAACTACCACTTTTCTTCCTGGGCCACACAGTATCATAACTCAGTCTAGTTATGTGTGAACGCCTATCCACTTCCTGACATTTCTTCTTGGTCCCCATGGAATATATGTGATTACACACAGACGAAGACAAACACGCATTCTGGCTTTCATTTCTTTTGTCTTCCAAGCTGAATTTTATTATCCTCTGTTTTGCGCTCGACTGGAGAGCTTCAAGGTCATATGGGATACAACTCCCCTTTAAAACATGCCGATCTCACTCTAACCATAAGAGGGATCTTCCTGGAAAAGACTTTGAACGTTGGACTGAGGAACGGGTCAGGGTTAAGATGTTCATTGCATACTCAGAAAAAAAGACTTCATGATTTATTCTCTTCACCAACATGTGTATCCATGTAGTCTTGGCCTGAGAAAATTAGACAGTCACTACCATTTTACCTCCATGGATGCGAATTTGATTTAACTGGATATGTGGTATTCTCATCCCGCCCATGGATGAAATAATTCGGAATTTACGTAGGTCATCTTGTTCAGCACTTTATAAGTTAACAAATTGCAAGGTCTTAAGGTTGACTGTGTCTGCCACAAGCTCCATGTGTAGGTTCCCCATGCTGCTGGAGGTGAATAACTTAAATAAACACTGTGCCTATCATACACAGACCAGGGAGTGCATCAGGAACAATGCGTGAGCTTTAAAATACCCACTAAGAACCCAGCGTCTTAGACACACTCGGGAAAGTGACATAAACAGTTCTGTAAGACCAGATATGTGGGAGAACTGTACAAAATATCAAAGGCTTGCAACAGGCTCGTGTGGATGCTGAAAATAAATAGTTGATTAAATGAAGGGAGTGATGATCCTCATTCTAAGATGGTTCTAGAGAAAGGAGCGCCCCTCTTTTGAAATTCTCACCATAGCAGGAGTAATTGCTTATTAGATTTTTTTTGTTAATGCTTTTATCCCAATTTGATCAAAGTCTGAAAATTGTCTAAAGTTAAATTATTTTTCATAATAAAGGGGAACAAATGCTTCAGACACAAAAATGTTTTGTTATAGAAGCACATATTTGTGAATTAATGTTTGTTTCATATTCCTAATTTATTTCCTTGAATAGTTCAGAACTCAAGATTCCCAGACTTTAACATGGTTATAGTGAAAGACAAAATGAGTAAGTAAAGCTGTGTCCTTATAGGATGCCTTCATCATACCAGGAAGAACGTGGGATTGTGTTATTGTATGCAGTTCTCACACATGCTTGATTCTATAGAACGTTTTATGTGACTTTGTTGATTTTCTCTAAGCACACTATCAAGATTTGTCAAATCCAGTTTTGACAGATTTCCTCTTTTCCCTAAATATAGCTCTAGCGCTGAAAATAAAATTCTTGTATCTAACCTCTTCTTGATCAAGGACAGAAATATAACACGTTGGCTTGGGTTAGCCAAATTCCACAAATCTAAGAAAATAAACATATAACTGTGAATGTCTATTTTAGATTCAGTATTGTATCAGTGGGGGAAAAAAGCATCAGGATTTGGACATATTTAAATTAGAAAACAAAAATTCCCCTGATGTAAAACTAAAAATGAATAGCTGACTTAAAATTTTCAGAGTAGAATCTGGGGGAAAAAAAGAGATGGTTCAAAAAATAACAAAGGCTTCCAAGAATCTGTCCCAAATATACTGTCAATGACAAAGGTATTTCTCATGCTCCATACTTCTGTAAAGATACTTTGAATTGTATATAACACACCGCAGACATAATTTGTATTGGACAGTTTCATATAATTCTGACTAAGTTGCTACTGTTTCTTCAAGAGAATCTGCATAGCCAAGAAGGAAAGGCTTCATTTATTTTATTTTATTTCTAATTGTGAATATTTGTTGGGTTCTCAGCATAGGAGACAGGAAGAGGGTATCAGATTTTCTCCAGCCAGAGTTACTTAGAGTTGTTGGCCTTCTCACTTGAGTACTGGGAACATAGCCGCAGTGCTTTCTGGGAACAGTGCATGCTGTTAACCTCTGAGACATCTTTCCAGTCCTGAGAGACTTTATTTCTCTGTAGTAAAATTAGTCAGTGAACAACAGTTAAATTCTATTAGTCACAGGTCAGCTCTGAAATATGTTCAGTTACTTTTGGTTCACTTGGAAGCAACTGCACTTTTTGGTTAGGAGCTCCCAACTGTTCTTGTTGCTGTCAACCTTGGCATGGGATGAGATGACTGAGGGGGGGCAGAGGTCTAACCCCATTTTAACTAGCTGGATGAGCCAAAGTAAATTACTGTTAGTTAGAAATTTACTGGATAAACTTTAAATAGTTCAATATGTGTTATTGTGTAAATATGAGGTGGTGATTTCTTTTATATTTTCTATTCATATTCCAATTATTGTTCTTACAAATGCGTAAGTTCATTCTGTAATTATTATCTAAAATGAATTAATTGGGTTTTTGTAAAAACCTGTTATTCTTTTAAGTACTGGGTGTATAAAGATGAATAAGTACATATTTGCTTTTATCAATATGACATCCAAAGAGGAAGGTAAGGCAATGAGTAAATACCAAAGCAAATTTGGGCACTAACAACAGCAAAGAAGAATAAGGCAGGTGAAGGGGCTATACAGCGAATAGACAGTGCCTTGTGGTTTTAAGGAAACCAAAAGAGTCTTCTGGAAGGAACTGTCTAGGTAAAGCCACATATAGTAACAGAGGAGAGTGGCAAAGGAACTGATCACTGTGAAATCCTCAGTGTGGGAAAGTGGGGGAGTGTAGAAAAAACTCACAAAATCAAGTCAGAAGTTTGGACAATAAGACAGAATATAGCCTTGTAGCTTATAGTTATATATTATAACTAGTCTATGCTTCACTCTAATAACAAAACAACGAATCAGAAATACAATACAGCCTGAAACATTTTGAGCTAAAAACCTTATAGAACTATTGTGGGGTGGTGGAGGAGGATAGAAGAAAGGGGGGTGGTGGTAGAGGGATAGAGGTGGGCAAAGAGCAATCTGTTAGTGACAGGAACCTGATCATAACTCCTGACGAAACTATCTCTTTCTTTCTCTCTCCATCTGTCTCTCTCCTCTCTTTCCTTTTTTCTTCTCTCTCCTTCCCTCCATCCCTCACTTTACCCTTTCCTATCCCTCCCTCTTTCCTTATTTTCTTCTTCCCTTTCTCCCTCCCTTCCTCACTCCCTCTATTATAATCTCTATTCCCATGCCACCTTGGACCTAGACCACCTACAAAACAGTTTGCATTTGTATCTTTAGGAGCAAGGGTGACTTGTCATTGTGGTTTTATCACACCATTTATCTTACACAATATATACTGTGCCACATTGTTTAAGTACTTGTCTATGTGGTCAGCCTCAATATGATTCACTATTTCTGAGTACTGGCTGATGCTACCACCATGATTTGACTTGCAAAGGTTTGTAATAATCCAGGGGCAAATGAAAGAAGTATCTTTCCAGATACTATTTTTCAGTATAACAGATGTGCATAGTGCTTGTTGCTGAGAACTACAACACATTCTCATAAAAACTTGGCCTTTTTGAAAAGTGTTTTCAGATTAGTATATGTGTATAGCAGCATAAGTCACTAACTGTTCATCATTGAGAAGGCATTTCTAAATGCACATTCTTCCTATTAGCTTCAGGAGCATGTATTCAATAATGGTATTTAATCTGGCCTCGAGCATGGACTTAATATATTTGTGATAAGTTACCTTGTTTTATTACTTGCTCAGTAATTTAAGTATTAAGTTAACTGTTTTCAAAAAAATCCTGTAAATGCTTTTTCTACAGTTTTAGAACCTTACAGTTTAATATAATACTTTAACTTCCCCCAAACACAGAGAAAGTATAATCAAATTAGATATCTTCTAAAGAACACATTTTAAAGAACAATATTTTTGATATTTTTAAGTCTCATCAGTCAAATACTCATCCTTCAAAATGACCACACAAGCACATAGACACACAGACACATACAGAGACTTTTCACAAGAAAAATCCCTTTAATATAAAATAATTCTTTTGTTTTAAAATTCAGTGTATCAAATTTTTTATTTGATTTGATTTAATTTTATTTTATTCACTTTGTAACCCACCTGTAGCTCTGTCTCTCTTCCCCTCCCAA
>CM053747.1:8195140-8217914 GCA_028658305.1 Pachyuromys duprasi
AAAAAAAAACTGTGCATTCAGAGCAATTGGAAGATCTTGTTCAGAGTATGTCAGATGGTGCAAACCTCTGTAGCCAGTCTTGCTTAATAACTAAGTGGTGGCTGCTATCTTTTGTTCTTGTTTAGTTATTTATTATTTTAAAATATTTACTTGCGTGCTTATATGTATTTGCATGAACACATGTATTCCCATTTGCAAGCATGTCATAATGGACATGCGGAAGTCAAAGACACTCTGTGGAAGTTGGCTCTCTCATTTCATCAGGTCATCACGCTTGGTGACGATCACCTTTACCAATTGGTCTTCTCCATTTGTTGGATTTTGAGGTATTGTTTTGTTCTTTGGAACGCTCTCATGTAGTCAGTATGTGGCTAACATGAGCCTGACTTTCTAATCTTCCTGCCTCTCTCTCTCCCAGGTGCTAGGAAAATAAATATGGACTATCTCAAACTGTTAATATGGTGCTAAGAACCAAACCCAGGGCTTTAAACATATGAGTCGAGTCAAGCACACTGACAAGCATAACAGTAAATTTTTTTAGCTTTAACTGTTAAAAGTAAATGTTCAAAATGATCATTTTTCACTCGCTTATCATATTTTATTGATGTGGTCTCTATATCTTCATGATGTAGTACAGTCTGCTCAATTTTTTTGGTCCAAAGCAGTATTTTTATTTCTTGCTTGGATGTTAAATTATTAAACAAGGAGAAAGTAGGAAAGGATAGTTATTAGCTCTCTGTCTTCACTCTTGTCCTTACCCCTTGATGTTTCTCATGAATGCCTTCCCTCATAATCGTCTTTTCCATCTTCTTTTACTAGGTAGACATCCCTGCCAGACTGACTGTTCATCACCAACTATTTGGAATGACTAGGGAAGGGGTGAAAGCACTGAGATTCCACTTCCCTCTTCCTTCGGTGGTTGAGAAAATATGAGAGGTGAATACAGAGAATTAAGTTGGCTTTAATGAAATGCTCCAGCATCTCCTCCCCCCACATTCTCTCCTCAGTCATTGCAGTAAGAGGTTCTTCATCTCTTGTATATTTTGATTATTTACACAGTTGTTTGTAAGTATTTTGATGGACATTCAGGTAACTTTACCTCAGAATCATTGACAGCGGATGGGTAGTGTGATGAAAATTAAGTTAAGGAGTCAGTTTCTTCAGTGTTACTAACCTGGAGATTCCGAGTGAATGTGTGTTGCTGACATGAGCATGGATGACCTCAGCCCCATAAGAAAATGGCAAAGCCTTCCTCTAGACCATGTGGGGATGTTGATCCTGTGTAAAGTTTTCTTCCCCCAGATAATTATAGCCCGAAGAGTATACTCCTAGGGAGAGTGCTCTTACCCAGAGTAGCTAAGCCTGTTTTGTTGTTGTTTTCTGTTTTTTCTTTTTGATCCAAGCCCTGTCTTCTGTCTCCTTATTTATCTGTGTATAAATATACACTGTAACTATTCTGTAAGAGAATCTAATAGAAATGCTTTCATTTTTTTAACCCATCAAAAATTTTTTGTTTGTCCTGAACTGTCACATGCTGTAAGAGCCAATGTGAGCATAACATAAATGCTATATAGACACATTTAAATATTCTAGTTCAGTGAACTGGTACAGAAGGTTGTAGTAAAAATGGAAAAGAAGTCATCCAAAGCAGTTCAGGGGTGTGGATGTAGGAAGGAAAAGAGTATAAATTATTTATTAACTACATACTTACAGTCTGGAATTCTGCTTGTCCTTTGGGGGCAAAAGTATATTAAAAGCATAGTACTTGGTAGAAAAACTTGCTTCCAACCAGTTAACACATGAATCGGAGCATATCGACTCTATTGATGGAACAAAGTGCTATATATTTCATCCACGTAAACTGTAGGGTGTGTTCCAGACTCATCTGCATATCCATTAAATGCTAAATCATTGTCTCACCCATATTCTGTCTTTCTGTTCTATTCTCTGTCTCTCTTTATGATTTAACTGTTCAAGCATCTATCAGATATTTACTATCAAGTGATAGCTATATTAATTGTGCTTCTCTAGAGGAACAGAACTGATATTATGAATGTGTGTGTGTGTGTGTAAAGAATTATTTTTTTTTAGAAGCGCTTACATAGTTGGTCCAGCTAGTCTAACAATAGCTATCTCTCAACAGAAAGTCCAATAATACTGTAGTTATTCAGACCATGGGGCTGGATATGTCAGCTGGTCTTCCCTATATTTCAAATCCTACAAAAAAATCTCTAATGCCAGTGGAGCAAGAGCAAGGCCAGAAGGCAAAGAGCAAAGCTTCCCCCGCCCCCTTGTCCTTTAGGCTGCCATGAGGAGGTGTGTCCCAGATTTCTTTCCACCTCTAATAATCCTACTAAAAAGCCCACTCAAGTGTGCCTAGAGGTTTGAATTTTAAGTTAAATCCAAATGCAGTTGACAAGCAAGAATCACCATCACAACATCTATATTGAAACACATTTTTAATAAATGACATTTTAACTCATGTTAACATATAACTGTTAAAAGTATGAGCCATGGCTCAGCGAATGAATGTACTTGCTTAACAATCATGAGGGTCAGAATTTGTGTTGCAGAGGCATCCATTGTGTGCCTACAGCTAGATCTCACAGGGAGGAAGAGGTAGGATTGCTGAGTTCTGCTCACTTTCTGACTGAAAAAGTGTGAGCCTTTTCTTTGGGAGAGAACACTATCTCAAAGGGATAGGGAGATCACATGTATGCAAGTTGTAGTAATTGACTCAACTACACAAACTGACTCACCTTTGGATATGTGAAAATTTTGAGAGGTGCACATATACTAGACAGGAAACTTTTGGTTTTTGGCCAATCATATTAATTGTTAAACTCTAAATGAAATGATCCTTAATGAATCTTTCTTGGGACAACCTGAATTCAGTCTTAACTCTTTCTATGCAGGGTTGCTGATAGAAGCTCAAGATTTTCCTTTACGTAATGAGCATGTTCTTTAGCAATATTTCTTTACTGGGTGTGCACATAAAACTCCATGTCTTGGTTCCTCAAAAAATTACAGTTAAAAATAAAATAAGGCAAAGGTTTTAAAACATGGATGTTAACTCCTATCCTAAACTAAGGTGGTCTGAGCAGATTAAACCCTTTCAATTCATGGATAGAAGTTGTCATATCCCAAGAAGAGCCCGTTAATGAGAACTTCATGAATAGAGTGGCATGTGCCTGGCTTACCTTACCAGGAAGCCTAAGGAAACAAACAAATAAACAAACAACAACAACAACAAAAATGGCAGTTAAGGGCAGAGGGAGGCAGGTGAGAAAAATACTTAGGCAGAAAGCAACAGGAAACAGATTCTGAGCTGCAAACTTGGAATGGATGAGAAGCCTGGAGGAAAATAGAACGGGAGCCTGTAAAAATAAAGCTCACATGCTGAATGGGGATCAGATTCCACAGTGGCTTGTAGAGCCTGCCAAGCCTAGGGAGATGGAGTTGTGTGAAGGGAAGCTGGGGAGACAAATGGCTCCTTAGAGTCACAGGAAAGGAAAGACTGTGAGGGAGATCTGCAACTTCCGGGGAAAACAATCTCAGTGTTGAAGCCTAACACAAAAAGGCCAAAGGCGGCAAGAGAGAAAGGCCAAAGTTAGCCTGACAGGAAGGCTTTATGTGGGAAGTTTTGACAGAGGTCAGTGGCTGATTATATCTGTCTATAAAGAAAGAGTGTGAGACGCTTCTCATACTTCACAAAGCGCTTAACCTCTTTGCATTTCATTAATCTTTAAATGGAGATTAGCCTTATCTGTAAACTAACGCGAGGAATAAGTTTAGGCAGTGTTTGTACAGTCTCCAGCAAAGCGTGTGGCATACTACAGGAATACAGACAGGTTTGTATTTCTTTTTCCCTTTCTTTGTATGCCAGATAATTTAGAATAACCAGACAAAGAATACTAATGTCAATTACAATTAGCATCAACTGCTTTCTCACTGTATGAACTGCTAGTTATTTCACTTGGGATTTAAAAAAAAATAAGATCCAACAAAATATCTCAGGCTAATTTTTTATGTACTTCCCAAATGACATGGAAAAAAAAATCAGGTTCATGCATGTTTTCATGTCAAAAAAATTTCCACTAAGAAGTTAAGTGATGTGCAGAAAACCCAGAACCAGAATAAAGATGAAACTGGAACATTGTTTCCTGGAAAGTGTTTTTCTTTTCTTTTAAAAAATTCTCTCTCTCTCTCTCTCTCTCTCTCTCTCTCTGTGTGTGTGTGTGCGTGCATGGTGCACAGGCGTCAGTATTTATGTGCAGATAGTTCATGAGGTCCCTGCCCTATTTCATCTCACTCTCTACCGTATTCCCTTGACACAAGTCTCATCAAATGCAAAACTAGGCTGGCAGCCAGCAAGCCCCAGTTATCCTCCTGCCTCAGAGCCCCAAGCTGCAGGGTGAGTACTTGACCATGCCTAGCTTTTATTTATTTATTTTTACATGGATTTAGGTCCTGATGCTTACTGTGCCATCCCCTGCCACATAGGTACAAATGACTGCTACCTCAACAATGAGGAAAAAAAAAACACCAAAAAAAAAAAACCCACACAAAAAACCCAAATGTATCCTTGTATGTCTTTCTGTTATCCACTTGTCTCACCTTGTGTGTGTGTGTATCTGTGGGTGTGTGCATGCAGATGTGGGCTTCTACAGATTTTTTTTATACCGTTGATGTGTTGGTTTGAATAGAAATAGCACCCCCCAGGTATCTGAGCTTATTAGGAGGTGGGCCTGGCTGGAAGAAGTGGTCCCTATGGGTGAGCTTTCAGGTTTCAAAAGCACAAGCCAGGCCCAGTGTCTCTCTCTTCTTCCTGCCTGTAGATTCAGATATGAAGCTCTCAGCATCCACTTCTTGAGCACCATGTCTGCCTGCCTGCCACCATGCTTCCCTCCCTGATTGACGACAACACACTAAATCACTAAAAGTACAAGAAAGCCCTAATTAAATGCTTCTTATAAGAATTGCCTCGGTCATGGTGTTTTTTCACAGACATTGAACCCTAAGACAAGTGGCCAATTTAGTTCTCAAAAGAGACTAGAACTGGCCTTCTCTTGCTATGCAGTTTGAATCTTATGTTATGGTTATGTGTAAAATGTTGTGAGTATAAAATGGACTCTGTCAGAGAAGTATGTAAAGCCTAGAACACTGTTAAGGAAATGCGCTATTAAGGTAGCCTTCTGTTGTATACCTGTAATCTCTTACTCAGGGATTACAGCCTCAGGATGCTGAGGCAGGAGGATTGCCATGAGTTCATGTCCATTTGGGACTACATAATGTGGTCAAGGTCAGCTTCCACATAGGTGATAGTCTATTTAAAAAAAGAAAAAAGAAAAAAAAATGACAACCAAAACAAGACAGACCATTAAAGTAATAAAAAATGATTTGTTGTTGCTAAGTATCATTTTAGCTTAAAAATACAAGCCCAGTAGACAAGCTTGAGTCCTGAGGCACCTTCTGTGCCAGAGGCTGAGAGGGGGAGATCATAAATTGAAGGCCCACCTGGGCAGCATGAAACCCTGTCTAAAAATAAAAAGAGGCCTGAGGCTACACTGCCTTAGGTGTTAGACTCTGTGTTCAATCCCTGTAGGAACAAATGGGTGGGGGCCAGTGAGAGGCAAGCTCAAATTGAACACAAGCATTGCTAAATAAATAATTGTATTAATAAGCAGCTCTTTCCTTTCTTGGAAGTGATTTGTTTTTCAGTATTTGTATGAATGACGAGTGTGTCCAAGTGTCCATGTTCGTCAGAAGGTCACATTAGATTCCTCAGGGCTGGAATTGAAGTCAGTTTTGTGGCAGCTCACATAGGCACTAGGAACTGATCTCAGGTTCTCTGTGGACACTGTGGCCTCTATGCTATGGAGCAGTATGTCCATCACAGCACTTTTTTTTCTTTCTGTCAGCTGCAGGATTGCCTGTTACTCTGCCCATGATCATCTGGCAACACAATCAATTCAAGCGAACTACGTTTTCTGTATAGAGAATATCTCTAGGAGACCAACCTGCATGAAAACTTCCAGTGTCATTCCACAGGAATGACTAGCTCTTTTTTTTGTTTTACAAACACACTATATGAATATGTGAGTTTAAGTTTAAGTTTTAGTTTATGGCTTTCTACAATATAGTTGTAAAATGTTCATCTCCAGAGCACAGGTAACAGTTATTTAATGAGTGACAGCATCAATTTACAGAAGGAGTGTTTATTCTGTGCAAGCTAGTTTAAAAGCTGCATGTGACTTACAGGCATTTTACTAAAACAACATATAAAAACAAAAGAAGCTTAATAATATGAGAAGCTTAATAATAGATTTCTGTCAGCAGAACCCAGTTCTAATGGGCTGATTACTGATGGAGACAATCAAGGTTAATATTTCAAAGTTCAAGACACATTCCCTGTTTGAACTTTTTGAATCAACTGGATTTCTCAAGATGTAGGGTATTGCCTATTAATTACTTCCTATTAAAAATGAAGCGTGAATGTCACCATGACAGCACTGCAGTGATGATAGGGGCAGCCTGGAAGAAGGCTTTTCTAACAGTAACACAGAATCAGTTTTTCTCTAAGCTAGACAGAGCATCAAAAAATAGACATTTTTCTTTACGAAGATTTTTGCTAAATCCACTCAGATTGTGGGTATCCACTATATATATTTATTTCCATGAGTTATCTAAACTGAAAGAATTCTTGTGGCTGTTAAAGTGTTGCTTTTTCCTAGAACACATTTAGCTGTTTTATCTCTTTTTGACTCCCCCCCTTTATGAAAAATGCATGCAATAATTTGCTCTACAAGTGTGTAAAAGTGCAGGAGCTGATTTTGAGAACTTTCAGTACAAGCGGAGAGTTCTATGCATCCTTTGTCTCAATTGCTGGGTGTTTCTTCTGTTGTCCTCATGTTCAAATGCCTGAATGACTGACATATTGGGTGAGTTAGTTAACACAATGTATGGTACAAAGATAGTTTTTATAAAGCCATTTATATTTATACTTGGCAAACTTAGAAAATCCAGCTGGCATCACTATCCACAGTCTTGGTGACTCGAAAGAGCTGTTACTGCTACTAAGTGTTTTCTGTTTATGTCTGAAATAATTTCGTTCTGTGTGTAAACACATATTTTGCACAAGTGTATAGTGGACCCTCCGTGATGCAAATGTAATTCATAGAGAACCATTCTGCTCTGTCTGAGAGGTTCTCACTAACAATACTATCCATGTTTGCATACCAATCATTTTACCCAGAAGTGAATTCTATATCAAACAACTGGGGGTATTTAATTTTTACTGCTGTTCTCTACATGACATCAGAAAAGCTGTAACAGTTTATGCTCTCACCAAGAATGTGTGACAATTTCTACTTCCCCACACCTACACCCACAGAAATCTATAAAACCAAAACTTCCAACCTCATGAGTCAGAGTACTTATATAATTATAGGCAAGGCAGGTTTTAACTTATACACTTGTTTTTCTTTTCTCTTTATACATGTCTTCAGTGAAAGTTCTTAAATTATTTTATTCTAAAATAAGCTGCAAGCTAAAATGAATTCACTGTTTATTATATGTCAAGCATTATGATAAATTATCTGCCAATATAAGTGAATTTAAGGTGCAATACAGAAACAAGTATCATTTTTTTCCCTATGGAAGATGAGAACAACAGTGAGGGGAAAGATGTTAAACCAAATTGCACAGGGGTTGTAGAGAAATTAAGGAATGGTTGCAGAACTGAAAGCCAAGTCTGGATTAAGTTTATCTGATGGGTATTTGGAAGAGTCCATACTTTTCTAGGGATATTTTCTTCTGAAATAAAGAAATAAATTCATTGAACTAAAATATAAGGCTGACTATACTTTAAATTTAAATAATTAATAGTTTAGGAATTTAAATAACTGCTTCTTGTTTCATTTATACTTCCTGTTTCACTTAAATGCTTATTATATAATAAGGAGATTCATTGAAAAACCTCAAATGGGCTTTCTAGGAACGCAAACAGGGACTGTCTCTGACATGGACTCAGTGGCTGGCTCTTACTAGGCCACAGAGGAAGACAATGCAGGTATGTGGAAGGGGAGGAGGACCTCCCCTATCAGTGGACTTGGAGAGGGGTGTGGGAGGAGAAGGGGGGGGGGGGTCCAGGATTGCAAAGGGACAAGGGAGGAGGCTACCTACCACTGGGATACAAGGTGAATACATTGTTATAAAATATTTAAAAAGAAACCTTCTGGAATACTATATAATATGTTATTACTTTATATCATATAAATATTTTACTCAAATTTTTTTTTCAGTCTAAATCTTGCCTTTGGTCAGTACGACTTTGAAATCACTTGTTTTTCTCTTTCTTTCCAGTTGTTTAACTAACATCTTTACTTGTTCTCCTAAAGAGTAAAGAACAATTCCCTCTTTGGCTATGAACAGGGATCTATGTAAAATTAATCTTAATCTCTTCTTTTATTAAGTTATACATCTTCTCTGTTTGAGCAGACGTTTTGCTTTGCTACTTCTCTTGTGCTGCGGTGACCCAGCTTCAGCTCTGACCACACTGCGCTACAAATCAGTGTAGACAGTCACAGTGCTGCTCTCAGATGCAGGTCAGAGGAACACGGGGCTAAAACTTCACTTCCTCCTGCTGTTTGCCACGCTTCTGAAATATACATGAGCATTCGATTTTTGGAAGCAGAGAGTGCAGGCAGATTTACATCGGACTCTCATTTGGCTCCCACTTTCACTCCCTGTTATAGATGCTTTTTCTCGTCTATCTGTGAAAGATTCCAACATTTTAAAGTATTTTTTCCCTAACACTTTTTATGCTTAACATGTTTATTTTTAAAGGCTTTGTTTGATATAAAAATGTGCATTTTTAAAATGTTTCAAGCAGGGTTTTATGTACCTTAGACTGGCCTTATAGTCATAAGGCTGCTGTGGGTAACATTCAACTCCTGGCACTCCAGCATCTACTTCCAGATTGCTGAGGTAACAGGTAAGAACTACTCTGCCCCGCTTTTTCACTTGCTCTCAAGGCAGTCTTGTTTTGCAGTACTGCGTAACTTCCATCCACAAAACCCAGGTAATTAAGATTCCAAGAGTACGCGTACCTGATAAACGCTATATTCTTTTGAAAAAGTGTAAATCTGTATTTTCATATTTAACGTCAATTATGTCTTTCAAAGCCATAAGAGTCTTAAAAATACCGTTTAGTATTCTAGGAAATAGACTAAAATGTACTTAACATATGTGGAAAGAAGAACTGAGTACTTTGGTTTTGTTCTCCATCCATAAGCTTACCAATACTGTAAGCCAGCTTCTAGGTGAGTAGGCGAAAGCTGGGGGAGAAGAGGTAATTCTCCGGGGACATGAGGATGCACGTGTCTAGGATTCACAGCACAGACTGTTTTGATTCCCACGCCTGTACTCCACACGCAACACTGTGACATTTCCTGTAACACTCTCTCTAAAACATGGCTGTGTCCTAGCACCGAGCACATCTCTTGGATGGGAGTTTGTTTTGAATATGGAAATACCATTTATTTGACTACATTAACTCCGATTTTACTAGAACTTATGCTGCTCTGTATGTATTGAATAAATGCAGAAATACTAAGATATAACGCATAAACAGTGTTTGGCTTGATCCCATGAGAATATATAATTGTGATATTTGTGTGTGTGTTTGTGTGGACACGTGTGTGCACATGTGTATGGAAGCATACTCATGAGGGTCATTTTGTAAAGGCCAGAGTGCAACCTTGGGTGTTTTCCCTTGTTTTGAGAAAGAGGGACTTCATCTGAACTGAGAGGTACTAAATAAGCCAGGGTCTCTGGTCAGTAAGCCCTAGGGATCCACCAGCCTCTGCTTCCCTAGGGGTGGGATTTCAGATGCAGCATGAGCTCTAGCTTTCTTTATGTCAATTCTGACAGTCCATGCCAGGTCCCCCTGCTTGTGAGGCAAGCATTTCACTGTCTGAGCTCTCTTACTAGCTCTGAATTGTTATTTAAAATTATTCAAATGGATTATCTCATTCAGTAATGACTTTGAAGTCTAAAATAGAAAATGTGCTTATATTTAGCAGGAAAAAGGCAAAAGAAAAATAAATTATGACTGGAATATTTAAATAATTTTGCTGCTGATGTTTTTAAACATCTAGAGCAGGATGAGGGAAAGCATTACAACAAAGCTAAAGGTTCAGGCGTTTACTCACAGTTTCAAAATACATTATGCATTTTAAACAAGCAAAAGCTGCATGCCACAATCAATTTGCTCCTCCAGAAATTGTTATAATGTTGGCCGAAGAGGTGGCTCAGCCTTTAAGAGCACTGGCTTTTTGCAGGTTTTTGCAGAGGTCACAGGTTTGATTACCAGCTCACAAACTTTGGTAACTCTAATTCCTGAAAGTCTGGTGCCCTCTTCTGGATTTTGTAGGCACTATATGTTCATGGTACACATATATACATAAAGGCAAAACACTCATAAAAATAAGATAAATTAAAAAAAAAAAGAAATTACTATAATGTACCATGGTCCAATTTACCTTATTTTAAAGATTCATTTCAAACAATAGGGAAAAAGGAAATGTTAAGATGTACTCTAGTTAGTAAGATGATTATTGAGTTATTTTTTATTTGGAGATATATGTCTAACACATGTAGGTAAAATATTTCTTGTTGAGAAAGGGGAAAACAGTAGGGTGATTCTGAATGAGGTATTGTGAGGCACTGCGTGCCATATTGTATTTTGTTTTGACATATAAACACTACTTTGTGATTGTCCGTGTATGATAATCACATATGTGAATGTGGGTATTCATTTGTGTGTACACATGGAAAGGCCAGAATACCTTCAAATGTCTTCCTCTGTGGCTCGCTACCTTTCTGGAGTGTGGTGCATGCATGTGGTGGGGAGTACATAAAAATGAGGGCACATATGCTGAGGACAAAGCAGCATGTCAGCTGTCTTCCTCTACGGATCTCCAACTTACTGCCTTGCAATAAGATCTGTCACTGAATCAGGAACTCAGCGCTGTGGAGGCTGCTGGCCAGCTAGTTGCTACTCTTCTCCACAATGCTGCTGTTCCAAGCACACGCATACCTGTATTTCCAAGTGGGTGCTAGGGACTTGGATTCAGGACTTGGTACTTCAGAATGAATGTTCTTACAATTGAACTACCCTCCCAACCCCACTAGCCTATTTTTTGAGAAAGAGTCTCCTGCTGAACCCAGAGATGACTAATTTGGTTAGACTGACTCTCCTGCAAGCTCACAAACTGATAGTCTCCACCAAGCTTAAGACCTGAGTTACAAGAATGCACTCCCATGTCCAACTTTTACAAGGAGTTTAGAAATCTGAACTCAGGTCCTCCTGTGTGGGCAGCAAGCTCCTTGCCTACTGAACAATCTTCCTACCCTGCCATGGGTATTCTTTTTTATTTTCATTTTTTTGCCATGGGTATTCTTAATACGCATATTTTCCATGTTGTGGATGACCTCTAAACTTCTCTCTACTGTGGTGTAATCATTTCTCCCATAGGCATTTCACTTCTGCACATATCTGACTGTTACTGCATAACCCATTTCCTGCTGGGATCACATTTACATTTTGTTGAAATTGATCCCTAAATCTATCATTATGAAGCCAACACACAGTACTCGTAAAAATATTTATAATGATTACTTATTGTATTATGTTTATTTACTTAACTAGATTAATATTCTGACTTTTGTGGGAAAAAATTGGACATGTGTCAGAACCTGAAATAAGAAAGCCAGGCAGTCTTAGGTTTCACGTATGAAAGTCAGTAGAAGTTTCTTTTTGATCCATTTACATACTTTTCCCAGTATCATTTAGGAAAGACATTTTTATACTTAAATAGAAACCCTGGGAGCTCAGAATAAGAAGGAAGAATACTACCTGCATATATGAATGTAAGAGGAATGCAAACCAGCTTTCATTTGAGCACAGTCAAGATGTTACTTGCATACAGACTGTACAAGGGAAGAAAGCTATCTTTTGCTCATGTATTCAAAACCCTTTCCCCCCTTTTCAATTGTTGAAATACTTTGTGAGGAGAATTTTCATTTTTAGTTCTGGCCTCAGCAAGGGCTCCAGAGCACCTTGCTGACTATGGAATGATTAAGGTAGGTATGGGCCACACCAGTCAGATTTATGGATCAGGAAGTCTGAGCTCAACCACCAATAACAAATGCTGAAGCTGTCAGCAATACTTGGATTGGCGGCCAGAATGTATTATGCAGTGGCCTGAGGTGAGGGCTTTCCCTCCTGCTGTTCAGCCAAACATGAGCAGAAGCCACTCTACCTGATCTGACAGGACGACGTTGAAATGTGAAAAAGGGCATAGGGTAGTACACCACACAGAATCCAGACTCTATGATTGCTAGCCCTGGGCCTGCAGAGCGCCATTCATTTATGGACCAGTGACCGTATGTCTGGTAGAATGCTACTGCTGATGAGGCTCACAGAAAAAAGTCCTATACCTGGGCACAAGAAAAAGGTCTTGCTTCAGTTCACTGAGACCTGCATTCTCAGAGAGCTTAACACAGAGCAAGTTTTATGTCATTGTAAAAACTCAAAGACACTCAATTTGAAAAGCCCTGTGCTATTCAGGGACTACAGGAAGAACAGAAGTTCATCACCTTTCAGCCTACATCTGTCAGTACTTAAAGAGACAGAGAGGCTTTTTGAGGAATATCAAAAACTCTCCCCAAGGCTGCTGGAATTGTCTTCACTTGGGAAATACTGCCAGCCCTCAAACACTGCACTTGGGCCAACTCAGGAAAGATAAGAGGAGATTTTTACAAAAGACACGTTAGGAAAATTCCTTAAGAAGTCAAGTAAATCTCTTCTCCACACATCATATTATTTTAAAAAAATATGCAAGTGTTATAGCCCTCTTTCTCCCCTGTACCTGAGACACAGCAGAGTAGCAGAGCAACACCATTAATGTTCAATGCCCTCACCTCCCAAGGCTGCATGGCTTTTATGCCTTCATCAGTTTAGTGCTCTGTGTCACATGTGTTTCTTTCTTTTTTCCTTTTTTAAATTTTAATTTAAAATTTTTAGATTAATTACAGTTTTTTTCACTTTGTATCTCAGCTGTAGCTCCTCCTTCATTTTTTCCTCCCAACCCCACCCTTCCTCCCCCTTCTCCTCCCATGCCCCTTTACAAGTCCACTGATAGGGGAGGTCCTCCTCCCCTTTCCTCTGATCCTAGTCTATCAGACCTCATCAGAAGTGGCTGCATTGTCTTTGTCTGTGGCCTGGTAAGGATGCTCTCCCACACACACAGGGGGAGGTGATCAAAGAGTCAGTCACTGAGTTCATGTCAGAGACAGTCCCTGTTCCCCTTACTAGGGAACCCACTTGGATACTGAGCTGTCATGGGCTACATCTGAGCAGGGGATCTAGTTTATATCCACGAATGGTCCTTGGTTGGAATATTGAAGTATCAGTCTCAGAAAAGACACTTGTGTCCAGATTTTTCAGTTCTGTTGCTCTCCTTGTGGAGCCTCTGTCCTCTCGGGTCTTACTATCTCCCACTTCTTTCATAAGATTCGCTGCACTTTGCCCAAAGTTTGGTTATGAGTCTCAGCATCTGCTTTGATATACTGCTGGGTAGATTAGTATAAAATACTACATTTATTTAGAGAGAGGATAATTGAATGATTGAATAAATGACCACTTAGGCAATCAGATATAGATAGATATAGTTTTATGTATTCTGCATGTCTGACTGTATGTGCACTTCATGCATTACTAGTATCCATGGAGTTCAGAAGAAGCTACATCCCATGAATCTGGGGATTAGGCTGGTTATGAGCAAGCATGCAATTGCTAGGAACCAAACTCAGGTTCCCTGAAGGAACAGCAAGGTTCCTTACTGCTGAGCACTTCTGCAACACCTCAAATCTGACTATATTTACACAGGTTCTATTCTGTGGATGACCCCTTGCTGCTGAAGATACAGTAAGTTATACTTTGACCACAGCCTCTCAGTGCCAGGAAAAGAGGCCTTCAAGGTCAGTGGACACTGAAGCTGCATGTGTGGTTCAGGTTTATGCAGTAGGGAATGAAAGCACTGAAGAAGGAATTCAAGTGTCCATTAAACTAAATGTAAAGCAAATATAGGGTGATTTATGACCGTTCTGGATGATTTGCATCAAGTTAATGTTGTTGTTTTTTTCCTTCCAGAGCTGATTTAATCTGGACCTCACTCATGCTCATGAAGGGACTGAAAACAGGCACTTCTCTACAATCAATGACTCAGCCAAATCTCATTCATGAACACCCCACACCAATAGCAACAATAATAATCTCACAGAGCTCTATGGAGACCATAGGAAGAAAATGAACATAAGCACATGTGTAACTGATTGCATGTTAGGGTATATGTATGTGAGTACATGTTTGTGTGTGACCTGTATGCATATGCTTTTGTATATGGGCGTGATTGTGTGTGTTACACTTACATACTAAGCACTTCTATCACACACACAAATCTCTGAATGGTTTTTCCTTCCGCAAGTCTCACAGTTAAACAAGTACAGAAAATAAGCTTTCTAGGAGTATAAAATTGTGCTACATTTTCAGAGAATCTTTCAATTTCTAAGATATTTAATCAAAACACTTGTCTAATCCATTTTCATTCAGTAAATTTTTACAAGGCATATTTGTGGGTGTCTCATCTTTCACTTATCTCTCAGTTGTAACATGCTTAGCCTTTGGCTCATAGTATCCTGAACTTTTGCCTCTCAGTAATAGCTTTGTAGAAAATTATATTGTTGTCATTTCATAAACATGTGTGGCTCTCCTAGGACTGTGATCTCTTTCAGTAGAGTCTGTGTTTAGTCCACAACATTAAACGGTTTCCACATCCTTTAAAACTGGTCTTTCACATGGTTAAAGGAGGTCTGGTTCTCTCTTGGAATTACTCTCTCCCCTCTGATTTTAGTGCCTGAGTTTACAAGACACTCATCCACCCCAGGAAACTGTAGTCTCTTCTTTCCCCGTGTCTCTAAACACTTCCACATCTGTGCTCTTCCCATAAAAGTTCTCATTGCCACAATTAACTTAGATCAGGCTCTAACATTTTTTCCTTAGCTTTGTAAATTATTGTACCAATTACTAACTTTAACCAAAATATTACTCCTTCCAATTTATTTCTGTAGCCTCCATATCAACACTGTCTTTTTAGAGGATTGAGATCTCCATGACAAGCAATCTTTCATCTCCAGTAGTACAAAATACAAGTTTTATGGTGTATTATACCATGGCCTTTTTGTGAAAGATGCTGTCTCTTATTTTGACTCAGAGCCCATCATAGGACACACTTGCCAGTTCCGGCATGTATCCTATCTTGTGATATAGTTCATGGAAAATGGCTTGTTCATAGCACAAAGTCACCACTCAAAGAAAGATACTAGAGATACATATATGTGAAAATTTTAATATCAATAACATAGAAACTATATTTATTATTTTTATTTTGTGATTATATCTGATTTTCAATTGGAAAAAGTCACCACTGAAAATCATTATCATTAGTATTTTGGCTCATACTTGTATCCCTAGATATAAAGGAGAATTTTTATTTTTTTGTAATTTATTCACTTTACATCCCTATTTTAGACCCCCCTCATCTGCTCCCTATCCCACTGTTCCTCCCTTTCCCCCTCCATACCTTTCTTCTAGTCCACTGAAAAGGGGAGATCCTCCTTCCCTACTATCTGACCCTAGCCTCATCAGGACTGCCTGGATCCTCTTCCTCTGTGGGCTGCCAAGGTTGACCTGCCAAGGAGAACTGATCAAAGAGCAGGCAACCAAGTTCATGTCAAAGATAACACCTGCCCCCTCCCCCACCACTAGGGAATGCTGAGCTGAGCTGAGCTGCTCATGGATCTGAGCTGCCCATGGGCTATATCTGAACAGGCGGTCTAGGTCCTCTCCATGCATGGTCCTTGGTTGATGCATCAGGCTCTGCTGGGCCTCTGGGTCCAAATTTTTAGAAAACTAAGAACTCCAACAGCAATCAAGAAAGTCTGCACCCAGTAGAATTTTCTGAAGACCTGAGTACAAATCAGGAAATGGCATTTGATGGATTTCACTACAACACATAGCAAATGGCAAACCTGTTTGTCATCCTGCATCTTCCCCTTTACAAAGCGCTATGACATGTTTCATTAGAATAACAAAGCACAACAGCTTTTCAGTCATGGACAGGTAATGGGAGATCAAGCCCTAACAACAGTAGAGACTTAGAGGAACAAATCCCCTACAGCAGAAATCCGGTGTAAGGTGATTCTTGGGCATTCCCAAGCAGTGAGAAATCTGAAGACAGCATTTGGAGGTCATAGGGCATTCTAAAAAATTTACCTTTACCTAGTCCATCCCCATTGCGTTGCCTTAATCAACCGTAAGAGCTGTGTTCACAAAAGTTAATTCTGAAGTTCACCATGGTTTGATCATGAGGACACATTTTCTTTCACTAGCTCTCCAAGAGAGTATTGAAATGGACTTTGACTGAGATTTTGTCGAGGTCTTTCCTCATTTGTACATCTCAAAAGTTATGAAGTTGACTTTCAGTATGAAATTGAACCTCCAGCTCCATATTGTAAGAACTAGAATTATGACAGATAAATTAATATTAACTAATAATCTTGTGTTTCAATAAGACAACTGGACCTTTAAAACAATTATGTGTTTTTGCTTTTCAAATTAAGAATGGAAACGAGAATTTTAGATACGGTTTAATAAAGTATGTGAAATGCTTAAATGCCTATTTATTAAATAAAAATAAACCTTTAATATAAAAAAGAGCATTACTCTTTTTAAGCCAAGGTAAGAACAAGTTCCTAGAATCTTTAAACATAAGAAAAAGAGATGTCAGTCTTAGTCAATCACAGTATTTCATTTACAATATTAGTTTTCTTAGCTGGAGATAAACATCCTATGAAAAAGAAAACACTGCATATAGCATTGGAAAATTGGGTTATGAGAGATGGCTGTGGGAGGGTGCTCTACCAACTCGTTCCCTCATTGGTTCTCTTCGCCTTGCTCCTCTGTGATAGGCTAATTCTCAGAGTGTTTCTGATGCGGACAGCCTGGAAAACACATGTAAAACTCATCTACCCCACTGCACACCGTTTTCTTTTCTTTTCTTTTTATTCCTTTATCCAAAGCCCCGGAAGTGTTTTACTTCACACATTAGAGTTACACCTGCTTCTTAGACAACGTTACCACCAAATAACAAACTCAACTTTAAATTTAACTTCACCTTTCAAACTTAAGGTCTGACATGTTGGACACCTTGAAGCAATATTTATTCCAACTGAGATAAAAGGCACGCAGTTCAAAGACGATAGCTGTGCCATTAAACATGTTAGACGAATGAATGAATTTCAGAATCCAGTTTGTATAAGCTCTGCTGGCGAGTTGCAGGCCATGGGAAAGTAAATGTGGAGGAAGTTGTGCTGCTTTGGAGTTAAACTTTGAATACTGAGTGGACACACAGTCCTGAGAGGCGTTTCACCTAGTTCTCAGCCACAGGCAGTTGATGACTTCTGCATTTGATGGAGCCCTGGAGCCCGAGTCTCATCAGTACATGGCAGTTTACTCACCCTGCCCTGTTGTGAATAGCTGATGAGGGTGTGGGTTCCTCCACAGGATTAATGCGAGGGAAGAAACCTCCTAGGCTACTCCTCTTGTTATAGTAAATGACCATTAATCATTAAGGAAGAAAACACCAGTATCGAATAGACATGAAGCAAATAAAAGGAATTTATTATTCTTAGTAAATCTTACTAAAGTTTCACAAATGTGTAAATATCACAGTATTCTGTTTTAATACTGAGATGTTCTGATAGCATGCAAGAAAGTTGATTTAAAAAAAACAACTTTTATCAAAACTCAGGAGCAAAACACCAGACCAAACTTTATGTCATTGGGAGGGAGGGTGACCTCACTGAATATCCTAGTATTGATCCTCTATCATTCTCTATTCAATTCCCTATGTCATTCATTTCTCAGTTTCGATTTTTCTCTTTCTCTCTTTAACTCTCTGTGTGTGCACTCATTTTTAACTGAGGATATGCTAGCTTTTGATCCTGTTATTGGAAGTTTTCTCTAAAATGACATTTCTTTCCATTAACGTTGTTAACTGAGTTCTTTTTTATTAATCTTTATTTTTTTATATTAATCACAGGTTATTTACTTTGTTTCCCAGCCTTAGCCCCTCCCTCATTCCTTCCCTCCTTCATCTCCTCCCTGCCCCTTTCCAAATCCTCTGCTAGGGGAGGTCCTCCTCCCTTTCCATCTGACACTAGCTTATCAGGTAGCACTGGCTACCATGTCCTCCTCTGTGGCCTAGCAAGACTGTTCCTCCCTTGGGAGCCAGTTGTTGATTTCATGTCAGAAATATTAACTGAATTCTTAAGCGCAAAATGATATATATTCACTATCACTATAAGTGGAGTGAGACAAGTCTAGTATGGATTACTAGTTATGGTGTCAAAAGAAATGGAATCATTCATATTCATAACTGTCTTTAACAACAATGCCATTTCTGGTGGTTGTTGGACTAGTTCACCAAATGAAGCCAAGTGGGAATCTTTAAACAGGACTTCAGAGGCTTACCCTTATCATAATCTTTGCTAAAGCTACCTTAAAAATCAGAAGAGACAAAGTCATTTCACATAATCATATAGCCTGATGAATATGAGAAGAAGGAACTTATAAAGTCCTGTTTATTCTTACTTGCTCCTTTGAGTGTGGTTTTGATTTTAGGGCTCAGAAGGTTGCCTTCCTCTCAATATAGGGTTCTTGTCTCAGGAGTGAGGGTCATATGACCTTCTTCAGAGGCTAGTATCTTATCGCAGGATTTTACATCTAGCTATGAATGTTTATTACCACAGGAAGTGTCTTGCTAGAAAGCAGAGTGCTGAGGTACACAAGCACCTGGGTTCCTGGAAAATACATCTGCAGCTCGGAAACCTAGCAGGAGCAAGAATGAAAGAGAAAGGAAAAGAAGATATACACAATGAGAGCTAACTGATATACCTGTGCACACCTGTAGCATTTTATTTTTTATGGAAATTATCATTAAATCTTATCACAGTGACTTCCCTAATAGACATGATCCATCTCAGGGAAATCAGACAGTTCTTAGCCACCCTAAGTCTTAGCATCGTGACAGAAACATCATCATTGTTAAGACAGAAACTTAACTCAACTTTATTTTAGTGTATTTGCTGTTTTGAATTCATTGTAGTCACTGTAATCAATCTAGGAGCTTTCGTTCATTTTTAAAAGTTAGGGTGTTAAAATCATTTAGTGTGTGTGTTTTCATAAGGATGTGTGCATGTAATTTAGAAAATAACAGTAATCAATTCTGTTCTTCTATCATGTGGGTTTCAGAAATTAAATGCAGGTCATTGTCATGGTGGCAATTGACTTCATTCACGAAGCAGTCTTGCCAATCCTTTAGTCCAATTTTTATTAATCGTTATTTTTTGGGAAAACTTTGGTCCACAGATAAATTGAAGAAAAGTCTGAGTTTCTATGGTTTCTTTTCTCCATTCATGCACAGTGTCCCACTATCAATGTCCATTACACAGTATTGTTAAACCCTCATTAGATGAACCTATATTTATACCAGTTGTCTCTCAAGCCACATGGTTTACAATGGAGCACATTATTGTCATTGTATGGGTTTTGAAAAGGGTGTAATGACATTTATTCATCAATAGGGTATCACACAGACTAGTTAGACCGCCTTAATAATACTATTTTCCACCTATTTATCTATCTCTCTCTACATGTCCAGAAGCACTGATCTATTTACAATTGATAAGCTTTGTCCTTTTAGAAGTGTTGCTTGCAACAGACAGTGTGTAGCCATTCAGACTGGTCCCTGTTATGTGCTCATATGTGCTGAGATTTCATCAATGTTTTTTTCTCACAACATCCTGCAGTCCTGATAAACCTGCTTATCTCTGCACAGTCTGCTACCAGAGACACTTTTTTTTTTCAAGTTTCAGCAATAACTGATAAAATCACTACAAATGCCCTGACACCAGGTTCTGTGTGGAAGTTTGCAGTTATCTGGGTTACTGGCAGAAAGTGTGACTGCTGGAAGTCAGAGGAATATGAGGGAGTATGTAAGACATGGACACATAAGTTGTCCTCTGACCTCCATAAACATACTGTGGTACATAGATAGCCAACCCCGTCCAGTAAGTAAATAAACAAACAAATAAAGATATAAATAAAATTACTAAATATGGGTTTTACCTTTCAATTTTTTAAAAATATGGATTTTATTTATTACAATTTATTCACTTTGCTTCCCAATGCAGCCTCCTCCTTCCCTTGTCCCCTCTCAATCCTGCCCTCTCTCTTCTCCTCCCATGCCCCTCCCCCAGTCCACTGATAGGGGAAGTCCTCCTCCCCTTCCAGCTGACCCTAGCTTATCAAGTCTCATCAGGACTGGTTGAATTGTCCTCCTCTGTGGCCTGGTAAGGCTCTTCCCTCCCCTCCCCTCAGGGGGTGGTGATATCGAAGAGCCAGCCACTGAGTTCATGTCAGAGACAGTCCCTGTTCCCCTTATTAGGGAACCCAATTGGAGACTGACCGACTGCCAATCTGAACAGGGGTTCTAGGTTATCTCCATGTATGATCCTTGGTTGGAGTATCAGTCAAAATAATGTTTTTAAAATCACTTCTATCTTAATCACTTGGAGTGATTGCAGGCCTTTTTCATTCAAATATTTTACTGCTTGGCATATATGAATTTTGCCAAGTGGCCTAATCTACTGGATTTGTGAAATAAGTATTATCTAAAGGATGCCACATCTTACCAATACCCCAACAGTAATTAATTTTTGACCCTTTCCTATACAATTTAACACACACTGATCAATTTCTTTTTACCTAATATTTGAGAAAATATCAGCTTATTACTGTGAAATAGTCACTTCTCAAAATACAGGAATATAATTTTATAGGTGTCCTGTAGAAAATAATGGGGTGAATAAATTTTCTGAGCACTCACAAGGCTAATTGATCAGAACTACGATTGAGGGAAGTGGGAATGCTGTAGACTCAGCACCAAGTTATCCTGGTCTTTCTTCATTTCACTTAAAATCCATTTAATGTCCACATTTATCGGACCTAATATCCTTTGATCTTTGTCTTACTTGACTCCCTCTGGTCTTTGTTTGACTTGACCTCCCCTGACATTTGTCTGACCTGACAACCCCTTACCTCTGTCTGACCTGACATCTTCTGACCCTCACCTGTAGCTTTTGGAGTGTGTTCTCAGCAGATTGTTGGCTTTCCCCAGCTCAGAAACTAAGAAGATGCTCAGAAAGCATCTCACACCAGTGATGCTAAGCCTTCTGTTCTTCAGAAACCTGCCTGCCTGCTGTTTTGTGACTATTTTGTTCTGCGGCAGAGTTTCATCTAACCTCTTCTTGAGTGGAACATGTTATTTGAAGGAAAAACTGATTCCATGTTCCTAAGTTGTGGTCACTAACACATGGGTCACAATATGATGTCTCTCATTCCTTTTGCAGTTAGGGGTGTATTTTGCATTGACAGTGGCTGTGGTTAGATTACTACAAAACCTATTCATAGCCCAGGGAAGATTATGATTAGCTCCTGGAACAGTTAGGAACGAAAGCATCAGAAGTGAGTTTTGCAGAGCTAAGGTGGTAGTCAGGTGGAGAACAGTTGGGCTGCAAACACCTAGAGCTGAACATTATTCTGAGCCAACAGCAATCAACAGAGCCTGCCCAGGAATGGTATTTAGTCATGCAAAGTGAATTTGTAGGTAACACTGATTAGTTTTCATATTTATACATTGGAAGAGTATTGGCTTTACATTTAAAGAAATACTTACACAATGCAAATATACGCATTTAAATTTATTTCATTTATCATTAATGCTGGGCTAGAATAGTTAAAAAAGGACACGAATGGCTGAGCATCCTCTTTTCTTTCTTTTCAGAATGAATATACTGGAAGTGTTTCGGATCCCAGTCATTGAACCACTGATAAGGGCTTCCTCTCAAGTCTGCTCAATCACCATCCCCCACGCACATACACACAAGCCATTTGCATTCTTCCACAGCTTCATTCAGTAGGCTGTTTCCACTGAGGAAAAGGAATCATATGGTATGTCCGTTAACCAGAACCTCCATTTTTCCATCCTTTTGTTGATGCAATTAAGGATGACAACTTGCCTTCTGCTGGCATTGAGGATTATATCCATTTAATAATTCAACAGAGAAAAGACAGGAACTCTTACTACTGTCAAAGGGATCTCTGTTGGTTAAGATTAAAAGAAACTAGTGAAGACATTAGGAAGAAAAATGCCTGCCATGGTACTATGACTTAGCATCCAAAATATGGAGAAGTAATTCATCTGCTGGGTGGCCATGGACAGAACATATGCCAGTTCCTGATAGAGACTGGACTGCTAAGGGCAATCGGCTGAAGGTTCATGGGTTTTAAGGGCTCATGGCTCTGAAGTTTAAGTGAGGATTTCCTTGCAATGAGTAGATATTCCCTTCTGTCCCTTATCACAAGTTTAAAAACTAACAGCTTGTATAATGTAACCATTTGGTATCTGCTTTTAAGTTGGACTAGTGTGATTCCTCATGCAATAACTTAAAAGAGAAAAAAATGTTTCGGATTCAATATTAATATAATATTTGTACATATATTATGGGATATTTTAGGCATATAAAG
>CM053747.1:8218414-8264085 GCA_028658305.1 Pachyuromys duprasi
ATTATTTTGATTATTTAAGTTTAATTCTTTTCAAAACTGGAGTACTCTGATAAAAATTAATCTATTTTTTCTCTTTATATATTTATGAGATTTAAAGTACTGTTATACAATACCTAGAATTAAATAAAATTATAAACAGAAGTGTCTTCAACCAAAGTCTAGTACATGAACTTGTTGTGGTCTTTAAACAAAGATAACTTGTCTCCTGAGCCAATGAGTTCAAAGTTCTTTGGGGAACCCTCTTCCATTACTGGTGGGAAAATAAACTTGTACGACCATGTTGAAAATCAATGTGGCACTTTCTCAGAAAATTAGGAATAGTACCACCTCAAGATCCAGCTATCTATCCAAAAGATGCTCAACCATACAAGGACATTTGCACAACTGTGTTCATAGCAGATTTATTCATTATTAGTCAGATTATCAAAACAACCAAGATGTTCCTTAGTGGAGGAATGGATACAGAAATTGTGGTACATTTACACAATGGAATACTACTCAGCAATTAAAACCAAGGAAATCATAAAATTTGAATATAAATGGTGGGAATTAGAAAAGATCATCCTGAGTGAGCTGGTCTAGAAGCAGAAAGACACAGTATATACTCATTTATAAGTGGATATTAGACATATAATATAGGATAAACCTACAAAGATCTGTATAACTAAAGAAGCTAAACAACAAGGGAAGATGTTTCATCCTCATTCAGAAGGGCAAACAGGATAGACATCAGAAGTAGGAGAAGACGGGGAACAGGACAGGAGCCTTTCACAGGACAGGAGCTGAAAGGTTCTACCCAGCAAAGTATCAAAGCAGATGTGGAGAATCATTGCCAGACTTTGTGCAGAATGTAAAGATTCTTATGGAAGAGGATGAGATAGAAAGACATGGAGAGGACAGGAGCTCTGCAAACTGACCAACAAATCAAAAAAATCTGGCCCCAAAGGGGCCTGCAGAAACTGGTGAATCAACCAAGAACCATACATGGAGAGGACCTAGACCACCTGCTCAGACATAGCCCATGGACAAATCAGTTTTCATGTGGATTGCCTAGTATGGGGAGCAAGGGCAGTCACTGGCATGAACTTGGTTCCTTGATAACCTCCCCCTGGAGAGGTGGCCTTACTAGGCCACAAATAAAGAGGATCCAGACAGTCCTGATGAAACCAGCTACACTAGGGTCAGATAGTAGCGAAAGAGGACTTTCCCTATCAATGGACTAGGGGAGAGATGTGGGGGAAGAAAATAGAGGAAGGGTGGGATCAGGAGCAGATAAAGGAGGGGGTAACATCCTGGATACAAAGTGAATAAATTGTAATAAATATTAGTAATAATTATAATAATGAAAAAATAAAAAGATAACTTTAGAATTCAAATCATTTATTTATTTTTCTTTAATTTTTTAATTTATTACAGTTTATTCATTTTGTATCCCCTACCTCAGACCCTCAGAAGAGGGTCCTCCCATGCCCTTTCCCCAGTCTACTTATAGGCAAGGTCCTCCTTCCTTTCCATTTGACCTTAGGCTATTGGTCTCGTCAGGACTGGCTGCACTGTCTTCCTCTGTGTACTGGTAAGGCTGCCCCTACTTCAGGGGGAGTGATCAAAGAGCCAGCCACTGAGTTCATGTCAAAGACAGCCCTGGTTCCCCTTGCTAGGGAAGACTCTTGGAGCTGAGCTGCCATGGGCTAAATCTGTGCAGGGTTTCTAGGTTATCTCCATGCATGGTCCTTGGTAGGGGTATCAGTCTCAAAAAGAATCCTGGGCTATATCTGACAGAAGTCTAATATGCAGACTATATAAAGAACTCAAGAAATTAAACAGCAACAAATCAAGTACTCCAATCAAAAAATGGGATACAGTGCTAAACAGAGAATTCTCAATAGAGAAATATCGAATGACAGGAAACACTTAAAGAAAAGTTCAAAGTCTTTAATCGTCAGGGAAATGCAAATCAAAATGACCCTGACATTTCACCTTATACCAATCAGAATGGCTAAGATCAAAAACTCAAGTGACAACACATGCTGGAAAGGATGTGGAGAAAGGGAGCCCTCCCCCATTGCTGGTGGGAATGTAAACTTATACAACCACTTTGGAAATCAATCTGGCGCTTTCTCAGACAGTTAGGAATAGTGCTACCTCAAGATCTAGCTATACCACTCCTAGGCATATATCCAAAGTATGCTCAAGTATACAACAAGGACATTTGCTCAACCATGTTCATAGCAGCTTTATTCATAATAGCCAGAATATTGAAACAACCTAGATGTCCCATAGTGGAGGAATAGATACAGAAATTGTGGTACATTTACACAATGGGATACTACAGAAAATCATGAAATTTGTATGCAAATGGTGGTACTAGAAAAGATCATCCTGAGTGAGCTAGTCCAGAAGCAGAAAGACACACATGGTATATACTCATTTATAAGTGGATATTAGACATATAATATAGGATAAACCTACAAAAATCTGTATACCTAAAGAAGCTAAGCAAGAAGGAGGACCCTGAGTAAGATGTGCAATCCTCATTCAGGAAGGCAAATGGGATAGATCTTGGAAGATGGAGAAAATAGAGAACAGGACAGGAACATACCACAGAGAGCCTCTGAAACACAATACCCAGCAGGGTATTAAAGCAGAAGCTGAGACTCATAGCTCAACTTTGAGCAGAGTGCAGGGAATCTTATGAAAGAAGGAGATATTTATTTATTTATCTATGTATTTATTTATTTATTACATTACTAATATTTCTTTACAACATGGGGAAAGAGCATTCTATGCATTCTGAAGTTCACTCATTCAAAGCAGTTTGTTTCAGTCCATGAAGATACTTGTAACAGAGGGAGGGTTAGCCAAACCAAAGAGGGGGTTGCTACCACTTGATTCCTTCATGGTCTATTGTCCCATGAAAGCAGAAAATGGTATGGATTTTAATTCATTGTTTTACGTTTTAATATACAGCATTAACCTTGCACTCACTTAGATAAATGAGTTTTTACTCTGTTTCCAGATTAATTCGAGCACTTTAGTCTTGAGGGGCTAAAAGAAATCCCAAACACAATTTTAGACAAACAAAAGAATCCTGAAACACTCAATAGAAAAGCTGTTGATGCAGCATGGCATATGGAGTCGGGGAGCTCTGAAGTGTAAAGATGGCTATTAGACACACTGAGATGCACATCTCTGCTTTCTTCCTTTTTAAGTGGGGTGCTTTTCTGTGCCTGAAAAGAGCCATCTTGCTTTCTTTCCTCAGGTGGTTTATTTTCAAGCAAGGTAGCTATTATTTTCATTTGTAAGATGTTTTTACTATATTTGCTGTGAATGTATTGGCTTGTTAACTACTTTGGGGAAAAAAATTCCAAGCACACAATTAGAAGTACCTATTTTTCCAAGACATGATGACACACATCTTTATTATCAGGACTTAGGAGCCAGAGGCAGGTGAGGCCTATGAATTTGAGGCCAATATTGTCTACATAACAGGATTCTTCCTAGCCAGGGCTACATAGTGTGCCACTGTTCTACCTACGAAAAGTGTGGCGGGGAGGTGGGCTTGAGAAAAACTGAGAGTCTGTATTAACCAAGGGACTCAGCTTCCCCTTTCACCTTTCAGTTTGACTACACTGGGATGGGCTTTTAAACAGAATGTTCAAATCAAAAATTGCATCCCTGTGTTATACCATAGTTTGCCACCACATGTTCAGGTTACCCCTCTACTCTATCAAAGGTGAGTTATATCAGAACTTAATAAATAATTTTTTATTGTTTTTTTCAAGACATGGTTTCTCTGTGTAGCCTTGGCTGCTACTGGACTCACTTTGGAGACCAGGCTGGCCACGAACTCACAGAGGTCTGATGGCCTCTGCCTCCCTGAATGCTGGGATTACATGTGTATACCACCACAGCTGGCTTGAGAAATATGTTTTGAAAGATCAAAACTAACTTATAGCTAAGGAGCTAATTTTTTTTCAATTTACATATGGATGAATAAATTAATTAAGCTAGGTAAACACTATATACTATACTCACAGGGACACATGCATGTACACTGGTTCTGCTTGGTCTATAGAGACACAGTCTATGATATCTCGTGAATGCTCAAAGCCAATGCCACCACCAAATCCTATAAACACTATGACTTTCCTATATACAGTTACGTGAACCTCAAAGCTTTGGAACTGTACTTCCTGGGACAAAGGAGAATTAAGAAGCTGTAGACACACATACATACCTAAAATTAGAATCAGATGGGGGTACACCAGCCCAGAAACTCAGCACATTTATTATATGTGTTGAACGAGAATGAAGATTTTTCATAAAGAGCTAAATCATGAAGGGTGAGCAAATATCAGGGGGGGGTGTTCTTTGTATGGGGCAGGCTGAGAAAGCAGTCACTTTGTATGAGGAATATGATTGGTGTCCTCTGCACTTGGACTAAGGGAAGACCTTTTCATTTCTGTGGCTCTGTGTCTCTGGTGACCTTGACAAAGCCATTCATGTACCAGTTAATACTTCATCCATCACCCCTCCATGTGATAATTCATATATTAAACACAATAAGTAATTAACAATAGGCAGGCTGGTTGCACATTTCAGCAGGGGTAATGCTGGCCATGAAAGCTGACAGCCTGAGTTGAATTTCCAAGCCCTACACTGAAGTAAAGAACAGACTCCCTCAAGTCGTCTTTCAACCTTCATGTGTGATCCATCATATGTGTGCTCACACATATACCTAAACCTGCATCCCCACAAAATAAATGAAAAAATGCAGGTATTTATTTTATTTTTCTATAAACATACATGATTCTAAGGCCAGGGCATACATAATAAAATGATGTCAAAACCGAGTTTCTTAAATTTCATAATAAAGTTATAAGAGGCTTTGAGCAGGAATAACAAGGTTGTTTGAAATTTAGAACTTCTTCTAATTCAGCTTCCTAATATAGAATTTTTTTAGATAAACATTGTCATAGTTAGCTTTGTATTGCCATGATAAAAACACCATGGTGAAAAAAGGAACTTTGGGATCAAAGAGCTTATTTTCACTTACAGTTGTAGTTGAACTTGAAAGAAAGTCAGGTCAGGAGCTGGAGGAAGGAACAAGGAGTCATGAGGAACCTGGAGCAGAGGCCATGGAGGAATGCTGCCTACTGGCTTGCTCAGTCTGCTTTCTTATTCAGCCTAGGAACCCCAGCCTAGGGGTTGTACCACTGTTCTTTTGGATGGACCCTCTACATCAACCATTAGTCAAGGCGCTGCCCCTCAAGATTGCCCACAGGCCAGGATGACGTCTCCACTTTTGCAGTTTTGGAGCTCTTTTTCCAAATGGTGCTAGCTTGTGCCAAATTGATAAAAACAAAACAAAACAGAACCCTAAGCATAAAAGATTTCTAGGGATAAGGTATGCCATAAGAAATCCTTTATTTATTTTCCAAGATGGCAGAAGCCAGGGCAGAAGATCAGAGACTATGGTTAGGGTCCAGGAGCACATTTGTTCCATTAACCAGGCCTCGGATTACTCCCACCTTCCCAAGGTCAGAATCTGGATAAAAGGCAACATCCCAACTCCAATTCAGAGTTCTTCTGATTCCTGTGTCGATACCATCTGGACAAGACAAACTTACAGGGTCCTAGGTCCAAGAGAGTGAAATGAAGCTAAATCTGAGTGCCAGGAGCTCAGCGCCTGCTGGGCCAACAGGCAGCTGTGTGGCTGAATGTGATTCCATAAGACCAGCACCTATTTTGTCCATTTGTTTTTGGGTGGCTGACTCTACAACACCAACACCCACTCAATAATCTGCCTGATCTAGCTGATCCACTCAGGGCACAGTCAGCAAAAGGTCCTTCAGCCTATTGTCCTCCATCCCATGGAGCCAGAGTTGGATAGAGCAACATTCAGCTTAGAGTCCACTCCCCACTAATTCCTGATCTACCTTACTCAACTGAAATAAGATTTGGAGCACAGGGAAGCAAACACATCAAAGAGAAGCAGACAACAGAAAATAATCAAACTCAGGGCTGAAGTCAATATATTGAAAACAAAGAGAATAATACAAAAAAAATCACTGAAACCAAGAGCTCTTTCTTTGAGAAATCAACAAGATAGAGAAGCAGAAGACTACCCAAATTAACAGAATCAGAAACAAAAAGGAGGGCATAATAATAGATGAGGAAATCCAAAAATTAATTTCCTCTTATTTCAAAAGCCTATACTCATCAAAATTGGAAAATCTAAAGGAAATGGACAATTTTCTTGATAGATTCACCTACCAAAGTTAAATCAAGATCAGATAAGCAGTATAACAGACCTATAACCCCTAAGGAAATAAAAGCAGTCACGAAAAACCTCCCAACCAAAAAAAAAAAAAAAAAGTCTAGAACCAGATGGTCTTAGCTCAGAGTTCTATTGGATATTCAAGGAAAGATAATACCAATACTCTTCAAACTATTTCACAAAATAGAGACTGGAGGAATATTAAAAAACTCATTCTATAAAGAAATTTGCACCCTGATATCTAAATCATAAAAATCAGCAAGAAAAAGATTTTTCAGACCAATTTCACATGAACATAGATGCAAAAATACTCCATAGGTGGAGAAGAGAGAGGGTTGGATTGGGGGAGAAGAGGGAGGAAGGCACAGGAGGGATACAAAGTGAATAAACACTAATTAATAAAATAAAAATAATTAAATAAAAAGCAATAAAAATTGAATATCTTAATACTACAAACTGTATCCCTTAGAAATGGTAAAGATGGTATTTTATATCATGCATTATTTTAACCACAATAAAAGTTCAGGATGCCATTTGAGAAAAAAAATTCTCATAAACCAAATGGAATACATCATCAAATACATCATCCTCTATGATCAAATAGGTTTCCTAACAAATCGGGAAGGAAGAAGTCCAAGTATCACTATTTGCAGATGATATGATAGTATAAGTAAGTGAACCCAAAAATTCCAGCAGAGAACTCCTACAGCTGATAAACACCATTGGCAAAATGGCTGGATATAAGATCAATTAAAAAAAATCAGTAGCCCTCATGTACATAAACAACAAATGGGCCCAGAAAGAAATTAGGGAAACAATACCCTTCACAATAGCTACAAATAATATAAAGTATCCTGGTGTAACTCTTACCAAGCAAGTGAAAGACCTGTATGACAAGAGATTCAAGTCTCTGAAGAAAGGAACTGAAGAAGATATCAGAAGATAGAGAGATCTCCCATGCCCATGGGTCAGTAGGATTAACACAGTAAAAATGGTCATCTTATCAAAAGCAATCTACAGATTCACTGCACTCCATCAAAATTCCAACACAGTTCCTTACAGATCTTGAAAGAACAATTTTCAACTTCATTTGGAAAAACAAAAGACCAGTAGCTAAACTAATTCTATATAATAAAAGATCTCCTGGAGATATATCCATCCCTGACTTCAAGCTATACTACAGAGTTAAAGTAATAAATAACTGCATGGTACTGTCATAGAAATAGACTGGTTGATCAATGGATTCAAATAAAAGACATACTTAAGGACAATTGATTTTTGACAAAGGAGCCAACCATACAATGGAAAAAAAAAAAGATAGCATCTTCAACAAATGGTGCTGGTCTAACTGGGTGTTTATATGTAGAAAAATGCAAATAGATCCATATTTTTCCCTGCACAAAACTCAAATCCAAGTGGATCAAAAACTTCAATATGACACCAGAAACAATAAATATGTTAGAGGAGAAATTGGGGAAGAGCCTTAAACTCATTAGTACAGGAGATAAACTCCTGAACAGAACATCAATAGCACAGGCTCTAAGATCAACAATTAATAAATGGGACCTTTTGGAATTGAAATGCTTCTGTAGGGCAAAGGACATGTTTACAGATTGGGAAAAGATCTTCATCAGTCCTACAGCCAACAAAGAGGTAATATCCAAGACATATAATGAACTCAAGAAATGAAACACCAATAAACATAATAATCCAATTTAAAAAATTGAGGCACAGAACTAAACAGAGAGTTCTCAACTGAGGAATGTTGAATGGCAGAGAAACACCTAGAGAGTCAAAAAACCTGGGCCCAGAGGGCCCTGTAGATACTGATGAATCAACCAAAGACTATGCATGGAGAGGACCTGGAATCACAGCTTAGGTGTATCCCATGTGGGTGACCCTGGTAAGGGAAGCAGGGGCAGTCACTTGGTTGTCTGCTCTTTGATCAATTCCCCCTGGTGGGGGGGGGGCTTATTAGGTCACAGAGAAGGAGGATTCAGACAGTCCTGATGAGACCTGATAGTCTAGGTTCAGATAGTAGGGGAGGAGGACCTTCTCTATCAGTGGACAAGGGGAGGGACATGGGGTGGGCAATGAAGGAGGAAGGGTGGTGATAATGGAGGGGGCTACAGCCAAGATACAAAGTGAATATTTGTAATAAATAGTAATAAACATACCCCTGGAGAGATTACCTTGCTAGGCCACACAGGAAGAGGACATGCTCAGTACTGATGAGACTCCATGACCTGGGGTAGATGGGAAAGTGAGCTCCCTTTTCTAAGAAATAGGGGGCAGGGGAAGAGGGTGGGACTGGGAGGGGAGGAAGGGGGGATAGTCTACAACCAGGATGTAAACTGAATAAAATATAAACTAATTTAAAACATTTAATCAAGGACAATTACAAGGAATATTTTAAGTCTATCTTAAATAGAAAGATAGGAGAGAGCAAGAGATGCTTCAATACTGTCAATAACTTAGATCATTGAAATGTAAGCCCAAAGACAACAAAAGAAAGAAAGAAAGCCTTTATTCTGTTTTAGAAAACTTGTCCAATATATTAATAGCTACTGTGAAACAATGTATTTAGAAGTTTGTATGATGGGTACAAATATAAAATGGTACAAATTTGGTGGTAGAATTTTCAGAACCAGTAGTGACATAGTTTCTTGCCAGTTCCTTCCTTCCTCCCTCCCTCCCTCCCTCCCTCCCTTCCTCCCTCCCTCCCTCTCTCTCTTTCTTTCTTCCCCTCTCCCTCTTTTTTTCTGTTTTTGTTTGTCTTAGCTGCCCTGGACTCTCTTTGTAGACCAAGATGACCTTGAACTCACAGACATCTGCTTGCCTCTGCTTCCTGAGTGCTGGAATTACAGGCATTTGCCACCATGCCCAGACAAAGATCTTTCATTTACTGTTATGAACTATGAATCCTAAAATATAAGACTGCTCAGTAGGTTCAAAGGTACATTAAAAAGTAAATAATGAGTATCTTCTGTTTAAACTTTATTCTTTGTTTTGTTTGTTTGTTTTCTTACCATTTTATCAGAAGTTAAAAGTTTATTATTATTGTTATTACTATTTTATAATTTTTTAACATTGCATTCCAGTTGTACCCCTCTCCCTCATCTTCTTCCCATCCTGCCCTCCCTCCCTCTCTTCTTCCTACACTGATAGAGGAAGTACTCCTCTCTTACTATTTGACCCTAGCCTGTCAGGTTCCATCAGGACTGTCTGGATCCTCTTCCCCTGTAGCCTAGTAAGGACACCCCCTCCCCCAAGGGGGGAGTTGATCAAAGAGCAGGCAACCAAGTACATGTCACATGTCTTCCATAAGATTCCCTGCACTCTGCCCAAAGTTTGGCTGTGTGTCTCTACATCTGCTTCAATCCCCTTCTGAATCGAGATTTCTGGAGGACATCTGTGGTAGGCTCTTGTCCTGTTCCCTCTCTTCCACCACTTCTGGTGTCTATCCTCTTTGCCATTTTGAAGGAGAATTGAGCAACATCCCTAGGGTCCTCCTTGTAGTTTAGCTTCCTTAGGTCTTTAGATTTTAGTATGTTTATCCTATATTATATGGCTATTACCCACTTATAAGTGAAGATATACCATGTATGTCTTTTCGCTTCTGGGACACAATACTCAGGATGATCTTTTCTACTTCCGACCATTTGCCAGCTAATTTCATGATTTCCAATTTTATTTCTGTTGCTTAATAGTACAGCTTGATATCTGGGATGGAGATAGATCCTGAGTATTTTACAGGATTGTTTTAGCTATTCTGGGGTTTTTGTTTTTCCATATGAAGTTGAGAATTGTTCATCCAAGTTCTGTAAAGAATTGTGTTGGTGTTTTGATGGGGACTGTATTGAATCTGTAGATTGCTTTTGGTAGGATAGACATCTTTACAATGTTAATCCTTCTAATCCATGAGGATGGGAGTTATTTCCGTATTCTGATGTCTTCTTCAATTTCTTTGTTAAGAGACTTGAAATTTTTTAATGCAAGTCTTTCATTCTCTCAGTTGAGTCACATGAAGTAATTTTATGTTATTTGCTACTATTGTGAAAGTTATTGTTTCTCTAATTTTTTTCTTAGCCCTTTTGTCTTTTGTATATAGGAGGCTTATGCATTCTTTTGAATTAATTTTATATCCAGTCACTTTGCTGATGGAGTTTATCAGCTATAAGAGTTCTCTGGCAGAATTTTTGGGTCACTCATATATGCTATCATATCATCTGCAAATAGTCATACTTTGACTTCTTCCTTTCCAGTTTGTTTCCTCTTGATCTCCTTTAGTTGTCTTTTGAGAATATCAACACTATAGACTAATCCTTAGCCAAACTAACTAAAAGGCAGAGAGACACTGTCTAGATCAACAAAATCAGAAATAAAAGGGGGGCAAAACAATAGACAATGAGGAAATTGTCTCATTAGGTCTCACTTCAAGAGCCTAATCGCCACAAAATTTGAAAATCTAAATGAAATGGAGAATTTTCTTGGTAGATTCCACTTACCAAGTTAAATAAAGATCAGGTAAATATATTATATAGTCCTATATTCCCCAAGGAAATAGAAGCAGTCATAAAAATTCTACCAACCAAAAAAAGCACAGTGACAACTGGTCTCTGTGCAGAAATCTATCAGATCTTCAAAGAGGAGTATTCCAATACTCTTCAAACTATTCCACAAAGTGGAAACCAAAGAAACATTACCTAACTTATTATATGAGATCACAGTCACCTTGATACCTAAGTTATACAAAGACTCAATGAATAAAGGGAATTTCAAGCCAGTTTTTCTTATGAATATTGATGCAGAAATACTCAATAAAATACTTGCAAAAACACGTCAAAGATATCTACCATGATCAAGTAAACTTCATCCCAGTCATGCAGGGGTAGTTCAATATATGAAAATCTAGCAATGTAATCCACCATATAAACAAACTAAAAGAAAAAATCCACATGATCATCTCCTTAAATGCCAAAAGAGCCTTTGACAAAATCTAAGACTTGTTCATGTTTAAAATCTTGGAGAGATCAGAGATACAAGGCTGATATCTAAAAATAGTAAAGGAAATGTACAGCAACCCTATAGCCAACATCAGACTAAATAAAAAGAAACTTAAATAAATTCCATTAAAATCAGAGACAAGACAAAGCTGCCCACTCTCTCCATGTTTCTTCAACATAATACTTGAAGCCCTATTTAGAGCAATAAGACAACTAACTGAACTTTATCCTTAAGTGAATAACATGGAGCTTGCTAATTTTACATGGAAAAATAACAGTTGCCTCATGTAGAGGTTTGAAGGTTTAATTATATGCCATATTAATTTATTATAGTTCACATACAAATTTTTCTTGTTATAACAGACAGAGAGCAATTACTCAGCATCTCAAGAGATTTGGGGATTATTTTCATACTATATGACAAAGACATGTCTATTTCATCACATTTTATTGCTACTTGTGACATTGCATGTGTTCACACTAGTTGACAACCAGTATTTGTAGCTGCAGATACCAGAGAGAGAAAAATCAGTAGCTTTTTTTTTGACATGCAAAGATTTCCTACAGTTCTTACTAAACAGCAAAGCAACTGTGTATAAGTTATAATAGAAAAGTAACTGTCTTCCTAGGGAGAAGATTTTCATAAGATTAGCTCATTGCTTAAGAATAAAATCTTTTTAGAAAGAGATGAAATAAGTATATATTTTTAAAATGAAAAAATATGTCAGAATTCCCTATCTGGAAACAATTAAATAAAAATTCATATTACATATTACTTATAGTATGTATGACTTACTTGAGGCTTATTCTTTCTGAAGAAATTAGTTTAATGGGGATATCAGCACTTGATACAGTCATTTATAAAGGAACCTCATAAAGACACAAGAAAAAATAAGTTACTTTCCTAAACTGTTTTATAATGTGGAGGTATAAAGATGAGGGAATGGTTGGAATTATTGGCAATAACAAAGAGAAATTTCAGAAGTGAAAAAAGGATGGCCAATCAATACGTGAACTACAGGTACACATTAGCTTGTTGGTGTAAATGAGCTCACACAAGGAGGGAAGGAAGCTTTACTGCTCCTGACCTGGAAGGTTGGTCCATAGTGTTGATGGAAGCACTGAGTTACCAAAGTGACTTAATCTGTCTGAGTTTATACTCCACAGAAAGCTCTTCTCCAACATTCTATTCTAACGTTTTTGAATCCACATCCAAACTAAGTTAATTGTGTAGTGAACAGTGATCCATCTTACACTTAGGGGCATAGTTTGATTAAGATTGTCCCCACTGATTCATAGCAAGTGGCACTATAGGAGGAAGTGAACCACTAGAGGGGGCTTCAGGGTTTCAGAAGCCCATGCCTGGGCCACTGTTGGTTTCACTTTTTGCTGCCTGTGAATCTGGATGTAGAACTATCAGCTACTCCAGCAACAGGTCTGCCTGCAAGCCTGCCTTCTCCCTGCTGTGATGACAATGGGCCAAACCTCTGAACTGTAAGCCAATCCTAAGTAGATAGAAGGTTTTCGTTTATAAGAATTGCCTTCATCATAATGTCCCTCCACAGATATAAAACAAAAACCGTACCTGTAGCAGAACCCCAGAGGTTCATATTTGAATGCTTGGCCATCAGGCAGTGACACTACTTAAGATAGATTAGGAGAGGTGGCCTTGTTGGGGGAATGGTGCCTTTAGGTTTGGGCTTTGAGTTTCACAACCTCATGCCAAGCCTGTATCTCTCTTCCTGCTGCCTAAGGATCTGGGCATAATGCTCTCAGCTTCTTCTCCAGCACCATGTCCACCTGCAGGGCACTATCCTCCCCACCATGACTCTAATGGACTAAATCTCTGAAACTGTAAGCCAACCCAAATTAGATGGCTTCCATTATAGGAGTCCCGGTGCTTATGGTGTCTCCTCACAGCAACAGAATATTGCCAAAGACATCTGACATTCATCATACTTATTTGTGGCATATTTGAGACTATGTGTCCTATCCGCTCCTTATATTTTGATGCATCTCAAAGAAAATGACAGACACCTGAATCATCTTCCCATCATTCATCAAAATTCATTGTACTTTTCTTTTAGAGTAAAACATATATACAAATAAACAAAAAATATCTCAATTGCTTGTATACTGGAAATATGTTTTTATTGGTTTATTTATTTTTCTTTGGCTTTCCCTATAGTTCGTTTCTGGGTAGACAATGCTCTGGTAAGCCTGACAATGGTATCTCATCTCCTTAGCAATAAATCTCATTTTCCATTAAAGCACTGGTGCTGGTTAGTCAGCATTCCAGACTCAAAACAGTCTGTCACTCTGACAGTATCCAGTTTTAAAACAAAGAAGACTGAGGGTCAGTCTTTGAAACAGGGTCAAAACTAAAGGGAAGATAACTAGACAACCAATAAAACTCTGCCATATACATGTTCCTTGTTTATCCAGTCCAAATTTCTGAGTATCCAGTTCATCTGGAAAAATCTGAGGAAGGTCAAATGAAGGAACTGAGTTTTAATCTGGTAGTGATGGCAAGTACAATTTTGCTGTCAAGTATAATATGTAAGCAAAAATGTTGGCTTGATTGGCCAAGGGCATTTTATTTCAGAGTTTTTTTTTTTTTTTAGTGTCTTAGAGAGTTTGCATCATCTCTTACAGATTACACAACTCATTAGTGAGAGTAATATAAATGGAATTTGTTGCTTAAGTTTGCAAATTAGGGTGGCATTGCTCAGTGTGGAACATGAATTAATGAATCAGAGAGTAGAAATCACTATTTTAGGATTTACTTGAAAGATATATGATGATCCAGATTGTTTTATTTAAAAGGTAGAGGCTGAAGGAATTGGCTAAAGAAATAGAAATAATTAGATTTGGGAATAAATGAGCAAAAACACTACATACATCACTATAGGGAGAAACTGAAGGGGGTTAAAAGAAGTTTGTGCCTCACAGAATTGAGAGAGACAAAGTCATCCGTGATCAGAAGTAAAACCCATTTGAATGAGAGTAGAGGGAAATAATTTTTGATGTCATATTTCCCTCGTAGAATATATTATCATAGCTGTTCAAAAGGAAGTTGAAAATGAAAATGTGAAAGTAAATTTGGGTTAGAAAGAGTATTAAAAATCCATTAAAATATAGCTCATGCCTTTCTAATATTGGTCTCAGAATAATTTGGATGCAGGAAATCAAATTTAAAAAAAAGCAAAATATGGGGAAATGCCTTGGGTTTGGGCTGTATGAGATACATTTTATAAATTATTTTGTGTGACTCTAGTGAAAACCTCTCAGTGGGAACCTCTTGTAAGAGGAGTAAATAACTCCAAAAATAAGTCCCCACATTTGGATTGATGAGTCAATGTGCTAGTGCAGAGAGAACCATACATTTGAAATTAGGAGAATTTTCTTGAAGATTTGCTATTTGGCAACAGGTGTCACAAAGAGACAATTATGAAGGCCAGGCTTATATACAGATAGCTAGTCCGTTTGCCTCACAAACTGACTGTAAATATAAAATACTTTTAAACACTGAAATTAAATGCTGCATCAAAAATAAACACATTAAAACACACATATTTGAATATAACAAATATTTTAATATACGTACATATATGCACTCACCGTGTCATGCATTATTTATATAGGACACATATATAATGGTATATATATGATGTATATGGCACATGTTTTTATGTATGAGCATAGTGCTATTATGGGCTGCCTTTGTAAACTGTAGACTAATTCCCGATCACTGAGCTACCTTCCTAAACTAAGACACACACCTAGTAGTCTAAATTTACAAATACTAATTATAACCTCAAATAGCATCAATACATGATGAGAGTCTATCATTTTGCATATTTGAGAACACTTTGCTATAAAATTTCAATGTAAGTATTATCATTGACAAAACTTCAGGATGGAAGTTGGAATAGGAAAAAGAAACAGGGAAGAAATACAAAGAAAGGGTGATGACAAAATACTGAGTTAATAAAAATGTAGTATACATAGGAATTACAGCCTCAGGTGACACAGTGACAAATTCACAGAAATGAGAAATGGACTCCCACAAAGCTCGGTAAACACAGAGGCGGGTCATTACCCAGACACAAGCTGCCTTTGGGGTGAGCTGCTGGGATGCAAGGCAGCACCCCAGGGCAGATTATTTCGACATTTTTAAAGCCATCTACCACTTCGGAAACTGTTAAACCAAATGCTTAACGTTTGTAACCCCACAATACAGATTTTTGAGTATTTGATTCATCTGGGAATCTCTGGATTCATTTCCTGTTCTGTCATCAGCTAAGTAATAAGCAGATTAAGGGGACAAAAGTTATTCTTGAATGTGGTAGAGGATAGGGAAAGCATGGCAGCAGGCACGGGAGGAGGGGGATAGCAGATAAGAGCCTGTGTTGGGATGTCAATCCATGACCCATTTCTTCCAGTGAGCAGGGTCCACCTTCTAAGTGTTCCACAAGCCCCCAGAAGAGCACCACCACCTAGTGACCAAGTAGTCAATCACAGGACTATGCGGGTGTCCACTTCACATTCAAACCAGCACAGCTCCCTGGACTTTGTGTTCTCAAGGAAACATTCAGGGGGAAGATATTATATACTATAGACTACGACTACCTTTGATTTTTCTCATGGCCCTGAAGACCAAGGATGAACAATTTCTTTATTTGTGGAACGCAGCGCTTCCTTGGTGCTGGGTTATTTATTCGTGCAAATTTTCACCTCAGTCCCTGCAAGTTAGCAGAAACATAGTTCATCTAAAAACTATCTACTAGATGTAATTATCTTGGCTCATTTATTTATCCTGTCTTATGCATTTCAGAGAAGTCAGGAATACTGTGTCAGATGAAGAGAGAAACAAATTTCTCCTGTCTGCATAGAAATCATTTTTCCAGAAAGAGGAAAGGCCAAACAAGCAAGAGTTGTTTTGTGGGTATATAACAACAGACCAGGGGCACTATAACCTATACTTGGCTTGCTATGTACTTACTATATGCTTGCACCTGTTAAAGATTTTATATCGTAAATGCCGTCTGCATTTAAAGAAGGAATAGGATATAGAGATACTAAACAGGTCATCGAAACCTGGGTTGTACATATCAGAGATGGGTATAAGAATAGTTTATGCTCTTTGTCCCTAGCTAATCTGCCTTCTGCCTGGTGACAACAGATTTTTGATCAAACAAAGATTCTGTTGATGTTGTACTTGACAGGCAGGTAGTATCAAGCCCAGTCAAAATAGTGAGGTAGGAGTGTGATTCAGACAGAGGGGACATGAAAGTAATAAGCAACTTCATTTCTTACAAGATTAAGGAGCAACTTTGATTCCAAATTTAGTTTCTGAATGAAGACTCTGTCTACTCTTTGATTGGCTTTGGGAGACATTTTATCTGTGGGAGCAGATGGGTGTTTTATGGAGTTATAAAATATCATTGTGAGTTATTATTGTGTTACTTTTTATTGCACTTTGAGAGTGGTATTTATTACAAAGTATATATTTCTTCTAGTTTTTGTTAGTAGTGCTACTGTAAATATAAAATGTACTTATTGTGGTTACTGAAAATATATGTGCAGCTGGAGGAATGGACTTGCAGAAGCAGAATCTAAAGTCATAGCAATGGTCATATCATCCATGATAGAAGTCCTTGGCTCTTGGAGACTAAAAGCAATAAACCGTATTTGTCAGCTTTGTAGTCATTAAAAATTAAAGCATATAAATAGAGTGGTGAGAATAACGTATTTATTTACTTTCTGATTATTTATTTTTATTGTGCTGAATACTGAACTCACGGCCTTGTGAATGTTTGCCATGGGCTTTAGTGTTGAACTACTTCCCTCACTCCTGGGGGAGCAAAAACATTTTATAAGCTCCATCTGAATACTAACTTTGAATAAGAATTTAAATCTGCATGTTCTTTAATTTTCCTGTAATATTTCAGTTTTAAATTTAAAATATGTTATGTTTTCTTTAAACATATTCAATATATAAACTTCATTTACTTATTTAAAGGGAAACTGCTTTAGTTTAGTAAAAAAAAATCTGGACTTTTCATTTTATTTCCTGTTATTTAAAAAGATGTAGTTATATTTTTGTTGTGTATGTATGCCTATAGGTTTGTATGCATGTATGTATGTATGTGTGTCTGTGTGTATGCCACACGTATATGGTTGCTCAAGGTGTCAGAGTTACAAGAGGCAGTGAACTGCTTGACAAGGTGTCAGATCCCCAGCGAGAGAACATAGTCCTCTGAACCACCAAGCCATCTCTCCAGCCCCAAACTTTTCTTGTTTTCTTGATTTCATTGCCTCATTCCTGAAAAACATATATATCTTCTTATTTATGGTTCCTCAAGCTATGTAATTATGGTGTAAAATAAATTATTAGGGAATATATGGGCATCTTATTCATGGTTTTGTATTTAATGCTGAAAGACAATATAAAGTTAAGCAAACCAAAACTTTATAGATGTTAATTTATCATTGAAAAGGAAGGAGCTAAAACCACCATCAGCAGCCACACTTGCTTCTTTAGCTGTTGTTCCAGTCTCGAGACTTTTGAAGTTACTTGAGGTGGCACGCAATCCCTATTAGCCATGGTTGTCTTCGCTATTTAAAACTTCCCATGAAGATCACGCCATTTCCCACAGGCTAGGATACAGTTTGCTCATGTGGAAAAGCATTCCACATCTTATAATATCAAGATACCCCACATAGATATACTTTCCATTTCCTGATAAGATCTAAAGTTAGTAATAGTCAGTAAATAACTTTAGCTGAGACTTTTCAACACCATAGAGTATGTGAATGGGTGTCTAACTAGCACCCTAAAGAAACACTATTTTTTTTTAATATTTCAGGAGACCAAGAATTCTTAGTTTTAGTTCACAGAGAGTATACAGGGTTCCCTTGACCTATAAATATATATTTAAGTATATTTTTCACTTGATTATGCATGCCTATGCTGAACACCTTCAACATAGAACATAATAAAACTATGTGACAGGTATATTGGTGATTTGAAATGAAGATCTGTATATCTAAAAAGAAAAGAGTATCTAGGCTTGTATCAGCTCATTCCTGTCCTAACATGTGCTCATTTATCCCCAATTCCCCTAGAAAGAACAGAGGCTCAGTCTAATAAAATGAGCATACTTTTAAAACTCTGTGGTTATGTTCAGAGGCAGAACACAATGCTTCCCAAATGCATAAGAGAAATTCCTAGTAGAGTCCAAGGGATGCTTTGCACACATCTGCTAGGTAAGAAACACTCTTTATTGCCACATCTTTCAATAGGTTTTTCTACCCTATTGGGTAGTAAAAGAAAGGAGTAGACCTAGTTACAGCTTTTCATAGATAGATCTTCCAAACTGCACTGTCAGCTGGAGTGATGGCAAAGATGCCCACAAGTAATCCCAGCACTCAGGAGGCAGAGGCAGGAGGATCTCTGTGAGTTTGAGGTCAACCTGGTCTATAGAGTGAGTCCAGGACAGCCAAGACTGGACAGAGAATACATTTCTCAGAAACCCAAAATAAACACATAAATAAACAGATAGATATAGATAGATAGAACAATAGAGAGAGAGAGAGAGAGAGAGAGAGAGAGAGAGAAAGAAAGAGATGGGAAAAACAAAACTGCACTGTGTCCCTCACAATGTCACCCTTCCAATGGATAGACGATGTTTTGTCTTCTATTTGAATGAGGTTTATAGACAAAATAACTTTTGTATTAAAAAAAGCAACACCTCAAGTCTATTTTAAAATATTACTCCCCAAAGTATGCAGCCATGTAATTATACAAGTTTCTCGGTGGAGGGAGGTGAGAACCCCTTGATAATTTGTCTTTGGTATTCAAATTTATTTTCAGTATCAGAGTTAATGTGTAATATCACAAATGAAAAGTGTACAGTTTTCTTTGCAGGTGCCAGAAGCACTTTTAGTCCAGTGAATATTAAAAATTGTGCAGGGTGACAAATAGAATACTAAGAAAGGCCATTTCTTCTCTTCGTAACTGTGGATGACGGATTCGGTCTCAAATGCTCTGTGGCCTTTACATACAAATGCGCTGGTCTGCACTGTCAGGCATGTTACATTTAATGGACTCGTTTCTTCATTAAAAGTGAGATTCCTTAGGATATTTGCTGTGGTCCCTTAAGCCCACTTTGCATATCAAAGACTTTCCCATGAACTGGTCTGTGGTCAAAGGCAATCTTGGGACTGAGAGAAGAGTGAACTGAGAGAACAGGAGTATATCCTACAAGCATGAGGACCCTGTGAGGCTTCAGCTCAGGCCTTCTCCTCACTGAGCGACAACAGCCTTACTACAACTGAGCTCCTCACAAAGGAATGGCACTCTTCAAATATTTATGTTCTGCTCATCACCATGTTAATTGGAACTAATTAAGAATCAATTTGCATTAATGAAAATCTAGTAAGTCAGGATTTATTTTGGGGTATATCAGTCTAATGTTTAGTCACATCACTTAAAAAAAATGGTCCTGTGTCTGTTGACACTTTTGCCAATGTGCAATATGTAGAAAAAGAGAAATGAAAATTCTTCGTTCTACCCTCTGCTAGTGTTTATTCGGAGTCTTCTTGATGAATACATCCAAGCTCCTGTCATTTCTGCTGACTGACTTGGGGAGGAACCTGAAGCATCCCTAGTGTATTTCTAGTTTAAATACTGACGAGCATCACAGAGTTGTGTTCCAGCCATTCCTAAATAGTATCCTGAGCAGCATCAATCAAAGTGCTTGAGGTTTTAGATGTCAGTCTAATAAGCATAAGAACCTAATTATGAATCAATATGAATTAACTTATAATTGATGACACTAACATAATCAGATATCATAACATAATAATATTTTAAGTTGCATATTTTAAAGAGGGTATTATGCCTAGAGTGAGCACTGTTGTAGAATAATCAAATATAAAAAATGGTATGTATTTGGAAAAGAGGGTTTCAAAATCAGAAAAAAAATGTAGCAAAGAAGTATATGCGTTATAGGAGAAAACACAGCACTGAGCGGGTTCTTGTACAATCAGTTATCTCTGTTGCTCTGATGCTCCCATGAGACTAGGAAATACTGCTTCTTTACGAAACCCGTAATGTTAAGTAAGTTATTCAAGGAGCCAGGCAGGTACATACTGCAGGTATTTTTAACTGTGTTTGTACTGTATTCTCTGCATACATTCTAGTGGGGATAAAAGAGACCTACATTTAATGATCAAGAATTTATTATTTTTGGAGGGTGGTTGAGGCAAGATATTACTGTATAGTCTAGGTTACCTGGGAACATACGATAGAGTCTACACTGTTTTCAAACTTTGAGCAATCCTTCAGCTCCGGAGTCCTGTTTGCTAGCAGTACAGGCACTAGCCATCAATTCAAAACACACAGAGAAATTTAGGTGTAAAGTGGCCAGAAGCATCGAGATATATTGACAGGGAACCAGTAATCAGAAAGCCACTATTCCTCATATATATACAATCATTCTGCAAAAACTGATAGTAGCATGTGATGGGCAGGGGACTGTGAAGTTATCACTGAGACTGGGAAATCCCAGGGAGATAAGGCAAGAAGAATGGTGAATAATAACAGGCCATGTTGGAACATATTTATTATGCATGCTTATACAGTTTCATGTATGTTTACTAGGGGAAGTTATTGCTGCAATACAAGTAACACTTATAGTTCTCACCCCAAAACATTCTTTGTCAACCTGTTATTCCTGTCATTCCTGCTCACCCACTTTCCAAGCCTTGGCCATCAGGGGTTCATTTTGGTTCTCTACATATGAGTCTACAATTTAAAGTAATTCTGTATAAATGAAACTAAATACTATGATAATATATTTTTCTTTCTTTGAGCTCACTTTACTCAGAAAATCATTCTGGAATCAATCTCTTGTTGTTGGATGAACCACCACTTCACGGACTTCATTGAGCAGCACCACACCAAGTAGCTAACACAGTCTTTATCTGCCCACCTGTTGATGGGGACTCAGGTTGTCTATAGTTTTTAGCTATAACTGCCTGCAAAGATACACATGCATAATTTCTTTTGTTAGGAATGAGTGAATGATGTGAGAGGGCTACATTTTACAACTTAGCAAAAACAGTCTCCAAAGCATAGAAAACAATTCCAATTCTCTGAATCAAAGCATGGGATTCCTACTTTGGCTTGTCAGTATTTGTCATTTCAGGTTGTCCAGGCTTTGATAGTTACAAACTATTGGTTGATACATTTGACAAGTTTTGAAATCAGTTTTGAAAGGTAGAGATATATGGGTGATTGTATTGCAGTCAGAGACAAGTGTCTTTTCTTAAATTTCTAACCTTTCATTACAGATGTCCCAAAATTCATACCTGTTATCTAATACTCTCATGAAAACTTTATATCTTTATAAAAATGGCATAAGACATTCAATGACCATACCCGTTGACATGCAAATACAGGAAAATTTCATCAGTTCCCACCTCTCAATGAGGAAATATAGGGAGTCAATGGAGCTATGAGTGGACAAGCCATGTTTTTTTTTTTGTTGTTGTTGTTTTAATTTGTTGTTGTTGTTTTCCTGGAAATGAGATTCCAATCTAAGTGGCTGTCCAAAAGCACATGTTAATAAGAGCTACACTAATTAGAATCAGTATGTGAATATTCCTAACATTGCTTTTTCTAGAAAGAGTACAAATGACAATAAGCGACTGGAAACACAAAATAGTTAGCAAGAATAATTTCAGGGGATGTTCCTTCTCCTCTAACATATGTACATTACAATGAAAGTTTTTGAAAATAATTTCTATTATTTCCTATGAAAAGTTTGCCATTTTTTCCCCGAGATAAATGTCCTGTTTTTACAAAAACCATCCTTTATTTTGGAGCATACCCACCTTCTGGTTATATATCTAAATGTTTGATTGACAGTTTTATTTTGGCCCATAAACGTTATCTCAATCAGAAAGACAAATTAAATCTAGAATTTTTTATTTTAAAAAATTTTATTTTTAAATTTGCTTATATTTTATTAACTTCAACATTTAAGACAACACTGGTGCCTCTGTTTTTCTCATATGCTTCACCTTTTTACTTCTGTATTTTTCTCTAAATTACTCAAGTTCTTCATTTATCACTTGTCGTGAAAACTTTTGTTACTGCTTCTTTCAAAAGTGAAAACATGCTTCAAAGTCTTCATTGCTTTTTTTTCCCCCTGTCTCTCTTTCCACCATTAGATTTAGATATCTAGCTGCTTTGCACAAGCTGTGACAAGCTCACCGCTGCAAGAGAAAAATAGAATTGCTCAAGGATTAGAGTCCACACACTGTTTCATGTTTTATTTCAAACACCTTGAGGAGCCAAACATAGCAAATGTTTATATGGTTTATGAAGGGTCATAAAGTAGAATTGGTTTTCTTAAATTATAAATCTAGGGCGATTTCAAATATTGATTCTTATATAATGCCGTTTCTGCTATGGTACATAGCCTGAGTAACAATCTTCAAATGTAATCGGTGAGATGGTGTAGCCAATAAAGTTATTTGGCACAAAACCTGACAACCTAAATTTGATCTCGTGGTTCCACAAAGTAGGAGAAAACCAACTCCCACAAGTTGTGTTCTGACCTTTACATATATTACATGTGACATGTACTCAAACACACATACACATAGGAAATAAATGTAATTTAAAAAAAAAATTGAAAAGAGAAGGAAAAGGAGGCCACTCCAGTCTGGAAAGCAGACAGGCTACAGGCAAACCTGTAGCTCCTCCTCCCATCTCAGTCCTGCTCTGCAGCAGACCGCTTGCTATGGCCTCCCCAGCATCTCCAGTGGAACACACAGGCCTTCCCTGTTGACTTAATAGCAGTGTTTCTCAACCTCCCTAATGCTGTGACCAGTTAACACAGTACTTCATGGTATAGTGACCCACAACAACAAAATTATGAGTATTGCTACTTCATAACTGTAATTTTGTAATTGGTATGCCTCCTAATATAAGTATCTGTGTTTCCCAGATGCCTTATGTGCCCCTTGTGAAAGGTTGCTTGACACTCCCCTCCCTCACAATGTAGTCATGATCCACGGGCTGAGAATTTGCTCCTTGGAAGAATGGGGTTGTAGAATCATTCTCATGGCAATGGAAACCCACGGAGTGTGTGTCAGGAATATCCGTGCATGGAGGTCCAGAAAAGCTATTGGATGAAGTTTTGGAGGTGAATCCTGGATTGGGTAGGAGACCTCAAGATGCTGGAGATGCCAGAGTCATGGAATAACTGCACAGGAAAGCTGTAGACTGGGTATGGAATCAGTCCAAGTAAGAGAAGGGCACTGCAGCCAACAAAGTAGAAAAGAGTTGGAGATCTGAAACATGCTTTGACGCTTTGGCATCAGACATGGAGGGGCAGAGCACGAAGTTTGTCCAGCTGGTTTTCGGTCTTGCTTTGGTGCACTATTTTATCACTATTCTACTTTTTATCCTTTTGGGGATGGTAATATATATTTCGTGCCATTGTATTTTGGAAGTATGTGGTCTGCTTTTTGATTTTTGTTTTATAAGGTATTATACATAAAAAATTGCTTTAAATCTCAAAAGAGAGTACAGACTTTGGACTTTTAAGGTGTTGAGACTTTGAAAGACTATGGGGACTTTTGAAGTTGGACTGAACACATTTTTTATGGCTATAACACTATGGGCGACAGGGAACGGAATGTGGAGGTTTGAAAAAGAATGGCTCCCATAGGCAAATATATTTGAAATATCATCAGGGAACAGAACTGTTTGAAAGCATTAGAAAGATTTTTAGATATAGACTTGTTGAAGTATCATGGCCTTGATGAAGGAGAAGTGGTCGTGTTGGAGTAGGTATATTAATGCGACTGGGCCTTGAGGTTTCAAAAGCCTTTGCCAAGTCCAGGCTCTCTCTCTCCTTTTCTTCTTCTTCCTCGTCCTCTTCTTCTACTTTTTCTTCTTCCTTCTTTTCTCTACCCCTCTTTCTCTGTGTGTTTATGTCTGAATATCAGGATGTAGCCCTTCTCTCCTGCTCCAGTGCCATGCCAGTGTGATGCCCATCATGATGATAATGATATAACTTTCTGAAACTATGAACAAGCATTTAACTGGGAAGTTAAATGATTTCTTTTGTAAGAGTTGCCATGGTCATAATGTTTCTTCACAGCAAAAGAACATGAATTATCCCACATTATATTTCTGATTATTGCAGTATATAAAGTCTTTGGGATTGCAAACTAAAATTTTTACATCTTGTTTTACCAGCATTTACATATGATGAAAATGATATTGCGGCACAAGTGATATTCAATTTTCAATTATAATTAGTTGGTAATTGTGAAAATATTTAATGGAAATATGGAGTTTCTACAAGGAGGGTTGTCATTTGGTTCTCCAAAATTTAAAGAACACCATTGAACAAGGGGCACATGAAGACTCAGGAAGACCACCTCACTTCTTATCATGGTTTGAACTCTGTACGTAATGCATTTACCTTAAGAAAAAAATAGAAACAAAACAAAAACAAAACAACAACAAAACAACTAATGGCTGATGATATGGAGCAGAGAATAAAGCTACTTGATGCTAAAATTGATACCTCAAATTCATATGGGTAGGAGAGAACTGGCTTCACAACGTTCTCTGACCTTGAAACAAGCACCTTGGCACTGTGCTATCATATCATACACACACCTATGCACACTCACAAGACACATATATATACACATCACATATGCATATACCATATGTACATTATATTTACAATATACATACATATATACCATCATATATCATTACATGAAATGCACACATATACACACATCACACACATGCAAATACACATACGCAGTCTTGCACAATCTATAATTTTGATCCTTATACTCACATCCACCAAGAATTATGATATACTCTTCTGGATTTGTAGGCAACTGTATATACAGGTGCAAATACATTAACACACAGAACCTCAAAAGCAAGAATATAAATGCAGTTATGTCATCCACAGATTGGATTAAAATATACTAGTAGTATGTACATAGTATGCAATGTGTATTGCTCTAATTACACCCTCACATGAAATCACAGAAAAGCATGAATGTCTGGTACTTCAGTTATCTACATTATTAATTAATAAGTTTATGTGGCTTCTCTAAGTTTGGGTGGGTAGGAAGCCAAACAACCTGACATAACAAGATTATAGAGCTCCTATATAATTTCTATTGTTTTTTTTCCCTTGGGGCATGTTTTTCTGTGAAGCCTTGGCTCTCCTAGAATTCACTCTGTAGACCAGGTTGGCCTTAAACTCACTTGAATCTACCTGCCTCTGCCTCCAGAATGCTGGGATTAAAAGTGGAATATAGAATGGCAGAGAAATACTTAAAGAGATAGTCAACATCATTAATAATCAGGGAAACGACCCTGAGATTTCACCTTACACCCATCAGAATGGCTAAGATCAAAAACTCAAGTGACAACACAAGCTGGAGAGGATGTGGAGAAAGGGGAACCCTCCTCCACTGCTGGTGAGAATGTAAACTTGTACAACTATTCTGGAAGTCAATCTGGTGCTTTCTCAGAAAAGTAGGAATAGTGCTTCCTCAAGATCCAGCTATATCACTCCTAGGCATATATCCAAAAGATACAAGTACACAATAAGGACATTTGCTCAACCATGTTTGTAGCAGCTTTATTTGTAAGAGCCAGAAGCTGGAAACAGCCCAGATGCCCCTCAACTGAGGAATGGATACAGAAATTGTGGTACATATACACAATGGAATATTGCTCAACAATAAAAAAACGAGGAAATCATGAAATTTGCAGGTAAACAGTGGGAACTGGAAAAGATCACTCTGAGTGAGCTACCCCCGAAGCAGAAAGACACACATGGTATATACTCACTCTTATAGACATATCATATAGGATAAACCTACTAAAATCTGTACACCTAAAGAAACCAATCAAGAAGGAGGACTCTGGCTAAAATGCTCAATCTCCAGCCAAAAAGACAAAGAGAATGGATATCTGAAGAAGGAGAAAACATGGAACAAGTCAGGAGCCTGTCACAGAGGGCCTCTGAAAGGCTCTTCCCTGCAGGGTACCAAAGCAGATGCTGATACTTATGGCCAACCTTTCGGCAGAGTGCACAGAATCTTATGAAAGGAAATAGTAAGACATGGCGAGGACAGGAGCTCCACAAGGAGAGCAACAGAACCAAAAAATCTGAGCACAGGGGTCTTTCCTGAGACTGATACTCCAATCCAGTACCATGCATGGAGCTAACCTAGAACCCCTGCACAGATGTAGCCCATGGCAGTTCAGTGTCCAAGAGGATTCCACAGTAATGGGAACAGGAGCTGTCTCTAACATGAACTGATTGGCCTGCTCTTTGATCATCTCACCCTGATGGGAGAGCAGCCTTACCAGGCCACAGAGGAAGACAATGCAGCCACTCCTGATGATACCTAATAGACTAGGATCAGAAGGAAGGAATAGAAGACCTCCCTTGTCAGTGGACTTGAAGAGGGGCATGCGTGTAGAAGGGGGAGGGAGGGTTTGAGAGGGGAGGAAGAAGGGTGCTATGGGGGGATACAAAGTGCATAAAGTATAATTAATAATAACATTTTAAAATGGGAAAATAAAGTGAGCACCACCACCGACTGGCTGAGTTCTGCTATCATTTTTGAGGTGCAGGTATCTGAGTGGAGAGGTATTTACTTACATGTTCAAAGCCAAAACATTTGACTGTGTCTGATGTCTAGTTTGAAAACAGATTCTGCTTTTTCCACAGTCAACAAAAGAGGACTGATTTCGGGAAACAGTTGTCAGGTGTACTGTCCATAATGAGGCTTAAGATCCAGCTTAAGGGCAAGACATTAATGTAGAATTTACAAGTCAGTAGGTTGCTATCAATTACTAATTTTCTGAAAATATTAGAATAACGAGTTGTGTCAATGTGAACAGTCTACATAAACATTAATATTGTGTAATTTTGTGTTTATTTACCAAGACCCTTAAGAAAACACAGAAGAAATAAAAATCTATAAATAATCTAGCAAAATATTTTAATTTTTAAATTATTTGTGCATATGTCTGTCTGTCTGTGGGTTTATGCACATGACTGCCCTCCTCACAAAGGCAGGAAGAGGGTGTAGGAGCCACAGATGTAGGTGATGGGAACAGAACTTTGTTCCTCTGAAAGAACAGCCAGTGCTCCTAATAACTGAGCAATCTCTCCAGCCCCCAAATATTTTAACAGATACCATTTAGTAACTAAGGAATGGAAAACACAAATGATTTTCAAGTTAAGTGGTCTGAGTGAGGACTATAGTATCTACTACCCAAAGGGTCTGGTCCTGTCTCGGTTTTCTTTACTCTGCTAAAATTATGTTTACATAGTAGAACATATTACAATGGAATGTGTATTTTGTCATGTCTATATGGAAGTAGACAGTATGTAGAAGAGATAAAAGCAGGCTTACACTTGATGCAGGCTATTTTTGGATGTTCCATTTATCTTATTTATTTCATTTATTTAACTGCAATCACTAGAAAACTACCAGATGTGTTTATACAACCACAAAATGTTATTTAAATTATGTTGATTTAGAGCCTCTATGTTTTAAGAAGTCAAAGGAATGCATTTTGCACTTGGGTGAATTATTACTCTTCCATGCCACTGTAATATTCCCACATACATTGAAAGAGTTGTTCAGTGAGTGACATCTGGTAAGGAGATAGGAGTTAATAATCTCCTAAACATTCAACGTATTTGTCTGTGTGACTTACTGCAGAAGAAAACTGTTATATGCTAAAATTTCAATGTAAAGTCCCAATCCAAATTTGTGTTAATCATTTTTTCTATGTGTATATGTATGTATATGGGAATGTAGTCACACATGTTTTGCATACATGTGGGAGTTAGAAGAAAATTCTCAGGGACTAATTTTCTCCTACCATTTTATGGGATCTAAGGATCAGTCTCTACCTACTGAGCATTCCTGCCTTCTATTATCCATGAAATGTGTGTGTGTGTGTGTGTGTGTGTGTGTGTGTGTGTGTGTGTGTGTGAAATCAGGCATTATATATGCCAATGCATGTCCATAGGGTTAAAGGGGTAAAGGATCACTGTCAGGAGTCTGGTCTCTCCTTCCACTATAGGTTCTGAAAATTAAACTCCTCTTGTCAGGATTGGCAGCAATCCATTTGATGGCTGACACATCTCAAAGATCCCAAGTGACTCCCATTAATAGCTTAATACTATACACCTTACATGTTCACTACCTTAGTGCATATAGTTATAGGTTTGCATAACTCACATTATTCATTTGTAAGAAAAGGATGTTTGATAATGACTACTAGTTGAACATTATATAATGAATGTTTGTTATTCCTGATGGCGAATTTAAAAAGTCATTGCTATGGGTACTATTATTTTAATTTCTGATATTGTTATTACTGATTTTTATCATGTACTCAATAGAATAAAGGAACATATAGATATTAAACAAAGGTGAAGAGATTAGGATGCTAGTGTGGAGAAATAAATGCCTGTGAGTTTGGGATTTTCCTTCTTTCTTATTTATTTAAATAATTTTTGAACAAGCACTGGATAGTAACTTATTCAGTGTTCTCATATTTGACCACTTTTTGTGAACCTCCTCATTTGCTGAATTAGATTTCTGTCAAAACAATGATTTCAAAAATAATTTTGTTGCATTTGTGATGGGTATTCTTGGTTTTCAACTTGGCTACATCTGAATTAGCTATAACCTCAAAATGAGGGACATGGATGAGAAAGTTTTGCTCAATTTGAAGTGGAAAAGTCCACTTTTAATTTGAATATTTTGAGACGGAAAAATACTTCATTAATACTGACCTTTTGAGGTGAGATACTAACCTCAATTGGTGGACATGGGCCATACTTTCTCCTGGTAGCCTATATTTTCTTTCTTTCTTTCTCTCTTTCTTTCTTTCTATCTATCTATCTGTTTTACAATTTATTCATTATATATCCTGATTGAATTCCCCTCCCTCAGCTCCTCCCAATCCCACCCTCCCTCCCTCTTCTCCCATCCTCTTCTCCTAGTCCACTGTAATGGTGAGTTCTCCTCCTCTGCCATCTGACTGGAGCCTATCATGTCTCATCAAGATTGCCTGCACCCTCTTCTTCTGTGGGCTGGCATGGCCATATCACCAGTAGCAAGTGACCAAAGATCAGGCAATCAAGTTCATGACAGAGGCAACTCCTGCTCCCCTTACTTGAGAGCCCAGATGGAGACTGAGCTACCAGTCTGAGCAGGGCATCTAAGACCTCTCCATGCATAGTTCTTGGGAGCCTGTTTAAAGGGTATGGAAGAAAGAATCTTTTGCTCTTTGTCTGCTTGCTCTCATCCTGCTAGTAAGTCTATTCCTTCACTGGTATACTTCTTCGGAATTCTGGTGAATATGAGGACCAGCTCAGACATCCAGCCTTATGAAATGAACAGCTACTGGATTATTGGATTTTCAGTTCATTCATAGGCAGTCATTATTGGAGTACCTGGACCATATTCTATAAATCTTCTTTACCTCCCGCCCCATACACTGGTACTGTAGAGAACCCTTACTAACACACAATTATTAAATTCTTGCATGTGTGTAGGCAGATGTCTAGAGGTCAGAGAACAAAAATCTGGAATTTGTTATCCCTCTACCGTGTGACTCTGGGCTTGAACTCAGGTCATCAGTCATGGCAGCTGGTACCATTGTCCAATGAGCAATATTGCCAGCCCCTTTTCCTCTATCGTTTGAAAACCATTCTATGTCCAGTCAATTGGAGGCGTTCAAAAATTTAATCACTAATAAAGTAATTACTATCACATATGCAATTATTTTAGCGGTTAAAATACGAAAAAAGTCTATCATTTCAGATTTCAAATATCTTTAAAGCAATTCTCCATTTTAATAATTAATATAACATGGTTCACTCTCTTCAGTAATTGCTTTTGCCCTGAGAGTGGAGAATAACCCTATAAGAGTATTTTTTTAAAGAAAAGTTTTAGCAAGTTTTAAAAATTGGTTTAAATGTATTAATAAGAGGGTATAGATGACTCTGCAGAGCCTTAAAATTATAGTGTCCTGCCAATAAATGAAAAAGCATATGGAAAATTTGCTAGTTAAGCATCCTCTTATTGACCTTAGACATATACTTCTATGTACAATTTGACTTTTAGCCCTGGGATATAACCTTCTCTGCATTTTAAACAGTAAAGTACTACTAACAGTTAAGTTTGTAACAAGCTTTCCATATTTCTTAGTTTAAAGTCTGGTTTGTTTGTAGGTTCACATGACATACCATATTTTAAAATAAGAAATCTGGAAGGCTTGTTAAGAACTATTAACATTACAACAACCCAGGTCATTATCAAGGCTATTAGTTGTCTTCACAAACTCATGGCAAGACCCCATTCCTGAACACAACACTACACAGCTCACTGAATAAGGGAAAAATCAAACTGGTGCCAATTAGAGCCTTCATCTTAAAGACTAAAGTTTATGGTACTGGAAGGTACACTACACACAACCAAAGGTAAAATGTAAACTAGCTAGTTCCAAATGCTTTGATCTACAATGGTGACATGCCTGCAGGATACATTGATGCAATAGAGGCACAAAGCTTGTGGGAATAACTAATTAATATCTAATTTGAGTTAGGTACACTGCACTAGATTGAACCCATACTCAGTGCTGCTTCAATGGCCAAGAAACTGACACTAGATAGTTTGTGGACTTAAGCTAAAACCCAGTACTACTGTTCTGCTAAAGGAATGTAGCAATAACATAATTCTGCTATACTTACAGATTAGTGCCTTGTTCAGCCACCATCAGAGAAGCTTCCTTCTGCAAAAGATGGGAACAAACACAGAGATCCAAAGCAAGACACCTTGGAATACTCAGTCCTAAATAGGATGGTTTCATAAAATCCATGGGACTCTCAAAGGTCCTCTGCCTGCCCTGTTCCCTGTTTTCTCCCTCTTCTGATGTCTATCCCATTTTCTTTTTTGAATGAGGATTGAGCAACTTCCCTAGGGTCTTCCTTCTTGCTTACCTTCTTTAGGTGTACAGATTTTAGTATGTTTATCCTATATTATGTCTAATATCCACTTATACGTGAATATATACCATGCATGTCCTTCTTCTTCTGGGATACCTCACTTGGGATAATCTTTTGTAGTTCCCACCACTTGCCTGCAAATTTCATGATTTCCTTGTTTTCAATAGCTAAGTAGTATTCCATTGTGTAAATATACCACAATTTCTGTATCAATTCCTCAGTTGAGGGACATGTAACCATCAGTTTATCAAAGTAGATGCTGAGGCTCAAAGCCAAACTTTAAATAGAATGCACGGAGTATTATGAAAGAAGGCAGGGATAGAAAGACCTGGAGGGGACAGGAGTTCCACAAGGAGACAGACAGAATCAAAAAATCTGGACCCAGAGGGCTTTGCAAAGATCATCCAATCAAGGACCATGCATGGAGATAACCTAGACCTCCCTGTTCAAATGTAGCCTATGGCAGCTCAGTCTCTAAGTGGGTTCCCTAGTAAGGGGAACAGAGGCTGTCTCTCACATGAACTCAGTGGCTGGCTCTTTGATCACCTCCCCTTGGGGGGGTACAGCCTTACCAGACACCAGAGGAAGACAATGCAGCTGGTCCTGATGAGACCTTATAGGATAGGGTCAGTTGGAAGTGGAGGAGGACCTCCCCTATCAGAGGACTTGGGGAGGGTCATGGGTGCAGAAGAAGGAGGGGACTACAGCTGGGATACAAAATTAATAAACTGCAATAAAAACAATTAATTAAAAAGTCCATGGGGCTCAGGATACCACATGGAAGAGGAGGAAAGAGTGAAAGAGGACACAACAAGGTTTTCTATATACAGAATTATTTTCATACAAGTAGACTCGCAGAGACTGGCAGTATTCACGGGGCTTGCACAGGTCTGTATCAGCTGGGGTCCTAGATTTGAAAGGAGAAGGGAACACACACCTCTGTTACTAACCATGAAGCTATCTCCAATAAGTAAACACTTGTAAATGAAGATTTTGTTTTCTCCAAGGGAGAAACAAACCACTCTTATGGTTATTACTCAGGCCCAGCATATGGCAAACACAAAAATAGCTCAATAGCAGGCCTCTTTGGAGGTTCTTTGTCTTAGAATGTTGAGTCAGGGAATTTTTCTTTCTTTTCTATTCTTTTTCTTTCTTTCATTTTGATTTATAGGCCATTTCCCTAAACATCATGGCTTTTGATTTCATGCTTTTATGGGATTCCTGTATGTGCAAACATGTATGTCTTTGTGTCTATGTTTCTTGTATATTTTTTTGGCTTTTTTCCTTCTGTTTGTTTTGTTCTATTCCAGTTTACTTTAAATTTATCTTTTTTTTAAAAAAATCACTATCTATTAAAAGCCTGTTTGTTTTCTGATGAGAGACAGGAACTGGATCTGTGGATCCAGATGGGTGATGAAGTGAGGAAAGGAAATTGTAATCAAAATATATTGTTTAATTTTGTTCAACAAATTACTTTAAAACAAAACAAATAAAGTCCAGGACATTAGCTAATAACAGTGTCAAGCTTGCAAAATAGTTACACTCTTGAGTAAACCTTTCCTGTCTGAGTCAAGACTTAATCCAGGCAACCAGATGTCAGGTAGACACTGATGGAGGCTTCATAAGTGCTTAATGGATTGTTTGCTCTCAGGGATATTTTGCCAAGGGAAGACATGCCTAATGAAGCTTCTTGACAGAGAAAGCGAGGTACAGGGGTCCCCATAGTCCCAGCTAATCCAGTCCTCTTCTGAATGACAGGTGGGGACTGTCACTAGAGGGTCGATAAGTGGGAAGTGTACACAGCATCAACTACCCACCCCCCCAAAAAAAACAGTAGAAATAGTAACTTGTTGCTTGAATTCTTCTAAGTTTTAGAGATTTTGTTATTCAGAAAAGACTAATTGAAACAATTATGCATAAATTTAGCAAAATTTTAGGTATTATTCACTAATAACAGAAAACGCATTTTAAATATGATTAATCTTCAAGTCATACAAATATAATTTTTTAAAAAAAAACAATTAAAGTGTTTTTAGCATTTTTATTCCTTCACCCTAGGGAAACAGATTGCCATGGAAGATTAATATTCAATAATATATATTTAGCTAATGGCTTTTATTTAAGTAAGCATTAAAATGAAGATTCATGATCATTATCCATGAACTTTCATTGCAGTGAGGGAAATTCACACATGTTTCTGTAAACTGTGAAAACTCATTAAAAAGCCCGTTAAGCAAGTGGAAAGTCCTTGAAGGAACAAGCAAGCTTCTAAGCTATCTCTGTGTTCACTGAGATGGTGAAGTTATTTGGGTAGCACACATGGTATGTAAAATAATTGTCTGATAATAGGCTGATCATAGGATATTTGAGTCTCAATGTCTATTCCTAAAAAATTTAATGGAAGTGCATCTGAACCATAGGAACATTGAGGTGGAATTTCATAAAATGGTAAGTAGAAGTTTCTTGATAGGATAAGAAGTTACTGGCTTAGCAAGATTAATTTTAACCATATATTTTAAAACCTATTACAGAATTGGAAGGTTTGCATATCACATATTTTATAAGCATTCTTCTGCCTGTTGCTTGCAATATCTGTGATTAATTGTGAAAATGTATGATGTAATTATTAGCAATGAACCACAGAATACAATTAGGCACTAGCTTCTCTTAGTACAAAATTAGTGTATTTATTAATGTAGGTAAGTGTCCTTCTACCTTAGAGCAGGTAGCATGCACAGGGATTTTACCATTTCTAAGGGATCCCCAGAGTAACTAACATGCTCCAAGTCTCTCCACAATGCTACCAGGCTTTTTGTTTTGTTTCAACAAAAGCTTTGCTTTGAAAGGCCTCTTATTTTTACGTTTCTTTTTGTTTCTGTTTAGTAGCTTAGCATAAATCTAACACCATATATATATATATATATATATATATAATCACACACACATAATCTTAACTTCGTATAAAACCAAAATAAATGTACATCATTATTATAAAATATTTGTTCAATCAGGGATCTTCTTTGTGATAATGAGTCCAGGGTTACACTGTAATTTCCATATAAGCAGGGCTTTTGTAAGTGCTTTCTTGATGTTAATTTAATCTTCACAAACATCGTGGAGTTAGGATTATTAAGGACTGAAGTACTTCCCTGTGTCAGGTTGCTGCTTCATGAATATTGATAAGCCAAAGGGAGGGGTTAGACTTGATTGTGAGATAATACCTTAAGCTATTATATTAGACCTTTTAAAGATAATCTCAAACGTGTGTGCAGTGTGCAGATATCTGTCTGGGATGGATTAAGTTCACTTTTCTGTAATTTTGTTACAAGGCAATGGATATTCTGAAGAAATCCATCAAAACGTCCCACAATGAAGGTTCAATGGCTGACATCAGGTACTGCTTCTGCAAAGAAGACGGCATCAGATTGGCTGGAGTTGGAATTAAATTCAGGTTGTTTTAAGCTGATGAAGGTGGGTACTGGAAATTGAGAATAGAATGTACTCTTAACTGCTGAGCACTCACTCTAGTCTTCGATGAGCCACCCACCCTCACATATGTGTGTATGTATATGTGTGAGTTTGCGTGCATCATTCCGGCATAATGTTGAGGTGTAAGTGGATAGGTTCTTGTGTATGTATAAATGAAATATAAAAGAGTTGGTTGCTGAAACACTCATTCATGTTTCTCCTTCACTAGTGTGCAGGAAAGGAGGTTGTAGCAGAATAGATGAGGCATTTCCATCTCATCTTCTTTGTCACAAAGTGCCACCCATTTAAAATTTTGAAAGTTGCTTGTCACTCCAATTTCACAATGTCACCAAGGCCAGTGTATTTTTATTCTAATTTTTGTCTCAAAGAGTGTCCCCTGATGAACAACTTCTGAAGTAAGTGTATGCTCTTCTTAGTGAATAAATAATGTGATGAGTTCTGGTCTGAACAGCCACATTTCTCCATGCTCACAGTTTGAAAACGTGAACACTACTAGTACTCTGGCTTCAGACTGAGAAAAATTAATGATCTGTGAACAGGTTCTTTAAGTACAGTATTCAGGTCAGCAGCATGCTGCCTAATGACCTGCTTGCTACCAATATCACCTTATATCGAGCTGTTTCTTCTGTTTGTATCGACATAGCTCCATGCGTGAGCAGTGTTTTGGTATATACCATGCACGCAGACAAACACACCCTGCAAAGTAAATGTCCCCATGGCCCGCTGCTATCACACATTTATACATTTCTAATTCTCAACAGTCACACAAATGAGAAGTGACATGAATTTGCATTTCTCTCAGAGTTCTGGCCTTGCTGCCAGTGAACACCAACTCTTGGCACTTTCCGTAAAGATTTTGTCAAAGTGCCATCAGGATATACACAGGGCTACTTTAAAAAAAAATCTCAATGTTTAAATATTTACACGATAAAGCATCATAACAGCAATGCATTTGAGACTGCACAGCACCTTTCTGAATAATTCACAATATTTATACACTGAGATAAGAGGGAAAGGGGGGCCATTTGGCACTCTGTAGTGACTCATCGTCCAGCTCTACCTGCGCTGGGATCAAAAGCAGAATTTCCATGTTGTCATACCTGGATTTTCTGATGACCTTATGCAAACACTCTTTTATTGTACAACTGAAAGTCAAAAACAAAGAGGAAGAATGAATGTTAAAGTTTGTTCATTAGGAGAGTTTCCTTTTAAGAGCTGTGGGTGGTGCCAGAAGACTATTCAGAAGTTGAGAACACTGAAACATATAAGCTGAAGCACTTTTCTCTGGGAAGCTTTCAAGGCCAACATGTTTCTAAAGGTTCAAATGCCAAGACTAATATTAGGATCAAGGGAAATGTGCACAATGCCACAGATAGTTTTGGTTTTTGTGATGGTTCTGATAAAAACATTAGTGAAGAGACTGTAGAGATGGCCCACTGATTAAGAACGACTGCTGATCTTGAGGAGGACTGGGGTTTGGTTCCAGCATCCATACCAGGTAGCTCAGTAGTTCCTGTAACCCCAGCTTCAAAGGGTTTGGCACCCTCTTCTGATTGTTTGTGTATCTGCAAACAGGTGGCACACACACACATGCATGAAGGCATGAGTGAGCATGTGCATGCACACACACACACTTTTTTAATATAGAAAGAATTCTATGCTAATATATTCTCTTAAAATGGATTTTAAAAAGTAACTGGAGTGAGTTGTAGATGCCAGAGTTATCTTAATTTTGCATAGATATTTAGAGCATTTTAAGCTGATCTTAACAGAAAATGAAGTGCCACATGGTTCAACTTCAGGGTTCACTGCCAAGTGTCAGAGAGCTTCTGCCTGCTCTTCCCTGACATTCTCCAGAGAGTGGGTGAGGCGCCATGGTTTTGCCATCATCAGATCCTGTGATTGCCTTTTAGCCAAGGTGATGTTACTTCCAAAGCTGGGCTAATGTGGCCTTTCACTTTTTCTGACCCTACGGCTTCATTGCTTCCCTTCTGCTGACATTTCCAAGATTTTCCCTGCACTGCTCCAAATGGAAGCATCTGGAGTAGGCATAAAAAGGTTGCAAAATTTCGAATGCAATGAATAAGACCTGTCACAGAAGGCTGTGCACAGGATCAAAAATCATTTATTCTGGTGTGGTTTTCTGGGCGTTTTTATTTCATTATTATTATTATTTGTATCGTACATTTACCTTGTAGGTTTTTGCTTTGTTTTTGCTGCTGGAATTGAACACAAGGCCTTACTCATGGTATCCAGTGCTTTATTACTGAGCTACCTTCCACACCTCTTTTTGAAGAATCTTTCAATGCATCTGTTTCTTGTGTGTGTGTGTGTGTGTGTGTGTGTGTGTGTGTGTGTGTGTGTAGAGGTTTGGGGAGTACACATGCTGGTGTGTGAATGTAGAGGTGATAAATCAAAGTAAGATGGCTTTCTCATTGCTCTCTACCATATTTTTTTCAGCAGTCTCTCACTGTACCTAAGCTCATCAATTTCTTAAGGTTTTGTCCTGAGGGTACTTTTGTCTTCACCATCTCACAGCTGCTATCACAGGTGAGGGCAACATTGTGCAAGTTTTTAACACATAGCCTGGGAATACAAAGAAAGGTTCTTGTGCTGTTCTCATGGAGCACCATGCTATCCACTGTCTACCCAGTCTCTTTGGTGGATTTTAATAACCCTGTTTATGCAATAATTATCCCACTATGTAGCTACTTACTGAGTGAACTTCAATCATAAACCACAAAGGAAATTTAAGAGTCTATGATGCCTACTTCCATTAGGCCTGATGGCCCAGAAATGCCACTTCAAGAACTATATGCGCACATTTTCTCAACTCCAAAGGTTCTGAATCAAGAAAACAAGAAATTCTGTTATATGTTCACAGGAAATGATCTAAATTTTAAATGTGGCAAATACTTCCAGTTGTCATTTTGGCTGAACATGAGGTCATTACCCAAGTAAGAAAATTTCAATAGAAAAACAAACCCTTCTAACTCAGCAGTAGCCCAAATAAACCTAATTCACGAAACATTAGTTGTAGTCATTTATAAGAATAGTTATCAAAACAAATCACTTCTAGGTATAATTATCCCCATTGATTAAAATTTATGAGGACAATTTGAGGAAAAAAATATTCTTTAAGCTGAAGGCAATGTGGTAGAAAGAGTGAGCTCAAGATCTATGTACAGATGAACCACACTCGCTACTGTTCTAAATCACGTAAATGCTTTCTCATTTGCTATTCTTCTAGTTTGTTTGAATTATCTATACTGTTTTGCACAATTGATTTTTCATCTTATTCAAGTCTTTATTGATCTATGTGTTTTGTGTATATTTTAAATTTTATTTCCTCTTCTGCATCAAAGGTCAGTGCCTTTTCATAAATAAATTGATTTAAAACCTTCACTGTTAAATGGGGAAAGTATTTATATTTAACTATAGAAGCACACATTTAGTTTCTGATTAAGATGCATATTATTTTTGAATACACAGTTGTTAATTCTTTTGTATTAAGATATATTTACAATGGGTACAATTAAACTTCATCTTAACTTTTTTAAAAGTCAGGTTACATAGTTGGTCTTTCATCTGCTCTTCATGTGCACACAGCTCAGTTCATTAATTCGCCTCTGATTTTATCCCTGTGCTCTTTTAATTGTCTGTGCCAGGCCCATATTACCCTTCTAATTCTTGAATAAATGAAATGTCTTTGGACCTTAGGATGTATTAATAGGAGTTCATCCCTTTCCTTTCAACATTACAGTATATATATTTTTTACATTCTGATCCTCATCATTTGGCCATTTAATCTAAAACAAAACGTTCAGATATATGACTTTGATCTCCATTATCTGGTTTTACTTTTACTCGTATTACTGTAACACTCAGAAATTACCAATGGTATTTGTTTGTTTATTATTATTTTATGTACCACTCACCGGTCACCAATTCTGTAGAGTTGCATGTGGTACTTGACAGCTGTTTGATAGTGTGTGAGAGGTCCAAGTTAATATAGCCTTGAATGCAGACCATATACAATGCTGATTTTTTTATCAAAAGTACAAGACATATTCTGTATTCCTATTCTCTTATGTATGTATAAAAGCTCTAGACAGATACACTAAAATAAATGAGTAGTTAGCTATGGTGTCAAGTGGAGGACTTCAATGAATGAATAAGGATTTAGGACACTGGTGGATCATGGTAATATGTACTATGTATATATGTGTGTGTGTATACATATATAAAGGGAAGAGAATATATAATGTTTTCACTAACATAATAAATCCATTGAGCTAATAGGCTTGAGGTGTTTCAATGATTGTGGGATTGCAGAATGTGAGATGCAGAACGTGTAAAAGGGTCTCTCTTGTGCAGAATTGTTTATTTATGTATGTCTACCTATGTCTGCCAGCTGAGGACAAATGAATGTGGAAGCAGAAGAGGGTCTTCAGAAGCTAGAGGTACAGGTGCCTGTGAGCTGTAGTGTGGTGGTAGAGCACCATGAGTTTTTAATTGATGTGTCATCTCTTTGGCCCAAGACAGCCTCTTTTTTTTTTACATTAACATTACATTGGAAAGATGGAAACACTATTAATACTTTTTGAGAGCAGACTGAAGCCTAGAGGAAACATCAATGAATACTCTCATTTATTATTCAAAAATATCTGAATTGCACAAGAGGATTACTGAAATGTCTTTAAATAAGTTATGACATAGCATTTTCATTATATTCCATTAATTTTGTTGAGTCAACTTACATTTTGGACTTTGAGGGTCATCGTTTTTAAACTTTATTAATCTTTTAAAATTTATTATAATTCATTCACTTTATATGCCAGCTGTATCCCTCTCCCTCATCCCCTCCCAATTCTACCCTCTCTCTTCTTCTCCCATGCCCTTCTCCCAGTCCACTGATAGGAATGGTCCTTCTCCCCATCCATCTGACCCTAGCCTATCAGGTATCATCAGGTCTGGCTTCATTGTCTTCCTCTGAGGCCTGGGAAGGCTGCCCACCTCCTCAATGGGAGCTGATGAAAGAACCAGCCACTGAGTTCATCTCAGAGACATGAACTCTTCCCCTTACACCCACTTGGACACTGAGCTGCCATGGACTACATCTGTGCAGAAGTTCTAGGTTGTATCCATGCATGGTCCTTGGTTGGAGTATCAGTCTCAGGAAAGACCCTCTGTCCAGATTTTTGGTTCTATAGCTGTCCTTATGGGGCTCCAGTCCCCTTTAAGTCCCTCTATCTCCCCATTCTTTCCTAAGATTCCCTGCACTCTGCCCAAAGTTTGGCTATGAGTCTCAGCATCTGCTTTGATACCCTGCTGCATAGAGTCTTCAGAGGCCCTCTGTGGTAGGCTTCTGTCCTATTCCCTGTATGCTCCCTCTTTGATATCTATCCAGTTTGCCTTTCTGAATGAAGATTGATCATCTCAAAGCAAATCAACACAACCCTGAGATTTCACCTCACATGCATCAGAATGGTTAAGATGAAAAACTCAAGTGACAACACACGGTAGAAAGAATGTGGAGAAAGGGAGCCCTTCTCCATTGCTCTTGGGAATGTAAACTTGTACAACCACTTCGGAAAACAATCTGGTGCTTTCTCAGAAAATTAGGATTAGTGCTACCTCAAGATCCAGTTATACCACTCGTAGACATAAATCCAAACTATGCTCAACAAGGACATTTGTTCAACCATGTTCGTAGCAGCTTTATTCATAATAGCCAGAATCTGGACACAACTCAGATGTCCCTCAACTGAGGAATGGATACAGAAATTGTGGTACATTTACACAATGGAATACTACTCAGCTATTAAAAACAAGGAAATCATGAAATTTGTTGACAAATGGTGAGAACTAGAAAAGATCATCCTGAGTGAGCAAAAACACACACATGGTATATACTCACTTATAAGGGGATATTAGACCTAATAGTACAAGATAATTATACTAAAATATGTGCACCTAAAGAAGTTAAGCAAGAGGGTCATGTTAACGGACATAAATAAATCATCTTTTATTTAATTACTAAAGTTTCTCATGTGAAGGAAACTGTGTTTAGTTAAATACGGAACTAAATTCATGGTTTGTAACCATGTCGTGGGTGACAGATGTCATGCTGTGTCAAAAGAGAATATCCAAATATATATTGAATAAGAATGTATTCGTGAAAAACAATAAAAAATAAATTGAAAACATACTGAAATCATAATGATGGCATTATGGTCACTGCCTCACACTGATTAATATTTAGATATTTATTTCTATATATATATAAGAGCACATGCAAACCATAGCATGTGTATGAAGGTCAAGTTGACTCCTTGCTGGAGTCTCGTGGTAGGCTAAAATTGTGTGGGGGGGTGTCCATGTGTGTTGTAGTCAGCTAAGTGTGATCTATTGAAAGCTAATACATACTTGTGTTTTGGGTGAGATGGGACATGTATTCACAGTTCTGAGAAAATTTCTTTTAAGTGTATTGTAAACTTTTGAAAACACTGTATATTATTATATTAACACTGAACCTATGTCATTTACCTGGACTACTTTGGTTACTTTTCTGTAGTTAATTTCATTAAAAAAAAAAAAAAACAACTCATGAACCAGGCACTGTAGTGCATGCCTTTAATCCTAGCATTTGTGAGGCAGAGGCAGGTGAATCTCTACTGAGTTTGGGGCCTTTCTGGTCTACAGATGGACTTTCAGGATAGCTAGGGCTGTTACAGAGAGAAACTCTGTCTCAACAAAAACCAAAACAAAACAAATTATGGCATTGAAACAAGAAACAGTAAAGGAGGACTTTACAGAGCTTAATAGAAAGAGTGAAAGCAGGGTTGGCTACTTTCAGTCCACTGTTGGCCATCACAAAAGCCAGAGTTCCTACTATGAACATCATGATGAGAAGATAATAAAACACTGAATTTGAGAATATTTCGTAAATATAATGGATTATAAATTATAATTGCTAGAGCAGACAGATTTCGACTAATGAAGATTTGTAGATAACTTTTTTTGAGTAATAAATCAGATCAAATAAATAACATTCTTGTTCCACTTGTAACTAGTAACTCTAAAAACACCCACCCACATGTACCGTTAGAAAACCTGAAGCTGCTTTGGTGGCACATCTCAGGGAGAAATACTGCAAAATGGTTAATATAGTGGCTGAAAGATGGCTCCTAGGGTAAGCAGGTAAAGGCGTCTATCTGCAAGCCTTAACTCCCCAACTTTGATCTACGTGGTGGGAGGCAAGGATTGACACAAGGAACTATATCAGGCACAACTTGTCCTCTGACCTCTTCATAAGCACCTTGTCATATGCACATTTCCCTGCCCACTGAAACCCCTTCTATACAAATATGTAAGTATAAGCAAGAATAGTTTTTAAGCAGCCAAGACAAAAACAATCAATTTGCCATGATATCCACTCTATTTCACTCTCAATCTTAATGCAAGTAATTCACTTTGTCCTCCTCACTTATCTATCTGTAAAACAGACAAAGATACATAGGACTTTCCATGTAAGTAATTAAGGTAACATTTGCAATGTACTTATCACAATATGCCCTGAAGCCCTCAGCTATATCACTGCCATAACAGTCAGCAGGGACTCAAATCAGGTGCCACCCGCTCCAGTCTCTTCTTGATTCTGTAGTTAAGCAGGGACTTGGATAGCACTGTCATGGAAGGGCAGTCATGAACTCGTGGAACTGCAGATTACATGCTTAGTGCTGATGCATCAATGGAGTTTTGAAGCCCACACTAATGTGTCCCTTTATCCCAGATTCCACTCTCCCTGATAAGTAAAAGAATTGTGCTTTAACTACGAATATCATGATGGCACAGATGGAATTTCAAACTATGTCTTTCCCATATACCCTCTCAAAAATAATTTCGTGGTCCATATAAGCATATTATATACACGAGAATAAGGGAACTGCCCCATTAAACTTGTTTTCTGTATTCCAGATCTCTGGCAAAGAGATCTTTGTTATAAATTAACTAGAGAAGTTTTCTGTTTGTCTGAACAGCTAATGTTCACCAGATATTTCCCATTCTTTTAAACACCTTATCAGTATAAAGGAGAGGAGTGGCGGAACTGGGCTCTAGCAGAGAGCTAGAGGGTGAGTTTCAGGATGAAGCTTCTGTCTCCAGTTAGTGTTCAGAAGATTTAATTTCTAAATCTTCCTGGGTGATGGAAGACAGCTGACTCAGGGAGCTAAGGAATAGCTTTTATCCAGAAGGGTAATGTAACTTAAAGGTCTTTAGTAGGTGATAAAGAGACAGTGCAGTGGTTATGAACACTGAATTCTTTTGCAGAGGAAGTAGGGGTGATTCCCAATACCTGCATGGTAGCTCACAACCACCAGTAATTTCAGTTCCAGGGAGCTCAGTGCCTACTTCTGACCCCTTTGGGATATTCCAGACTTATCATGCACATGAGCTCACTCAAGTGTACACACATATATATGAAAATAAACAAATACTTTTTAAAAGAAATAAATTTTAACAGAGCATGAGTCTGAGATTCATACAGTGTTCCTTCATCTGCCTAGCTCTAGGATCTTGACAAATGCCCTTCTTTTCTACAAAAGCTAATATTTATATGTAACTGTTATAAAAATCAAGACAATGCACACAAATAATCTTCCACAATATTATTGCTAAAGCTTGCAATTATGTGATTATTGTTAAAATGGAAAAAAAAAACTTGATATCATCAGGAAAACTGTCAAACTTCCTTTTCTGCACCAAAAAAGAAAAAAAAAGCATTTGTTCCTCTCATCCTGAGTGAGGTAACCTAGATCCAGAAAGACAAACATGGTATGTACTCACTTATAAGTGGATGTTAGCTATTAAGTAAAGGGTAACCATACTACAATTCACAGATACAGAGAAGCTAAGTAAGGGGGGCTAAAGATGAAGCACATGGATCTTCCTGGGAAGGGGAAATAAAATAAAATTCATGGGTGGGATATGGACAGGTAGGGATGAGAACAGGAGAGATCAGCTGTGGGGAGGAGATGGAGAGAGAAGGACTGCAGGAAGGGGGGTCACTTCAGGGGCAAAGTAAAAACCTAGTGAAAGGGAAACTCCCTATATTCTACAAGGGCGACGCTAGTGAAGATTCCTAGAAATGGAGATATGTAGCCTGAACCAAGCTAACTTCTGTGAGTAGGCAAGGCTTCTTGGAGAGCCTGGACACTAACTGAGCCACAAAACCTTTGATCTACAATTTTCCCTGACTGTATGATTATCTGGGGTGAGAGCGGTACAGAATTTGTGGGAGTAGCCAACCAATGACTTGTCCGTCTTGGAACACTCTCCATAATAGGGAACCTAAACCTTCCTGACACTAAGTAGGCAGCCAGGAACCAAAGGCTGGATAGCCCAGAACCTAGGATAGAATGGCACACACACACACACACACACACACACACACACACACACACACACACACAAAGTCAATGAAATGATTCCTGATGATATTCTGCTCTACTTGTAGCATAATCATCATAAGAGAGAATTCATCCAGCAACTGATAGGAGCAGATGGAGAGACCAACAGGCAAACATTAGGCAGAGATTGGGAAATGCGGTGGAAAAGGGGAAGGAAGGTTGGTGGGAGGCAGAGGGGTCAAGGACACCATAAGAACACATTCCACAAAATCACCAAACCAGGGCTCATAGGTCTCACAGAGACTGAAGCGGCAATCATGGAGACTGTATGTGTCTAACATAGGTACTCTGAACATATGTTATGGTCGTGTAGCTTGGTCTTCTTGTGGGAATCCTAAGAGTGGGAGCATGTGGTGTCTCCGACTATATTTTCAGCTCATGGGACCCTTTTCCTTCTACTGGGATGCCTTGTCCAGCCTTGATACAAGGGTGTGTGCCTCACCTCATTGTAACTTGTTATGCAGTGTTTGAATAATATCCCTGGGAGGCTGCCTCTTTCTGAAGGGAAACTCTGGAGGAGGGGGAAGAAGAGCAGGAGAAGGATGAGGAGGATGACGAAAAGGAGGCAGAGGAGCAAATCTGGGTGAGAGGGGAAGGAGGCCAGGGGAAACTCGGTTGGTATGTAATGAACGAAAGAATAACAAATAAATAAGTGAATGTAAAAACAAATTCTTTATTTAAACAGCATTGTGTCAAACTTGAAAAGGTGGCATCCATCCTAATAGATACACCAGAATTGTGTTTCAGTAAATTTAACTGGACTTCAGTCACATCAATTCAAGTGTCTCTGACTAAAGTGGTATTTAGTCTATTTTCTTTGCTATGAATTACATTAAGTACTGTCCTCAAACTGATTGAGATTAGATGCTAGATGGTATTCTCAGTTAGTGATTTAGCTGAGAAATTAAGGAGAACGGTATTCATTTTAATGAAGAAATTTTCTTAAATTGTCAAAATAACATGCACAGTAGAAACAGGAACTTTCTAAATATGTACACCATTTCCACAGAAGTTTTGGGCACCTGTTTTATATCAACATGCTGTGAAATGAATAACCAAACAAGCACAGCTGTTGAAGCTGACTAACTTTATACTCTGAGTTACTAACCGTAGATTTCAAAGGTTCCTACTGGAAACAGTTATTAGATAAGTTATGTCTTTTCTGCAGAAACACCTTTCCTTATATTTCTAAGAGTCTCCAAAAAGTGAGCAGGAGCTAGGATTACAGTAAATACCACTGGACACAGCCAAGAAAATGAAGAGACATGCATTCTCAGATCTGTTTCACAGAGCTGAATAGATGGTTTCAACA
>CM053747.1:8264585-8291955 GCA_028658305.1 Pachyuromys duprasi
TCAAAAGTCCTGTATTCGTTTTATATAATTTTATTTTTCTGTGTTTCTGAAAATCTAATCTGTTCTGTCGAGTCCTCCTTTGAGGATTATTCCCCAATACTCAACAATCTGAAACTGTCTCATATCAGTTTCTCATAATCATGAAAGTCTAGCATCTCTAAGTATTCTGAAATGTAAAAAAATATATCCTATATTTGGGCTACATATTTGTGCTGAAGTTTACTTATAATTTTGAAGGTGAAAATTTTAATGTGACTCACAATTCTTTTGTTTTAATTTACAAAGGTACAGTAAACATATAATTTTAATACTTTCTCCATCATAGTATTTTGCCGAGAAATTATGAATAAAAAGAGTGTAAAATATTTCTAACCAATTTTCCCCATGCTTGTTGTTGACTTTAATTTTCCTCAGCCAAAATATACACAAGTTGATATTCAATAATACTAAATTGAATATAATTTTCTTTTCTCTTGGGGAGAAAGTTTCATTATCCACTTACACCCATAGTTTGTGAATAAAGAGGGTGTTTCACATATTGGCAAAGACATAGAAGGCACGAAACTCCCCTAATGTAATTTCAGCTAATTAAAGACTCATTAAGAAAGAAATAGAAATGAGAATTTGCCTCAGAACTTGCTTAAGTAATTTTAATTTTTAATCATTTTCTTCTCTCACTAATTAAACAGTTTGATGGGTACCTGTTGGCTATTTACCTAATTTTCTGTATTTTATCCTACAAAGTAACATGTGCCCACTAATCAAATCACACTGGTCTCTGCAGGTATTTGGCTCATTTCCCACACTGTATGTCTTTTCTTTCTAGCTACAATGCTTACATAATTTATATACATATACACACATAATTTAGTTTCTTTATAAAACTTTATATATTCCCTTTACATCCTACAAACTGAAATTTAGGCATAAATCTGATACCTAAAGAACAAAGGAGACACAGGAAGAAAAGTAAGCAAAATAATTGTTTTATAATGATAAATGGTAAGGGCCAGTCAAGGGGCACAGGAATCAGGCACACCGAAATGTGCAGGCTGGAATCAGAGAGCACTTGGCCTGGAATTCCAGTTGTCACATTTATGAGTCGCATGAACATGGCTGCTCAGCTGAGCTCTCAGCCTTGCTCCCTTCATGTTCAGATGGAGACAACACAAGTTGCCTTGTGATACAGAGTGTATAACATCAACCATAACACACCCAACAAACTACTGATTGCCGATGACCATTGTTTAAATAAATGCCCATGTTCATTGTTCAGATAAGCACCCCTGTTCGTGCTGGTTTCTTATCCAGTCCAGGCTTGTCACGGTGCATTCCCCTTGCTCCCCACTTCTTACTGCCACTTGTACATCAAGTTTTTCATCTTTCCGCATTTATGAATTCGTGCCTTTGCAATTTGTACAACTATTTCGATGGAATTTAAGACCAATTATCAATTTTTATGATGGGAAACACCTATCCTTCTTTCCACATTAGCCTGAGGTCTTTCTTTGGGAGGGTTTTCCCCATCCTGATATTTAAACTCAATATAGTTTAAAACTGACATATGCATAAACAAAATTGTGTGTGTTAGTGGAATGCCATGTGAAGTTTGGATGTGTATGTGTGCATTCTTACGTGTTGTTTCTCCCATACAATTGTCATTTCATAATAGAATTGTATTATAATCTAGCCATCCTACCATAGTGAACGTCCAAGGGAAATTCGATCATCTGTTCTTTTGAGATCACTGTAGCCCTAATCACAAGAGGCAAGACACTTAACAAAAGGAGGCAACAAACAAAGTGACACTCAGTAAAGGACAGGTAAAGAAAGGGTAGGAGGAGAGCACAACCCATAAAATTGAATGAAACCCTGAAATTCATCGCAGCATAGAAGGAATTAGAGACCATCACAGAAAGTAAAATAAACCACACACAGAAAGACAAGGACCTTCAATGAGGAATCCATAAAACTAAATGTCATAGAAATTGAAAATAAAATGATGGTTAACAGAGGCTGGGATAATAGTGAGAGACGTGGAACAGGGAAGCATTGACCGATCAATGGAGAATGAAGTTATAGTTAATAGTATATATGTAAACATACATTAATATATTTCTGGGGCCCTATTTAACAGCAAGATAATTATAGCTAATGATAATTTACTGTGTATTTCAGAAAGCAAACTTTATTTTCCTTGTTCATTTGTACTTTTAGGCACTGTGAACAGAAATGATCCTCCGTATGATTTAACTTTTCTTCAATCATTTTAAGCCATGTTCTGTAGCCTATCACACTATGTCTAATATGGAATCTTCCATGTACTGATGAAAGAATGCAAATTCCTTTCTGGCATGTTCTATAGCTGTCTGACAGTCAATTTATCTGTGATGCAACTTTACTTTTCTCTCTTTTTTTGTTGGTTTTCTGTCTGCAATGGTATCTCCTTTGCTGGCAATGGGATGTTCACATTTCCTAAAACTAGGAACATGCATCTTTAGCTTACTAATATAAGCTTTGAATATTTGACCAGTCCAGGATTTAGTACACGCATGTTATAATATCTACATTTTCATCGTGAAATGCTGTCATTACAGATTGACCCTTCTTTCCTTCTAATGCTTTTAAATTGAATATTAAGTTATGCCTTATGTATAGCATTTCCTGTTATCTTTTGGATTCTATTTTTATATAACACCTTACTCCATCCTTCACTTTGGTTTTGCCTGTATTCTAGAGACATTTCTGAGAGGCTCCTGTAGATAGGCTCATTTGACATCGACATTGACAGTGTTAGAGTATAGTGATTACCTGTCTGTAGTCAACCTTAACAGTGAAATTTGTATGTCATGTTTTCATTTTACACATTCATGTCTCTCTTGGCTTGCAGAATTCTCTGTTATTTCTCTGCATTCCAGTGGATCTGTGTTCCCACCCTTAATTTGTCTGGGAATGCTAAGGAGCCCTGGTTTCTGAACAGTAGCTTTGAAGGGTGCAGTACTCTTAATTGTTTTGTTTTCCGTTACTGATGTGAAAACCTCATGCCTCTCTCTCCTGGACTGCAAAATTTTTATGGAAACTCAAAGCAGTCATATGCTTCTCCATGCTGTTTCCTTTTCTTCCAGCCCTCAGAAATTTCCCTCTCACTTTGGTTTTGTGTTTGCATTAATGTGTGCACGTGTGTGTGGTCAGAAGTCAACCTCAGCGTTTTTCCTTATGAGTTTTCTTGTTTGACTTGAGACAGTCTCTCACTGGCCTATAGATTGTCGATTAGGTTAGGCTGGCCAGCCAGGAGCCGCAAGTGCTGGGACTGCAAGGCCTCTCTCCCACATCTAGCTTTTTAGATGGTTCCACGGGATGAAACTTGGGTTCTCTTGCATCTGCTTATTTTATCTGACCAACATTCACTTCCTCTGAATCAGCTCTGGGGAGTGTCCATGTCTAGGTCTGCCATGAGCATTCTAAGGTCCTGTTTTCAGCATTGCTGAACTTGGGGGTAAGTCAAGCCCTAGTTTTTCTTAAACCATTAGTTGTAATGCTATTCTGAGTGAACTAGTGGAGGACCTAGAAAAGTAATAAATTTGTACTAGCCTGGGCTTAGGGTTAGGGTAAGCCAAGGTACCCAATTCTCCATCACCATCACCTGACTTTAGGCATTATCTGTTCTGTTTGATCCTAGGCACAGCCATGATGGGTGACTCTCCTCAGGCTCTAGCTCATGCCTATTGCTAGCAATACTAAATATCTGTGGAACTTCAGATACACTGAAGAAAGACCAATGTCCATGTTATTATATGATATGTACCATGTAGGTTCGCTTGTGGATCAAGACTAGTACAAAAACATCTAGTGATGCTTCCTGGACTAGATGTCCAGTAGTATAGAGTCATATGTCTTTATTTGTTACTGAAGCTCTCTCTATAGTAAGACCTGAGAATTGAGATCTGCTAAACATCACAATTCACAAGGTCCTCAAAATATTATTGTATTATCTATATGCCCTTAGTGAATAAGGTCCTGTCTTTACTGTGATGCCTGAGGATGGGGTGGGGTGATGCTAGTGAAGTTAATCTCCAGCAGAGAGGGCTTCCAGTAATTACAAGCATAATAATCTCACCTGAATCTCACAGTCAAAAGATATACACTGAGCTCCATCTTGCCTGAGATGTCAGTCAAACAGGATTCTATCCTACTGAAGACATCCTTGCTTTATGCTAGGCTAATAGAAAGAAGCTTTGTGACTGAACAGTGGGTATCTATGCTACCTGAGTTTGAGGGATGCTGGTACATATAGTTCCTTGGCCATCTTGGTTGACATTCAGCCGAGTAACACCCAGTCTCCCATATATGAGCTGCACAGTCTCAGAAGACAGAGAAAACAGAATTAACTGGAGATTGTAAGCCAGAGCTCAGAGCTGTCTTTCTCACTCACAGGTCTGCACTTAGATAAAGTTGTCTGGCACAACAGATAAAGGTTCTGTGTGTGGCCTTTCATTTCAACATGGTGCTAGTCATCACTGGTGCAGTGGTGAAGTTGCAATCTTGAGTTAGTTTTCATTCCATGCAGCCCATTGAGTAGAGCTCCCACATCCTTACTCACATCATGTAAGTAAAGAGATGGTGGGGCAGTAATTTTCTAATGATGATCAGGCTACCAGAACCCCAGCCTGTAGGTTTTGATTTGGTGGTAGTGGTTGCAGGCTCAGCCTTGCTTCAGATTACTGTGTGGAAGCCTCTGGATTTCAAGATTCAGACCTGAGGATGCTGGAGAGATGGCTCAGTGGTTAAGAGTACTGTTTGCTCTTCCAGGGGTCCTGCATTCAATTCTAGCAACCACATGGTAGGTCACAATCGTCTATAAGATGATTTGATGCCCTCTCTGACATGCAGATGCGCATGTAGATAGAGCATTCATATACAAACAAACAAACATAAAAAAACAAAAACAAAACAAATAAAATGCCAAAGATTCACACCTGGACTTCTCTGAGGATATTTCCTTTTAGTTGACCTGTAAGAATTTATTTTATTTTATATCAGAATGATCATAGAAAGATTACAAGCCAAAATTAGATGCTGTATTTTGTTTGTATATAGCTCTTCCAATAGTCTTATTCATAAGGTATTCTTATTTCCATGTACAGATGTTTCCATGAACAGATGTTCAAGAATATTTTGTATCATATTGAATTGACTGTGATTATGTAATATCATCTTTGTAATAACTAGGTATGTACTGTTTTGTTTCCAATATTGTGTGGTACATTGGGTTAAAATATTAGCCTATGTTCTTTGAAAACTATACTTTGGAAATTTGAGATGCAATAGATCAATGGAAATTGAATACAACTGCTGTTCATAGTAGGGACATTTGTTTGGGGCAAAGATTAGTTTCAGGTGGCTTTTGAAATGATAAATTTTTATGAAAAAAAGGCATATTGTCATTATTTGAGAATGTCCTTAGCGATGTTTTATTAGGTGTCTCCAAGACAATAGTATCTACAACCATTCATTTAAGTTAGAATAATCATCTGACAATGCAGATAATGATGAAATTCAGCACCAATTGATAGAATGGGTGAAGGCGATTAGCCTTGCATGTCAAAATGGGAAATTTTGATCATGAAAACAAGAATCCTTATCAGACAATGTTCCAGGCTTCCAGTCTCATCAATATCACTGGAAGAGAGGGTCCTGTATATCATTGTAGAAAGGAAGAGGCAGAGGGAGCTGTTCTTCATGTTTGCTCTTATATCTTCATTAATAATATCAATATAATAACAAAAATAACTTCTGGAAGATATCTGTTTAAGTACAAAACTAAGGAAGTTTTCATTTATTGGATACAGCTATAATCAGTGATCATTATTTTATTTGCTCCTTCTCATTACCCTGTGGATAATGTCAGATGAGATTTTATCTGTTATTATTTGCCATGAAGTATTTGTACAGTCCAGGTCCCTTAGTTAATGGACAATGAACTAAGGATTGAAACCATGTTGTTTTATTATAAAGTACACCATACACACCCTTTAATATTTGTTTATTTCACTTTTGAGAACATTTTCAAGGTAAGTTTCACTTATTCTAACCATATTTCTTTCTTTAGATCTTTTAAAGTTATCCATATCAGTCTGTGTCTATGTTTTTGTCTCTGTGTGTGGAGGGGTTTGTACACAATGGTGCCGTATCTGCTGTGACAAAGAAGAGGCACCAGAATCCCTAGAGCTGTGGAGCGGGGTTATTTCAGTATCAGGAAATAAACGTTTGTCCTCTGAAAGAAAAACTGTGTACTTTAAACTGTTGAGTCCCTTAGCTATAATTTTTGAGCTGTTGTATCATGTAGAGAGGATTGTAGCAGTGAGTTGCCATGCTCATAACCATAAAGATATGCTTAAACATTCTAACTCTACAATACCCTATAAGGAGGAGATCCCAAGACAATGCCAGAGGTCTGTTTACCAAATTAGTGTTTTATGAAAATCAGAAAAAAGCCATATTTGCATGAGCAGGTGTCCTGATACTACTCCTTACTTCTTAACAGAGTTTTCCAAAACATAGTAACCTAACACTACACACAGAAAACTGGGGCTTACTTAAATCTTTTCGTATTATAAATGTTAGTAACTTTTCTCTGTTCTGTCAATTCTACATTGTCCTATGATTCAGTATTAAAACGAAAAGGTAAAATATAGTGTGCAAGTACATATCTTAGAAGAGTAAGTGAGTGGGGGAATGGGGTATTGACCTACGCACAGTGATCAGAGGCTCTTTCTCTGCTTTTTTATTATTATCATTTATAAAGGTTATTAACTACTAAGTGTCTTCACACAGACAAACTCAGGCTTTTCCTTCCAATTCATTAATTTCTTCATGATACAAGTATTAATTGGTTATCTAAAAGTGTCTGCAAACCATGCCAGAGTTAGAAACACGCATTATGGAGTGTCTAATAATTCCAAATGTAGCATTTTTAGGATTGACAGTAGAAGAGATGGAAATTTAAGGCTTGGATTTTTAAAATCAAACATTATACTTGTTTTCAATGGATTTTTATAGGAAGTTTACATAGTCGTTATATTGTAGAAAAATTGAACACTTTAAAGATTTAGAATTTTTTCAGAACTTGGAGTAATAATACAGAAAATAATGTTTACTTTGGTTGGATTAAATTATTAAAGAATGTATTTTAAATTAATGTAATTTAATTAAATGGCTGATTTTTTTCAGGATGAAATATAGTTGTTTATATTGGTATAAACCAATTTTAAGAGACTTAAATTTGAAAATATATTTCCTTTATCATCTTCAAATGAAACATGATGCTATATAACATTTGCATAATAATTTCAATTTTAGCTTAAGAATGATCACCATAGAGCAAATAGCAAAGATTCATTTCCATCTCCCATCTTTAAACAAACCACTAACCTCTTCCATAATTTTAAAATGATTTTATTAACTGCTTAAGAATGGTCATTATATAATTATATGCTATGGTAGTATCAAACTATCCACTTGTGTATTATGAGTAGTTCATCACCACATAATTTTTGGTGGTAATTTATTTCAGGAATATCTCAGAATTCTGAAAATATAATCAGGAACATTTGCAAACCTGTAGGATTTTTTAAAAACATATAGAAAAAATTAACATTTAATTTAAAATAATGTAAAACTAATTTTTCAGTTGCTCATATTTCTTTAGTTTGCAGGCAAATGGCTAAGAATTGGACTTGACAATTATAATATGTTCACCATTTGAAGTAATAATTCAATTTTATTAAACAAAATGTAATCTCTTAAAATGTGTTTGTATTTTACCAACACATTTTAAGAAAAAAACATTTATAAGTTTTAAAATAAGTACCTCTTATAAATTTCTATTTTCTCATTTAATAACAAGCTTTTATTTTTTTCCATATTAAATCACTAAGCAATAATTTCTATCATGTATGTCAGACACTGGTAAGTATATTTGTAAAACTCAAAAGCTCATCTTAGATTCTGACATCCAAGCCTGGACAGTTTTACACTTAAGTTTTAGAATAATAACTGGCTAAAAATTAAATTTTAACTGGAATCCAAAAGTAATCAACCTTCAGATTCACTTAAAGGAAGGGCCCATTCTGGTTAATACGGCTTTTATTAATTACAAGATCATTAAGGAATAACTAAATGAAATGGATGAAACCCAGCACTCTACCTTTCCAAAGTAATTTAAATATCTAATCAGAGTCTGTTCCCACTGCTGGAGGCAAATTTAAAGTTCAGATTCACACACATATATACTCACTTCTAAGTGGATATTAGACATAACATATGATAATCATATTAAATCTGTACACCCAAAGAAGCTAATCAAGAAGGAGAACCCTGGGTAAGATGATCAATCTTCATTCAGAAAGGCAAATGGGATAGGCATTGGAAGAAGGTGAATATAAGGAAGAAGACAGGAGCCTACCACAGAGGGTCTCTGAAAGACTCTACCCAGCAGGGTATTAAAGTGGATACTGAGATTCATAGCCAAAATTTGGGCAGAATGCAAGAAATCTTACGAAAGAGGGGGGAGATATAAAGACTTGGAAGGGTCTGGAGGTCCTCCAGGAGAACAACCCCCCCCAAATGGGTCTAGGGGTCTTTTCTGAGATTGATATGCCAACCAAGGACCATTTGTGGAGATAACCTGAACCCCCTGCACAGAAGTAGCCCATGGCAGCTCAGTCTCCAAATGGGCTCCCTAATAAGAGAAGCAGAGGGTGTCTCTAGCATTAACTCAGTGGCTGGCTCTTTGATCACCTCCCTCTGAAGGGGGAACACCCTGACCATACCACAGAGGAAGACAATGAAAGATATTCCTGATGAGACCTAATAGGCTAGGGTCAGATGGAAGGGGAGGAGGTCTTCTACTTTCAATGGACTGTGGAGTGGACATGGGAAGAGATGAGGGAGGGAGGGAAGGCGGGATTGAGAAGGAATGAGGGTGGGGCTACAGCTGGGATAAAAAGTGATAAACTATATAGATAGATAGATAGATAGATAGATAGATAGATAGATATAGATATATAAACTTTTAAAGTAAAAAAATCAGAACTCTCACAAAAAATTCTGATTCACAAATACCTGTGTTCTGACACACCATAACTATTAGTAATCCTACAAAATTCTGCTGTCTTTCCTAAGGTTGCTTCACATTACAGAATAAGTGTATGTGTGTACATAGAACTACATGAAGGTCATGTTATAACTAGACAGCTGCTGATCTCTGAAGGGAAAAACCTTCAGCCATTTGTTCCCATTTTGTGAAGTGACACATATAAGGTCCAGTAATCTAGACCAGGTTACTACTGGACTATCTTTAGAATTTTATTTAATATAGCATGTACCCCGGCAGGGTTAAAACAATGTTGATTCCTATTGTGGCTCTCATTGAGCAGGGATCCAATCTGTGACAGAAGAGAAGACCTGGGGACCTAAGACTAAATGCTGTATTTTTTGAGTGTTTGTTGATGTAGGTTTTGCAGAAAAGTGTTAAGACATGCCAAACCTGTAAGCTCATCCGCTATTGTAACCACAGAGTTACCGCAAAGTGTGATGAACAATGCTACTTTTACAATAGTGCTTAAAACATTTTGTTTTATTTATTTTAGTGATTCACAAATTTAAGCACTTGCTTACCATAGGGCAGCAGTGTCTATATTGCTTGTCTTTTGGGAAGCAGGGACTAGAGATTGAACCCAGTAATTCATATATTCCAGGCTAGTGCTTTATCACCTAGCTATGTCCTCAGCACTCATTTTTCTCTCAGTATGGGCAGTGGTCTGAGTTCAATGGGACAGTCCTAATCGTCAGGATAAATCAGTTCATATTTACTAATTTTCTATTATTCTAGGGAGTCAAGATATAATTGGGAGAAAGCCACTGACACCATGTCCTGTAGTTAACAAGTGTTCTGTGCTGACATTTAGAAATAAATGAACTAGAGAAGCCCAGTACGAGTGGGAGAAGGAAGAAATATTCTCTCTCTGGCATTATCTATGCTTAGATGTGCAGTAGAATCATCAAATGTGAGACTAAAATCTTCTCCATCTTGGCTGTGCTCTAGAATACCCTGGTAGTTCTAAAAGCAATAAGAATTCCTGGTCCTCACCCCAGATAGTCTAATATAATTTGTGTTGGGTGCTTCTTCACCAGTGAGATATTTTAAGCTTTTTCAGTATTCCTATTGCAGTGCTAGGGTCAAGACCCACACATTCTTCCAGGAAAAGGTAACATTGGAAAGCCAAGAATGAAAAGAAATCTACTGCTTAAGTACTTAAAATATTCAATCCTTGAGGGAATGAGAAGGAGGGCTGGTGGGGGAGGGGCTGTGCTTGGTAGCTAGAGCACCTGGGCAGGAGGCAACTACAATTTCTGGAAGGAAGAGGAGGAACAGATGTGTAGACAGGGAAAAATAGTACCTTTGATGAACAATTGTTTCATTATTGACAGTAATGAGGTAGTAGAAACACAAGCAATTCTAACCAGTGAGTGCTAGATTTCTATCAGGAATTACATATTGTTGTTGGTGAAAAATGGTTTGAAGTTTAGTTCAGCTTGTACTAGAAGAATCTAATTATGATAAGGAATTTAAAAAATTACAGTTTATTTATAGCAAGATGATTTGGTAATATAATAACTCTTTTAAAAATAAAATTATGATTCAGTGATATTGCTCAGGAACTAAATTGATTTGTCACCCAATCCTGCTTGATCTGTGTACAATCTCTGGAACACACAGGAGAAGGAGAGAATCAACTGCACAAAAATCAACCTACATACACACATACAGAGACAGAGGCAGATAGAGAGACAATTAGAAAGAGAAAAATAACAAAAATAAAATAAATAACATTGTGTGGTTACAAGGTCACAACTGTGCCTCTACTTAGAGATTGCAGTAAAGCAAAGGTCTTATCTGGGAATAATGAAATCTAGGAGAGGATGAGGTTTTATGTGACAGTCACAGTCTTGATTATGATAGTTTCTTATGCACTATCCATTTCCCAGCGTAAATAGCTGTGAATAAAAGTAAACCTCTTTAGGCTTCCATTATTCACCCTTCCTAAAGCACTACAAAACTCAGAACATGAGTCTCCAAGGAACAGGCATAGAATGTGAGGAAGGTAAACAATTATATGACAAAATCTTTAAAGCAGGGGCCAGCAAGGAGAAAATAAATTATTTTTCTGCAAATATGTAAGACCATGAATGCAAAGAAATACGTGACTGTACCAAGTGAATTGTGATGCCTTTGGTTTAAATGCCACACATAAACAGTTTGGAGAAGATACTTGGATTTCTCCACAATCATGCTTATCATTAGAAAGTCCAAAGATTTTTTTGTACTATTATCCCTCTCCCAATGCTACCTCAATGCTTGAGAGGAAAGAGATATTCAAGTTTTAGAGATGAGCCTTGATTTACTAAAATCTAATAAGGGTGATGCTACTACCACACCATGAGACTTAAAACTGTTCCCATGAAGAAGAGCCTATGCCATCAATATATGTTACTCTTATCTGCATATGTTAGAGTTTCATTCAGAGACAGCCAAGTTCTCCCTAGGTCTTGAAAATACCTGTTTCAGAGATCTTTTGCCAATGTATGAGTATGTAGTTTTGGAACGCAGTAGTCATTTACACATCTTTTTTAAAAATTTAATTTAATTTTGTTTCTTTATGTATAGTTTATTCACTTTGTATCCCAGCTCTATCCCCATCTCCCATCTCCCATCCCCTCCCAATCCCAACCTCAATCCCTCTTCTTCTCCTATGTACCTCCCCGAGTTCACTGATAGGGGAGGTCCTCCTCAGCTCACATAATCTATCAGTTCTCATCAGGACTGGTTTCTTTGTCTTCCTCTGTGGAGTAGTGAGGCTGGTTCCCTCTCAGGTGGAGATGATCACAGAGCCAGCCCATGAGTTCATGTCAGAGATGGTCTCTTAAGGATGATAGTGAAAGCATGAAGCCAGTCTCATAGAGTACACCTTACAACTGGCAAATGGAATCTCTGCTCTACATCTTTTTTTTTTTTTACTTTTGTCCTTTCCAATTATAGAAACCAATATATCCATTTCATTGTGTGATGTGTTTTAGAGGAGTATGACTGACACTTGGATCAAAAGTGAAAAACTCTGGTGACATCAAGTCGTTGAAGACCAAAAATTCTTTATTCTGACATCGTTGTTCTAAAATTACCTCCTCACCATTCTTTCAAAACTCTCTCTCTCTCTACTGGTATCATGCCCTGTATTCATTTCTTGTGTGATCTAGTGATAACTCAAAATTTCAGTAAGTCATTGAATATATTTTCTTCCCCTAATAATCCTACTATAGTAATTGGTTTAGGAATAATAAGTAACATTTATGCATGCAATCTCGGGGCTATCACTTGGTATTTTATAACGAACAGGACCATTCTCTTGGGAAGACAATTTCTCCTGCTCTCAGCATTCACCAGTTCTGTAAAGTTCTTTTTCTGGGGTTGAGACCCTCGAGTTTTTTTCCCTTCCAAGTTTGCACATCCATTGGTGTCATGTGGTCAGCTCTCATTTGGGCAACTATTTTAATGAGAAATTATGGGTGTATATGGATTTAGCAGAATGTAATTACATATTTAAAAGTGTGTGTGTATGTGTGTGTATGTGTGGAAAACAATTAAGCAAGGAGTCCAGGAAAGGGAAAGCAAAAGTTGCCTGGGAGGTATAGAGTGATTAAAGGGAGGAAGAAAGTTATGTTATTATGATTTTAAAAAGAAAAATTAGATAAAAATTTTTGAAAGGTAAAATCTGTTGAATGGGACTACATTATCTTTGGCAGTTTTTAATCTTATTTGATCTTTTCGTTTGTTTGTTTGTTTGGATTTCATGTTTATTTCTTTAATTTTTCTCCAGATTCTCTCCTTTCCTTTATAAAGAAATAACAAGATGGATTTGTAAGCATATTTTGACAACAGACACACACTATTCCTAAACATGAAGTGTGGTTCACCACTCAACCCTTGAAGATTACTGAGAAATTGATAAAATCTATAATTATGAAATTTGTCATAAACAGTAATTAATATAAAAATAAAAATAAAAAATAAAAACAAAACAAAACAAGAATGTAGAGACACTATGTTAACAATGTATTAACTATACATGAATTGGTTGGCCAACTGTTTAGAATGTCTAATATGTTTGACTTTGTTAAAAAAAAATGTGAAGAAATGAACAACATCAACTGATATCAAAACATTATACACTCCGTGGCTCTCTAAAAGAATTCACCATTTTTCAAACATTCACTTATTTTACAAGATTATTATTTTATTGCATAAACAGTCTTTTATGAGGGAGTGTGGGACCGGGAGGAGAAGAGGGCTACAATCAGGGTGTAAAATGAATAAATAAATAAATTTTAAAAACATTGGGAGTTTTCAACATCCAACTCTGGCAAATGGACAGGTCATTGGGAAAGAAACTAAACAGAGAAATAACGAACCTAATCGATATTATGAATCAAATGTATCCAACAGATACCTACAGAACATTTCGCCCAAACATAAAAGAGTATACGTTCTTCTCAGTAGCTTAAGGAATCTTCTCCGAAAATAACCATATAGTAGGCCACAAAGCAAACCTCAACAAATACAAGAAAATTGAACTAACTTCTTATATCTTATCAGACCGTTATAAATTAATGCTGGGATTCAAAAACAACAGATACAAAAGAATGCCTACAAACTCAAGGAAACTGAACAAATCCTGACTAAATGATCAGTGGATCAGGGAAGAAATAATGAAACAAATCAAAGACTTCCTAGAATTCAATAAAAATGAGGGCACATCCTACCCAAAGTTATGAGATGCAATGAAAGCGGTGCTTATCGCACCATGTGCCCTCATAACGAAATTGTAGAAATCTCACACTAGTGTCTTAATAGCACACCTGAAGCTCTAGAACAAAAAGAAGCAACACAGAAGCAAACAAAAAGAAGCAAGAAGAAAAGGTATCAGAAAATAATCAAACTCAGGACTGAAATCCATGAATTGGGAAGAAAGAAGTCAAAGAATCCTTATTTGCAGATGGTATGAGAGTATATATGAGTGACTCCAAAAATTCTACCACAGAATTTTAAGAGTTGATAAACACCTGCAGCAAAGTTTCCAAACTAACTAAAAAAGAATAATAATAGCAGTCATGAACAGAAACTATTTTGGGCATGAACTCAATGACAGGCTCTTCGACCTCCCTGTCCCCTGAGGGAGGAGCAGCCTTGCTAGGCCACAGAAGTGGACATTGTAGCATTCACGAAGAGACCTGATAAGCTAGAGTTAGATGAAAGGGGAGGAGGTCCTCCCCTATCAGTGGACTTAGAAAGGTGCAGGGAGGAGATGAGGGAGGGAAGGGGGGATAGGGAGGGAATGCGAGAGGGGGCTACGGCTGGGATACAAAGTACATAACCTGTGATTAATATAATATAAAAATGAAAAAAAAACAAAAAAACAAGTAATATGTGGACTGAGAAAAAATTAGGAAAACAACACCCTTCACAATAGCAGCCAAAAATAACCTGCACAAAACTCAAGTCTGAGTGGGTCAAAGACCTCAACATAAAACCAGACACACTAAATCAAACAGAAGAGAAAGTAGGCAGTAGTCTTGAACCCCTTAGCATAAGATACAACTTTCTGAACAGAACACCAACAGCTCAGCCACTAAGATCAACAGTTAATAAATGGAACCTCAGAAAACTGCAAAGCTTCTGTAAGGAAATAGATACTGTCAATTGGACAAAATGGCAGCCCAAAGAGTAAGAAATATAGATATTAACATATCTTACATCTGACAGAGGGCTATTATGTAAAACATATAAAGAACTCAAGAAATTAAACCAAGTAACACAATTTAAAAATGGGGTACAGAGCTAAACATAGATGTCTCAATAGAGGAATCTCTAATAGCAGCGAAGTACTAAAAGAAATGTTCAGTGTCTTTAGCCACCAGGAAAATACAAATCAAATTAACTCTGAGATCCATCATACACTAGTCAGACTTACTAAAAGAAAAAAAAAACATACAAACAAACAAACAAACAAAAAACTCAAGTGACAGTACATGTTGGCAAGGATGCCCAGTGAGGGCTACATTCCTCCATTACCTATGGGAGCCCAAACTTGTACAACCACTATGGAAATCAATCTGGAGATTTCTCAGAAAATTGGAACTAGATCTACCTCAGCACCTAGATATACCATTCTTGGGCATATAACCAAAAGATGCTTCATCATAACATAGGGATATTTATTTAACTATGTTCATAGCAGCTTTATTCATAATATACAGAAACTGAAAACAAATTATATGTCCTTCAACTGAAGAATAGATAAAGAAAACATGGTAAATTACACAATGGAATATTATTCAGCCATTAAAAACAAAACAAAACACATACAATTTGCAAGCAAATGGATGGACCTAGAAAAGACCATCCTGAATGAAGTAACCCAGACCCAGAAAGACAAGATTGGTATGTAATCATTTATAAGTGGTCATTAGTTATAAGGTATAAGATAAGCATGCTCCACAAGCCCACAGAAGCCATAATGTCCCAAGTAACGATGTTTGAGTCTCACACAGAACAGGAAATAAAATAGACATCTGAAATAGATGGAGGGAGGAAACTGGTGGGAAAGAGCATGGAGAGGAAGGGTGGAGAGCAATGGTTTTAGGGATTCAGGTGTGAATACAGGGAGGGGATATGTGGGGTAAGGCCAAGAGAGAGACCAGAAAATTGATGTGTGCAGTGGTACATCTCTGGGACAGGGGAGGCTCCCTAGAGTTCGTGGTGTTGACCCTAGCTGAGACTCCTAGCAGAGATGTATAAGGAGCCTGCATTTGGTACCTCCTGTAGCCAGGACACCAACCCACCAATAAAACCTTTGAACTGAAATTTGTCTTGCCTACAAGAAGTGTAAGGGTAAAGATAAAACAGAGATTGAGGGAATGGCAAATCAATGACTGTCCTAACTTGAGACCCACACCATGGGAGAGAGACAATCCCTATCACTATTAATGATACTCTGCCATGCATGCAAACAGGAACCACACATAACTGTATTCTGAGTCTTTATCCAGCATCTGATGGAAACAGATACAGAGAACCACACTCAAAGAATAGGACAAGCTCTAGAAGTTCTATGAAAGAGCAGGAGTAAGGATAGAAGGGGTCAGAGTTGTCAGGACAGCATAAGAAGACCAACAAGGTCAACTAACCTGGGCCCATAGGGGCTCACAGAGACTGAACCACCAATCAATGAGCATGCATGGGCTAGATCTAGACCCTCTACACATATGTGTAGATGAGCAGCTTGGTCAACATTTGGGTCACCTAACAATAGGAGTAGTGAATATCTTTGACTCTGTTGCCTGCCACTGGATCAATTTCCCCTTAGCTGGACTGCCTTTTCAGACCTCAGTGGGAGAGGATGTGCTTAGTCATGCTGTGACTTGAGGTGCCAGGGTGGGTTGAGACCCTTTGGGGGCGCCCCTTGTCTGAGAAGAAGGAAAGGGGACCAGAAGGAGGGAGACATGAGGGTGGAACTGGAAGGAGAGGAGGAAGAGGCCTGGGATCAGGCTGTAAGTTGATTAAATAAAACAAAAACAAACAAGCAAAAAAGCATAAGGCTAGAAGTATAGTGCAGAGATTAAGTGTACTTGCTGCTCTTCCAGAGGTTTGAAGTTCAGTTCCAGGTACCCACACAGGCATATCATAACTACCCTTAATTCCATCTTCAGGATTCAAGCCCCTATTCTGATCTCCACAGACACTGTACTCATGTGGTATACATTCACATATAGGCATTAAAATAGTAATTTTTTAAAAAAAGATGGACATATGAATAATAATGCATTGCGTGTTTCAAATATTTCTACTGAAATAGATTCAGTAGATTTTGAATAATCTCATAACACATATGTGACAGAGCAGATATTCTCAATTTCATCATCTATAATGTGTTTATTTGTGCAAATATCACATTAAATGCGAATGTGATATTATCAAATAAGAGTTATACTGGGAATTGTTCTGAACTAAACTTTTGTATTGTCCTCTAAGAGAGCAGATTGAAATAGCCACTCACGCTACATCACTAGGTAGTGAAAGTTACTGTCTAAGCTTCAGGAGAATAAGAATCTTTGTCTGTAAAACCTACTTCTTCTGCTCATCTTATGGTAGCACGTATCCTGTCTGTTACAATGAAGTGATATTCAATACTAGAATTGAAATAAAGCCAACCAATATCTGCACAGAAAATTTTCTATTAAGTTATTCATGTCAGCTTCCACTCTTGACATTGCATACATTTATCTCTTAAGTAAAACTTAAGCTGGCAAAACTGGGTACTTGGTGCCAAGTTTGATGAACAGAGTTCAGTCTGCAGAATCCCCATTGTGGAAGACAAGAACAGAGACATACACATTGCTCTATATTCCCAGAAGAATATAATAACAAAATTGCTAGGCCACCATAAATAAATACATATTAAAATATAAGTAAAATAAAGCTTAAAAATGACAAATATATGGTAATGAAGAAGCATTAGTCAATATTTGGTTATAGTGAAATGGTGTTCTTCTGTTTAAGAAAATTAGAGCAGCAGAATAAAAATGTATTTACCTCAAAATATGAAATCTCAGTAATCCTCGGTCTGTTGTCTATATATAGAATTAACTTAAGTACATATGCTTTTATTGTGAAAATCAAATATCAATGAGACATAGAGTGCCAGAATATTTCAAAAATTATTATTACTTCAAAGGAAGTATGTTCCCATTTTTACAACTTGAGGGACTTTGCCCAGATATTTCAAAGTGAAAGCTGCCATCAAGGGATGCATTATTCAGAGGAATGGGAAGACATCAGACAGACAGCCTGGACATTCTTTGCTCCCATTGAAACACAACTTACCACCATACACATGCACCCCATTTATATATGTGTGTATATATATATATATTCATATATACGCATATGCATATATATGTTTCCTTTGTTATGGATTCTTATTTTGTTTTGTTTTTCGAGACAGGGTGTCTACCTTGAAATAAAATTGTTTAAAAGAACAGCAGCACTTTGTAGCTTTCCCTGTGAAAAGCTTTTGAGGGCTGAGAATCATTTCCCCAGGATGGCCATGCTGTCATCATCCACACACAGTGAATGGAAGCTTGACCAAAGAACTGCAGCTCTCCAGTGATACAGTGGACTGATTTCAGCATCCATGAGAGTGCAATGAAACCCTTATTGTCTTTTTAGTACTCTTTCTTGGACACTGGACATTATTTTTTTTCTTTTATGTGAAAATTATTTAAAGAGACTTCCAACCTTGGTTCACACAGATGATGTTATAGTTCCCAGCAGTTTAGTCATCTGTGCAGCCTTTCTGCCTCTCTGGTCACTGTCCTGTTACTGTGGGAGATGTGTTGCTGTCATTTCATCATTCTCCATGTTGCCATGTGGATAGATTCAGTGAAAAGCAGCTTTCTACATCTTCTAGTACTGTTCATTCAAGATAACAGCAGCCATGGGAAATCACAAATACAGGAGACATGCAATATAAGTTCTGCTACCCAACAAAGTAGAAACACACTTTCTATGATTGTGTAGTCACAATCCCAAAAGAACAAAGAGAAACTAACTTAAACATGTAAGGGAAAGGCTAAACAACAGGCTAGTTGTGGACATTTCTGGACACCTAGCCATCTATCAAAGTCCAATCAAGTCATAGATTTTGGAGAGCTTACAGTTGCTCAAATTATGTAATCCCTAACTATATTCTAAACATTTGTCCTTATATCCTCAGCCCTCACCAAGAACTCTTCTCTTTGCAACAGATGTAGACCATTGCAGAAAATGACAACAGATCAAAGCACAGACCTGAGAAAGCCAGTTCCAATTGATACATCTACAGAGCTCTTCCACACCTAAGGTTCAGGGAACATTGGAAGTCAGGGTGGAGAAACTGTAAGAGCCAGACAATCATAGATTTTGCGGTGAGATTGTATCTCCTAGGAATGTAAGAGAAGCTACAGCAATAAGGTCAAACCAATATGACTGCTGAAGCATGACCTGAATGAAGATGACATCAGCAGACATGCAAACATAGAAGGGGAAACCTCAAGAGGCCTCAAGCCCATAGAAGCAACTAAGTAATTCTGAGAATGGAAGGAATAGTCTTCTTCGGGGAAGAACACAGCAGTTGGTTATCTAATACCAAATGGGGAACCATGAAAACATAAACAAACAAGTAAAACAATAGAGAGGCCATAAAGTTAAAAGAGAACAAAATCCAGGGAAGTAGTGGAATGTTTTGGAGTAAAAAAAGAGAAATGGAAAATGCTATAATTATACCACAATCTCAAAAATATTTAATCTTTAAACAAAGCATATAGGCATTCAGAGAGTTCGAAACATGGGCAAGGAATAACTTCATATGTAGTTGTTTGTTAAAAGCACTGCTTCCTCATATGAAGTCATGGAGTGTCACCTAGTAGAAAACCACTAGCACTCAATGAATATTTGTAGTACTTACATTATCTTTAGCAAACTAATTTATAAAATATTTTCTATTCTTCCATATATAATCACAGTCATTTAGGACCAGATTTTTAACAGGTAAATAACAAGCAGAACCTAATAAGGCAGCAACCAGAGCTTTGTTTGCTTGTTTGTTTATTTGGTTTCTATTGCTTTGACTGCCTTACATACTCACATATAAAAGAAGTGCAGAGGATGCTGGGTGTGCTTACAATTCCAAACCTGAGGAAGCAGAGGCCCTAGATCCCCGGAGTTGGACAGCTTCTCCAGCAGAGTCAGTTATCTCCAGATTCAGTGAAAAACCAAGTCTCAAAAAATAAGATGAAGAGCCGGTTAGGTGGCTCGGGGGTAAAAGATGCTTGATTCCAAAACTGGCAGACATAGATTTATCCCTGGATTCATGTGGTTAAAGGGTAGAACCGACCACTGGAAGCTGTCCTCTGACTACCACAAAACATGCTATAGTGTACACACAAAAACACAAAACAAAGAAATAAAAATTTTTTAAAGTAAGATTTTTTTTTGCAGTGCCATCTGAATACCTCTGGTCTCCGTATATAAGTGCATTCCTCCCTCTCTGTCTCTATCTCTGTCTCTCTCTCACATACTCATGATCATCTTTATTTTCATAAAATATCCTTATTAACATAAATTTATTTTCAGTCATCCTATAATTTCCTCTGACTTGCATGGGAAGATAAAATGTGTTTTCTTGATTTCTGTTGGAATTTCTAACTCTCCTCAAAACAAGAAAACTTTGAAGCACGTGGAGACAGCTATCATGCTATTTTTAGATTGCCTGAGTCAATAAATTAATGTTGTGCCACTGATTATTCATAATATCTTGCAATAAAGGCATGTAAGTTCAGAGGAGAAAAGCAAATGAACTCTAAAAGCACATGTAGGTACTTATCTGCAGTCATAAAATAGCTGTAAGAGAATAATGAGCTGTTGTGACTGCCAATCACTATGTAAATTGGAGCCTGCCTGAGTAAGGCAGAGAGGTTACTATCCATCTCTAGCAACTAGAGGCCCCTTCATTTCACTTTATTTTCCACTCCTTTATTTTTACTTTGTTTATGCCTCCCCAGGAATATTGGTTCACTGTATTTTGTCTGGAAAGTTCTATTTTTACATAATAAATATTCTCTTTAGATCTCCAAAGTTAGAAACTGGAACCCTTCTCCAACTCACTACAGCTTCCTATGGGTCCTAAATGACCCATGGTCCATGCTTCTTTTGGGATGTGTTATGTGATTGTCCCAGACAAACAAACAAAAAACAGAACCTAAAAACTTCAAAAAACTACTATAAAGATTGTAAAAGACCAATTGACTGGTTAAAACTTTTTAGTTGAAAAGGCTTAAAAGATCCAGAGTCCTCCTTCCTGATTAGCTTCCTTAGGTATACAGATTTTCGTATGTTTATCCTATATTATATGTCTAATATCCACTTATAAGTGAGTATATAGCCTGTTTGTCTTTCTGCTTCTGAGATATCTCATTCAGGATGATCTTTTCCAGTCCCCACCATTTGCTGCAAATGTCATGATTTCCTTGTTTTTTATTGCTGAGTAAAATTCCATTGAGTAGATGTACCACAATGTCTGTATCCATTCCTCAACTGAGGGGTATCTGGGTTGTTTCCAGCTTCTGGCTATTATGAATAAAGCTGCTAAAAACATAGTTGAGTAAATGTCCTTGTTGTATACTTGAGTGTCTTTTGGATATATGACTAGGAGTGGTATAACTGGATGTTGAGGAAGCGCTATTCCTAATTGTCTGAGAAAACACCAGTTTGCTTTCCAAAGTGGTTGTACAAGTTTACATTCCCACCAGCAATAGAGGAGTGTTCCCCTTTTTCCACATCCTCTCCAGAGGACTCTGGCTAAGATGCTCAATCCCCATTCAGAAAGGAAAAGAGGATGGGCCTCAGAAGAGGGAGAAAACAGGCAACAGTACAGAAGCCTACCACAGAGTGCCTCTGAAAGGCTCTACCCTGCAGGGTATCAAAGCTGAGACTTAAAGCCAAACTTTGGGCAGAGTGCAGGGAATCTCATGAAAGAAGTAGGAAATAGTAAGACCTGGAGAGGACAGAAGCTCCAAAAGGAGAGCAAGAGAAGCAAAAAATGTGGGCACAGAGGTCATTTCTGAGACTGCTACTCCAACCAACAATCATTCATGGAGATAACCTAGAACCCCTTCACAGATGTAGTCCATGGCAGTTCAGGGTCCAAGTGGGTTCCATGGTAATGAGAACAGGGACTGTCTCTGACATGAACTGATTGGCCTTTTCCTTGATCACCCTTCCCTGATGGGGGAGCAGCCTTACAAGGCCACAGAGGAAGACAATGCAACCACTCCTGATGAGACCTGATAGACTAGGGTAAGAGGGAAGGGAGGAGAACCTCCCCTTTCAGTTGACTAGGGGAGGGGTATTATTAGGGGAGGGGGAGCGAGGGTGTGATTGGGAAGGGAGGAGGGAGGGAGCTACAGGGGGGATACAAAGTGAATAACCTGTAATAATAAAAATAAAAATAAATTTAAAAAAAGATCGAGAGCCAACATTATCTCAGCTTTTCTTCAGGCACTTTAACTATCATCATTGCTTATGTGTCTGTTCTATCATGTTTTTGGTTATCAAGTGAATCTTTAGCTTGTGCTAACTGAGAAGACTACTAGTTTCTATCAACTCAAAAGCTAAGGATGTCATCAGATATTTAAAACCTCTTTCAAAGATTTGCTCACTTTGTTATAAACGGCCAACCTGATGCCCCCATCAGTAAATGGGATAAGTGCCTTGCTATATGAGTTTGTTGTTGTTGTTCTGTAACTATAAACACCTCATGTAACTACTTCTAAATATGACCATCCCATTTACGGTACAGGGACTATATTCCAAGACCATGATCATTCATATTTAAGTCAAAATAAATATTCTCATCCTCTCTGAGATGAGAGCTGTGATTTGCATCCAAAGACACAACTTTTATTTTATATGGTAATTGAGGGTAAGCTATCATCTTTCTTAGCACTAGTCATTGGCTTCATAAGTAGATAGAGCATCTGTGGAACACTAGGCTCATGCTTAGCAGAGCATTGTACTGTCAAATATAGCAAGCAAACACTGTTTTTCAGTGATATTTGAAAAATATGAACACGTATTTTAGAGCTGTGATTGTCTCAAAGACCATGATGTTTCTCTTTTATTTCAGGGACTGAGCTTTGGTGTTCTACATTCAAGATGTTCACATCTGCTACTCCCCCAATCTTTCCAGGAATGTCAAATGAAGGTGGGTGGGTCACTTTCCAGCAATAAGAGCTCTCATTACTCAGTTGAGTTGTTTAGACCTACATTCATCCATTTCTCTTAGAAATAATTGCTATAATTAGTCATTATTTCTAGTATAGGAATCATTGCCTTAAGCAAAAGAAACAAGTCCTAAGAAAACCATTAAAGTCATAGGATTCATAAATAAAGGGCTTCATAGGATGTTACTATTTGAAAAAACTGGACCACACCTTATGCCAGAGAAAACAGAACTATGTACATGGAAAATAAGCCAGAAAACCATCCATATTTAATACACATAAAATATAGAAAGGATGAAAAACAAATTTTATGTGGTTTTGAAAATTAAAATTTATCTCTTTCTGTTTTTTTAAAATTTATTTATTATTTTTTACATCTTATTCACTTTGTATCCCAGCTGTAGCCTCCTTCCTCCTCCCATCTCATTTGCAACATTCCTCCCTCATCTCCTCCCATATGCCTCCCCAAGGGAGGTCCTCCTTTCCTTCCCTCTGACCCTAGCTATCAGATCTCATCAGAACTAGATGCATTGTCTTCCTCTGTGGCCTGGTAAGGCTGCTCACCCATCTTGGGGAGGTGATCAAAGAACTAGCCATTGAGTTTATGTCAGAGGTAGCCCATGTTCGCATTACTAGGAAACCCACATGGACCCTGAGCTGCCATCGGCTACATCTGTGCAGGGGTTCTAGGTTATCATCATGTACTGTTCTTGGTTGGAGTATCAGTCTCGGGAAAGAACCTTGTGCCCCAATTTTTTGATTCTGTTGGTCTCCTTATGGAGCTCCTGTCCCTTCCAGGTCTTTCATCTCCCCCTTTTTTTTAAGATTCCCTGCACTATGCCCAAAGTTTGGCTATGAGTCTCAGTATTTGCTTTGATGCACTGCTGAGTAGAGTCTTTCAGTGGCCCTCTGTGGTAGGCTTCTGTCCTGTTCCCTGTTTTCTCCCTCTTCCAAAGTCCTTCAAGTTTGCCTTTCTGAGTGATGATTGATAATCAAACATAGAGTCCTCATTCTTGATTAGCTTCTTTAGGTATACAGATTTTAGTACGGTTATTCTATATTATATGTCTTCTATCCACTTATAAGTTTACATTCCTACCATCAGTAATGGAGGAGGATTCTCATTTATCCATATCTTCTCCAGCACGTATTATCACTAGAGTTTTTGATCTAGAGATTCAGATGGGTGTAAGATCAAATCTCAGGGTCATTTCAATTTGTATTTTCCTGATGACTAAGGACATTGAGAATTTCTTTACATGTTTCTTGGCTATTCAATATTCCCCTATTGAGAATTCTTTGTTTAGCTCTGTACCCCATTTTTTTAATTGAATTCCTTAATTTGCTGCTTTTTAAATTCTTGAGTTCTTTATATATTCTGGATATTAGCCCTTTGTCAGATATAGGGTTGGTGAAGATCCTTTCCTAATCTGTAGTCTATTGTTTTCTTCTGACCACAGTGTCCTCTGCTTTACAAAAATTTTTCCATTCCATGAGGTCTCATTTATTGATTGTTGATCTTAGAGCCTGTGCTGTTAGTGTTCTGTTCAGAAAGTTGTCTCCTGTGCCAATGAGTTCAAAGCTCTTCCCCAATTTTTCTTCTAATTTTCTTCAGATTTAGTATGTCTGGTTTTATGTTGAGGTCTTTGATCTGCTTAGACTTTACTTGTGTGCAGTATGATAAATATGGGTCTATTTGCATTTTTCAACATGTAGATATCCAGTTAGACCAGCACCATTTGTTAAATATGCTGTTTTTTCCCCATTGTATGGTTTTGGCATCATTGTCAAAATTCAAGTATCTGTAGATGTGTGGGTTTATTTCTGGATCTTCTCTTCGATTCCATTGATCCACCATTTTATTTCAATGCCAGTACCATGCAGTTATTATTACTATTGCTCTGTAGTACATCTTGAGATCAGGGATGGAGATACCTCCAGAAAATCTGTTGTACAACATTGTTTTGGCAATTCTGTTTGTTTTTTTATTTGTTTTTCATATGAAATTGAGAATTGTTCTTTCAAGTTTTGTAAAGAATTGTGTTGGTCTTTTGATGGGAGTTGAATTAAATCTGTAGATTGCTTTTGGTTGGATGGCCATTTTCACTACATTAATCTTACTGATCCATGAGCATGGGAGATCTTTCCATCTTCTGGTATCTTCAATTTCTTACTTCAGAGATTTGAAAATTTTTTTTCAAACAGGTCTTTCACTTGCTTTGGTAGAGTCACACCAAGGTACTTTATGCTATTAGTTGCTATTGTGATGGGTGTAGTTTCCCTAATTTTTTTCTCACTCCTTTTGTCTTTCTTATACATTAGGAGTACTGATTTTTTTTTTTTGAGTTGATTTTGTATCAAGCCATTTTGCTGAAGGTGTTTAACAGCTGGAGGAGTTCTCTGGTTGAATTTTGGGGGTCACTCATGTATACTATCATATCATCTGCAAATGGTGATACTTTGACTTCTTCCTTTCTGATTTGTAACCCCTTGATCTCCTTTAGTTGTTTTATTGCTCTAGCTGGGACTTCAAATGCTATGTTGAAGAGATACACAGAGAGTGGGCAGCCTTGCCTTGTCCCTGATTAAAGTAAAATTGATCTAATTTTTTCTTCGTTTAGTTTGATGTTAGCTATAAGTTTGGTGTATATTGCTTAGTATGTGTAGGTATGTGCCTGGTATCCCTGATCTCTCCAAGACTTTAAACATGACCGGTTGTTGGAATTTATCAAATGCTTTTCTGGCATCTAAGGAGATGATCATGTAGGTTTTTTTTCTTTCAGTTTGTTTATATAGTGGATTATATTGATGGATTTCCATATATTGAACCACCCCTGTATCTCTGGGATGAAGCCTACTTGGTCACAGTGGATGATAACTTTTATGTGATCTTGGATAAAATATATCGTCTTTATCTCTTTCTAAAAAGCTATCAGTGTTTCTCTAGGAAAAGTTTCACACTTCTCATTGATTTTTGACAAGGCATTCTGTGTGTAGCTAGTTTTCGACTCTTTTCCAACTTTTTATCTATTTCATTATGATGTTTACTTCCTACATTAATCTGCTACTTATAGCTATTGGACTTCATGCTACTTTTTAAATAACCTTTATGTACTTTCAACTAATTTACTTCATTCTTATGACTCAACTTATTACTTCCTTCTTTAAGAATTTAAAAGCATTCTATTCTCTCTACTGTTTTTTCACCAACTCATTATCCTATTTTTTGTTTGTTTGTTTTTCTTTTATTGACATGTCATCTCACTGTGTCACCCCAAAACCAACATTTGCCAACTCCTGACTTCAAGGAATACTCCTGCTTAAGGCTCTGGAAGGATAGTAGGAGTTTGTCATTACTTTTAGCTCTTTCACAGAATCTTATTGTAGCAATCATCACATTGGTTTGAAATTTCATTTACCTAGTTTAACAGTTGGACAAGTAGACATCAGTATGGTCATTATGCTGGTATACTCTGAAGACTGTTAAAGGGTTCTCCAATGCCCAAGAGGTTGCCATTCATGTATCTTGTAAGGGGACTGAGGCAATGTGTCTTAAAATTTCTGGATATCTTAATATACAAATAAACCTGAAAAGCACTGAGATGCATAATAAATTCTGAAGATCAGTCCCTACAAATAGCTTGCATATCCAAGCCAGTCCTTAACGATAGTACTTGAGTGAATAGGCTGCAAAATACTGTCTTTAAATGTTGTCATAAATTAACTTGATTATTCTATATTTATTTTAAATGTAATTTATTTATTTTCATATCAATCACAGGTTAGGTACTTTGCATCCCAGGCATAGCTCCCTCCCTCATTCCCTCCCACTCTCCCATCCCTCTCTCATCTCCTCCCTGCCCCCTCACGTACACTGACTGGGGAGGATCTCCTCCCCTTCCTTCAGACCCCAATTCATCTTGTCTCCTCAGGGCTGGCTACAATGTCCTCCCCTGGGATCTAGCTAGGCTGTTACTCCCTGGTGTGTATCGGGGAAGGTCAAAGAGCCAGCCATCAAGTTCATGACTGAAACAGTTCCTGTTCTCCTTACTTGGGTCTTCAGGTGAACACCAAGCTACCATGGGCCACATCTGAGAGGGGGTTCTAGGCCATAATCGTACATGGTCCCTGGTTGAAGAAACTGTCTCTTAAAAGACCCCTGTGCGCTGTTAAGTTTGGTCTTTGTGGAGCTCTTGTTCTCCACAAGTCTTACTAACTTCCCCTATTTTTATTATTGTTTCCCACCGTCTGCCAAAGGCTTGGTTGTGAGTCTTAATATCTGCTTCGATACATTGCTATATTGAGTCTTTCAGAGGCCCTCTTTGGTATGCTCCTGTCCTATTGCTTGTTTTCTCCTCCATTCAATGTCCATCCTATTAGTTCATCTAAATGAGCATTGATCATACCAACCTGAGTCCTCCTTCTTGTATATCTT
>CM053747.1:8292455-8314610 GCA_028658305.1 Pachyuromys duprasi
AAAACACATGATCATCTCCTTAGATGCCAAAAAAGCATTTGACAAAATCCAACACCCATTCAGGTTTAAAATCTTGGAGAGATCAGGGATAAAAGGCACACACCTAAACATAGTAAAGGCAATATACCAATATACAGCAAGCCTATAGCCACCATCAAGCTAAATATAGAGAAACTTAAATCAATACCACTGAAATCAGAGTCAAGGCAAGGCTGCCCACTCTCTCCGTATCTCTTCAACACAGTACTTAAAGTCCTAGCTAGAGTAATAAGGAGATCAAGGCAGTGCAAATCGAAAGGAAAAAGTCAAAGAATCACTATTCCCAGAAATAGGTGTGTTGGACAAACAGAAATACAATTTAATTCTTGGATGTTGGAATTATTAAGGAAAGCTCCTTATAAATGGTGAAAAAATGAATGTTATTGTAGCTACTTAAGGCTGTTGGTAGTTTTATATGTAAAGAGTAAAATGACTATACAACTTTACTTTGGTTATGAAGTCTTCTTTAGGCTTGGTAGAAATGCCATCTCACTGGTCCTTCCATAAACTTATTTAAATCACCTCTGGATTACTCGTAATAACCAATACAATGCAAATGCCATGTACATAATCTGTAGGCTGTAATGTCTTTGAAACAATGTAGAAGTCCAATGTCTACACAGGCTTTTAAGAAATGGGTCAGTATAAGCCTTGATACTTACCAGTGACTAGTACCCTTTGCAGCTTCAAACTGCTTGAACCCAGGAAAGAAACTAAGAGACATGGAATGCTGTTTGCAAAGTGACTTTGCCTCTCAATCCTCACAACTGCATCTGATACTAAACATGAATTGGCTTGTCTGAGAATACTCAAAACTGAATAGAAATTAAAATATAATATATACATGGTCACATGTGTATTCCTCCCAAAGCTACTATGACTCAACACTTTGAGGATAGATTGAGAAAAATATTTTGATTTTGCTTCCATAATGTTAGCTAAACAAAAAGTAGACAAAATAGTTAAATAGAAAAATGGTAATTTTTATAAACAATATTTTGTCATTGAGAAAATATTATGTAATTATTAGGCAAGTTTTTGAAATTTTATGATCTATATCTCACCTCATCAGTTCAATTAACATTCTAACTTTTGTTTGCTTTGTTTTTACTTTTCATGATATTTTTAGTTCAAATCATAACCAGAGTTTTAAAGCAAAAGGCTGTGTTTTTGCTACCATAAGAGGTTAGTCTCAACCACTCATTTGAAAGACTCCTTACAGCTCAGAGGTTGGGAGAAGATTGATTCCTGGTGTGCACTGAGAAGAGAGAAGAGAGAAAAGATAAGGAGGTCAGATACTGCCAGGCTCCTCTTCAGACTACTGATGTAAGCCATAGGCTTGGATAGAGAAAGAACTGGGGGTATGCTCAAGAAACTTGTACAATTAAGCAGTTCCTGAGTCATGTGTGGTTGATTTTACTTTAATTTCAATACTTGGTGAGGCTGAGACAGAAGGATCATTGAGTTCAAGGCCAGCCTGAGTTATAAAGTAAGTTGTAAGGAAGCCTGCTTAATTGAGTGTGGGATGCTGTCAATATACAAACAAGCACTAGGTTCTAAATGGTGATCAGATAAGAAAACGGAAGCCTGCTAGCTGCCAGCTTTGAGTCACGGGTCCTGTTCCTGTAGTTGATGTTCTTCAGCATGCTCAGTGTGGGTCATCTCTAGGACTGACAATCTTTCCTATTTGGAACTGGTCATATCTGACTGCAAGCCTGAGGTTCCTGGCATTCCAGGTAGTTTCGGGTTTGCATCAATAGTTCTTTTGCTTTCAATCTTCAAAGAGGATGGGATACGTAGGAAGACATTCTTGGTGACCATCTTCCACATGCAGGGTCAACTGAGGCTGATCGCAAGTAAAAGCATCTGACTCAAAACAAGGCAGAGAAACAATAGTTGTTTTTTTTTTTTTTTCCTAATGTTGTTGGTCTTGTGGGACCAATGTGGACTTGGCACATTTGGATGAAAAGAGATTGTGATTGCCTGTAGCAAAAATCATGTAAACCCTTCCAGTCAATAAAGCTTTCTGTAAGCACAGATGTAGAAGACTAAGTTCTAATACAGAGCTTTCATCTCCTTTAAGACATAGGTATTATTCACAGTACAGGGGCGTGCCTACCAGGCCCCAGGTTCCAAACAAGACTATCTCAGAGGGGAGAGTTTGCTTTGCTCTTCAGAGAGGTAATGATGAATTTAGTGTAGTGTTGATAAGTGACTCTAAGATAATATTTGCTTCTGGGCTATTTTATATTTATAGCACAGTGTGTATGAATATATACAGTGTGTATAGCCCAGCAGAGTGTGTATAGATCATCTTATTGGGTCTTGTGGAATTCCAGGTAGTTGGGATTTATGTTCTCTAGCTCAATGGTTTATGAAGTTTCAAACTGGGGCGCTGTGGATAGTTTGGGAATAACTGAAGCTACACGTTGTCTGAAAACACATTCTTCAGTGGGTGCTTCTGCAAACAGAAAATTATTGTCAGTGCTGGAACACACAGACCAAAATATTAGTCATCTCCAAATCACGGCTTTCAGATCTTCACATATGCTTTCTAATTGTTTGTTTCTAAGCAGATTCTGTGTTTCTACTTTAGGCTGCTCATATCTCATATGGTTTGACATTCACTACAGATAAGCCATGCCATAGAACTGTGTAAGCATTAACTGGATCTGTCTTCTTATGGGGGCATCTACCCTTACTTCAAAAAAAGAAGCAACAAATTTTGCATTTCTGTCCTAGAATTCTACATTGCAAAAAAAAAAAAAAATCCAAAAGACAAGAGCGAGCTCCATTTGTGTGATACTTTGAATTTCACTAAAACACCCTAAGTCATCACATCCCATGAAATAAATAACTCAATGGTGCATTTTTTTTTTATTTTAGCATAGTTACAATACATTTTTATTAGAGTCTAGAGCACTAGCCCTCAAATAATGGATGCTCTACAAATTTTATTTTGATAATTTCTACCAATCAGTCTTTGCTCAGTCTTTTAAGAAATGATACCAATGTTTACTTTTTGCACAAAACCATCTGCTGTGGTTGAATGTGTTTTTACTACAGATCCTTACGGTAAAGTCATGTTTTCTAATCTGATGATATTTGAGGATATAGATTTCAGGAGATTAATATGGGTGGCTTCAATTATTAGGTAGGGTCCTTGTCATGATAGTGATGCTATTATTAAAACACAAAGGATACACACACATACATTTATGTTCACTCATATATAAAACATATATATATATATATATATATATATATATATATATATATATGAGAGAGAGAGAGAGAGAGAACATTCAATGTTTATCTTCCTGGACGTTAGTTACCTCACTCAGAATGATTAATTTCAGCTCTTTCCATCTAGGTATGAATTTCATGATTTTATTTTTCTTAATAACTGAGTAATGTACCATTGTGTAGAGGTACCACCTTTTAATTAGTTGGTGGGCATCTAATGTTTTTCCATGTCCTGGCTATTGTGAATACACTAGCAAATAATATGGATTATCAAACATCTCTGTAGCATGATATAGATTCCTTTAGGTATATACTCATTGGTGGTAAATCTGGATAATGTGATAGAGCTACTTCTAGTTTTTTTTCAGGAGCACTGATTGGTATTTTCATGGCGGCTCCACCAGTTACCATTTACCACACAAGTAAGAAAGGAAATGAAGGAAAGAGAAAGCCTAAAAATTATCTGACTGTGCAAGGATACTGAATGAAGGCAAAACTGGTATGAGAAGTGTGGTGCAGAGTTTGCTTAGATCTTTGCCTCGGATATCTTAGATTTCAAAACGCAGAAAATAAATGTTTGTTGATTTGTCAAAAATATCTATGATATTGTGAGCCAGGACCACACTATCGGTACTGGTTAGCTCTGCACAATTACTGTTAAATTAGTCCATACTCACTGAAGGTTCTTGAATGAACACTAAGTCCCAGGTACTGTTGTGCTATGTGCAATGTCTCATTCATTCGTTAGGCCAAATGCACGAGGCAGAGAGTTCAAATAATCTGCCTGGGGATTTATACTTCCAGCTTCATGTCTGTGAGTCTATGTGTCTTAACATTTCAAATTCAGTCACAAACCTGTTTATTCATTGAGCTGCATCACTAAACTGTAAAAGCATGCAGGCCACGTGCCCGGTGTCAAACTCCAGACCCTGGAATTTGAAGCTGTGTGTTTTCAGGAGACAGTGTGAGTCTATTTTAGGAATATAGTCCAATATTGGAGAATCTCTTGAACTATTTAAATTCAAGTTTTAGTCTTCTAATGAATTATTTTCATGAAATAATCCTGTGAGAGTCAAAACATAAAAGAAGAAATTTCTTTTTAAATATGTCTACAATTGTTCCAAATCTGAGGCAGTTTAATTTGTGGGGGAAAACAAAAAAACCTCTAGGCACTGACTACATGTGTGTGTGTGTGATAAATGTACATATTCATGCAGGTGTGTGTGTGTGTGTGTGTATGTGCTTATGTGTGTGTACAGTACAGTACAATACAAACAGAGGCCAGCGACTGACATCACTGCATTGCTATCTTGTCAGTTGCTCTCCACATTGTTTTTGGAGACAAGGCCATACTGCATACGAACTGCATTGATTTGGCCATGCAGATGGACCACTGAGTGTCTCAGGGCTGAGATTACAGACTCAGCCACTGCATCCAGCTTTTTACACAAGTGCTGAGTATCTGAGCTCAAGCTGGCATGCTTGAACCTCAAGTCTTTTACTGACTGAGCCATCTGCCAGGCTGTCAACCACACTTTTGAAGTAATGGTGACAGTTTACATTCCATACAGAGTTTCACCAGCATTTACATTATTTGGGGGAACAATAATGATAAAATAGGTAAGCCAGGTAGTTTCCACAAATAAAAACTTCTATCCACTTCCTTACCAAGCACACTGAAGGATGTAATGGAATTGTCATGTAGCTGCAAATTCATAAAAAAAAACATTATATGCACTGATTACTTTTTTATACACTTTCTTAATATTGTACTTTTTATTAAAAAATAAAATGGATTGATCTTAGATAGAGGCACAGAAAAGAAGATTGTGACACTCATTAACCTAACAGTGACGATGATTACATGCTTCCCAAATAAGAAAACACGGATTTCTTAACAGCTATTATTTTTATGTGATCTTTCTTTTTGCTGTGTATGTATGATTGATCTCCTATTATGCTAATTACATTAATTTCTAGTGAGTAAAAGACTAAACATTTCTGCATTTGGAAATGTAAATAGACTCTAAGCCTTATACCACTCATGTATCTAATGATGGGCACATATTTGTACAGTTAGAGAAAAACAAAAGCAAGTATTATCCTAGATTTGACACTGGGCATGTGCCTGCATGCTTTTATAGTTTAGTGATGCAGCTCAGTGAATAAAACAGGTTTGTGACTGAATTTGAAATGCTAAGACACAAAGACACATAGACATGAAGCTATATGTGTAAATCCCCAGGCAGATTATATGAACTCTCTGTCTCACGCATTTGGGTTAACGAATAAATGAGACATTGTACACAGCACAACAGTACCTGGAACTTAGTATTCATTCAAGAACCTTCAGCAAGTATGGACTAAGTTAACAGTAATTGAACTAAGCTAACCAATAACTATTATTGGGTCTACTTTGTTGATTAATTCAAATATCTAGAATATTATGTCTATAAGGTTCCTCCTCTTAACTTGAAAACTCTAGTGAGTGAAGATTTATGTTTTAGATCATTATCAATTTTAGCCTGTGACAATGCCCTAAAGAAATGTACTGATGTAAATATTTCCTTTGTGCTAGGGCCCAGTGAGCCCCTAAATAGGCTTCAAGCTTTCCTTCATTCAAGCCGCATTCCTGCTGAGACACAGACTCAGCAGGTGAATGAAGCAAATTAACAGAACATGAAGGAAATAGTTTTGTTATAAAAAGTTTACTTTTTGGTATGCTTACCTAATAAACAAAACAAATAAACTACATGGCCATTCAAAGGCAGGAAGCTCTAAAGATAAATGAAACAGAGAAGTCTAATATGGAGTTGGGCGTACAGACCCCATTTGAAAAGAGGCTTTGAACATGAACTAAGCAAAGGGAGGCTTTCAGAGTAAGATTTAATACATGGTTATCTCTTTGTAATCATGAGCTTCACATCTTTGAATTCAAATAATCATTGATCAAAACTATCTGGGAAGGATTTGCCTGGCATGCATATGACCTTGTATTCCATACCTACCACATCTAAAGCTTAAAAATAAAGGCTGTGAAATTATTTTGTCTATTATTCGTGTCCTTATGACCTAAGCAATTTAGTGTAACAATAATTTACAGGGACACTAGATTATGGCAGCTATTGTTAGTAACCTAACAATGACTTTGAATATAAGGGAAGATGTACAGAGTTTATGTGTAACTATTGTTCAACTTCATATAAATAGTGTATATATGACAAGAAGGAGGTCCAGGCATAAACCCCATCTATAAATAACACTGAGAAACACAAACTTTTCAAGACACCTTCCCCAGTCAGGTTTGGGGTTTATTTTTTATTGGTCAGACAAAAGGTGTGGTAGAATGGTGGTTGGTTTCTGAGTCTTTTTTCCTCTGCCTTTAAGGGAACTGCTGCTTACATTCCTGGCCAAAAGGACAATACCATCTTTTCCCTTTAACCTCGTTCAGATTTTTTTTCTTTTTTTTTTTTTTTAATTATTGGCAAGAAATGTATAATCTGATTCTGTCCTGACATTACTATTTCCAAGTTATACACAACATGTTTGAGCATATGGTCCTGCTTCTTGGATCTTTTAACCTTTATTTATTTTAGATGCACCAGGATGTAATGGGTCATTTGGAGGAACTGAACACTTGGAATGGCAGCAAGTCTGGGTGAGGCCATCTGGATATGGAGGAAAATGGAAGTGTCTTTCCTCCTGAAACATAAGTTGAAAGAGGGCTAAAATCAGTATGAAAATGTATGATTATGTTAATCAAAATAGTGTATATTAGTCACCTTTCAGGCTGTTGTGGTAAACACCAACAAAAGATGAAAGGAATATATCATTCTGACTCTCAGTTGGGAGAGTTACCGCAGGAGCTTGAGACAGTTGATCCCATTCCTTCCTCAGTCAGGATTCAGAGAAAGCTGAATGACAGTTATCAGCTCACTTTCTACCTTTCCTTAGGTCCCGGAGCTCAGCAGTGGATGCTGCTGTCCACAGTAATGGTGGCATTCCTACCTCTGTTAATAGTCTAGATAATTTTTCAAAGAAATACCCATAATTTGTCTCTTAAGCAATTTCAGACTGTATCAAGTTATCCATTAATATTAGCAATACACAGAATATATATTGTTTAAAATAGATGGATGGACTGGCAAGATAGAGAGCTGCACAGGTATTTAAAGCAGTGATGATCTATGTTCTGGAAGCGAGTATTCTAGAATAACCCAGGAATTTCATAACTCTGGTTTCTCCACTTCTAGAAGTGCATCCAATGTGAACAGAATTATTTCATTTTCATTTACATGGGGTTGGATTTGATCAGAGTGCCCTGAAGCCTATCTGCATGCATGGTTAGAGTGATGATGACTGAAACCTGGAGAAACTACCTTGTAATGATAGGTTGTTTTGAAACTGCATTGCTAATTTAAGTCCTTTTAGACTCTGTGTGTTGATGACCAGCAGTCTTACAGCAGTAAATATGAACAATGGTTGCTTTTAATTATTAAACCTATCTAGCATAATAAATGATATGTGATCATGTGCTCTGCCTTCCCCAGGATTTGAATTTTATGTTTCAAGAATACTTATATGGGGAAAAAAAAGCACATAGGGACAAATACAACTTCACACACATACCCATGTGTACACACAAATGTCTATGCATGAATGCAAACATATGTCTATCTACATTTTTTAAAGAAATTCGCAGTATGAAATAGTGACAAGATAATAAATACTAGAACTTCCTCAGTTTTACTGATGGGAGTACAGAATAGTCCAGTAAATTCAGAAAAAGTACCTTTAGGTTGTTTTTTTTTTTTTTTGGTAAATCTAAATATAGAATACACTATAAATAGGCCATTCCATTCCTGAGTACTTCCCTGAGACAAATGATGCGTATGAAGCATGCACAAGAGTACACATTACAGGCTTTTGTAATGGGCAGAGGAGAGCCACAGTATCCCTCAAAAGCCAGTTTTAAAACAGCTTCAAAAACCTGGAAGTGGAATGATATATGATAAAACCTTGGTCCTAGAAGTGTGTATTGTGTGATTTTATTTCTCTTAACTTCCTGAACAACAACAACAAGGTATATGTGGTCCAGAAAAAGAAGAGTAGCATTTTCTAAGGGTTTAAGTATATACAACTGACACTAATGGGAAAGTAGGCAACAGGAAGAACATTGTTTAATGTGAAAGAATAAATATAAATAACTATTTTTTCTGCTTAGAATGGATATGGCCTAGAACCCCTGATCAGATGTGGCCCATGAAGCTCAGTGTCGAACTGAAGACCCTAGTAAGGGAAACAGGGACTGTTTCAGTCTTGAACTTGATGGCTGACTCTTTGACCCTCCCCCATACATGTCAGGGAGTAATAGCCTGGCTAGATCCCAGGGGAGGGCATTGCAGCCAGCCCTGAGGAGACACAATGAGCTGGGATTGGATGGAAGGGGAGGAGGTCCTCCCCTGTTGGTGGACTTGGAGGGGGCGGGGAGGAGTTGAGGGAGGGTGGAGGAGGGAGGTTTTTAATACTGCTTGTGCAACTCTGCAGGTTTTACAAGAATCAAACATCCTGCTTTGATAGAATAGCCACATAAACCAGTCTTTGGAAAGTATGACTCTGGTACTGGTCAGAGGCCAAATATATCTTCTAAGATTAACCTTTGTCTTCTTACCTCCTTCTACTACATTGCTTCCTCTTCAATGAGTAAGAAAGGGTCTCTGACATCTAGATTCTAATAGCCTTGAGCAAGCTAAGGCATAGAGCTAGTGAAAATCATAGCGAACTAATATAAGAAGAACCTACTTTAAGTAGAAATCAAGCCATCCATGAAACTATACTTACATGTTTTACTTTAAGGTTAAAAAGTAGAAATTGTGGTACATCTACACAATGGAATATTACTCAGCAATAAAAAGCAAGGATATGAAATTTGCAGGTAAATGGTGGAAAGTGGAAAGAATCATCCAGAGAGAGCTATCCCAGAAGCAGAAAGACACATATGGTATAAACTCATATAAACATATAATATAGGATGAACCTACTAAAATATGTACACCTAAAGAAACTAATCAAGAGGGAGAACTCTGGCTAAAATGCTCATACCCAACCAGGAAGGCAAAGCAGATGGATATCAGAAGAAGAAGAAAACAGGAAACAAGTTAGGAGCCTGTCACAGAGGACCTCTGAAAGGCTCTGCCCTGCAGACTATCAAAGCAGATGCTGAGACTTATGGATAACTTTTGGGCAGAGTGCATGGAATCTCATGAAAGATGTGGGAAGTAGTAAGAGAGAGAGAGGACAGGAGCTCTACAAGGAGAGCAACAGAACCAAAAAATCTGAGCACAGGGGTCTTTCCAAAGACTGATACTCCAACCAAGTACTATGCAAGGAGAAAACCTAGAAACCCTGCAACAGATGTAGCCCATGGCAGTTCAGTGGCCAAGTGGGTTCCATAGTAATGGGAAGAGGGATTGCCTCTGACATGAACCGATTGGCCTGCTCTTTGATCACCTTCCCCTGAGCAGCCTTACCAGGCCACAGAGGAAGACAATGCAACCACAACTGATGAGAGCTGATAAACTAGGATCAGAAAGAGAGAAAGACCTCCCCTATCAGTGGACTTGGGGAGGGGCATGCCTGGAGAAGGGGGAGGGAAAGTGGAATTGGGAGAGGTTTATGAGGGGATACAAAGTGAATAAAGTGTAATTAATAACAAAAAAAAAAGTTTACTCCTATCAGGTTTCATCAATTCTATCTGCATTGTCTTCCTCTGTGGGCTGATAAGACTCCCCTCCCAGAGGAGGTGGTCAAAGAGCCAGCCCCTGAATTGATGTAAGAAACAGTCTCTGTTCCCCTTACTTGGGAACCCACATGGACACTGAGCTGCCATGTGCTTCATCTGTGCAGGGTTATTGAGGTTATCTCCCTGAATGGTCCTTGGTTGGAGTATCAATCTCAGAAAAGACCCCTGGGCCAGATTTTTGGTTCTGTTTCTCTCCTTGTGGAAATCCTGTCCCCTCTAGGTCTTTCATCTCACCCTGCTTTCATAAGATTCCCTGTACTCTGCCCAAAGTTTGTCTATGAGCCTTAGCATCTGCATTAGTACCTGCTGGGTAGAGTCTTTCAGAGGCCCTCTGTGGTATATTCCTGTCCTGTTCCCTGTTTTCTCCATCTTCCAAAGTTTGCCTTTCTGAATGAAGATTGAGCATCTTTTCTAGGGTTCTCCCACTTGCTTAGCCTCTTTAGGGTACATATTTTAATTAGAAGGTGAGGAGGACCTCACCTCAATGGACTGGGGAAGGGGCAGGGGAGGATAAGAGGGAGGGAAGTCGTGATTGAAAGCACACAAGGGAGGGAGTTACATTTGGGATACAAAGTAATAAATTGTAATAAATAAAACAATTTTTAAATGTTCATTCCTGTATTTAATTGATATGTTTTAAATAGCTAGTATTCAAAATACATTAACATCAGCACTTTATAAAATAGCTTACAATTTAAACAAGGAAACCTATAAACATGATTGTGTTTGTTAGGGCCTCAGTTTAGCAATCTGCTCCTCATAGCATACTGAAAGCAATATTGCTGCTTCTCCAATAAAGCACTCTATAAATCATGTCTGAAAATACGAAGTTCAATATTACTGAGGTTATCATTTGAGTCAAAATGATGACAATCACCATTTTTGTCCTCTGGACAAGCAGATGAGGCACCTGTCAAGGATCCTCTCATCTTTGATGCAGTTGAGTGTTGAACTTTAAAATGTATAGCTAAAATATCTACCTGGGCTACTGCCAGATTAGAATGCAACAAAAGGTTATAACATTTCTTTTTACTTTCTTGTCAAATAGACTTTTCTCCTGCTTGAGAAGTTGAAATCTAAAGTACATGACAATGAGAGGGCAAATGTCATTAATAAGGAAGGGCTTGTTCCAATATTCTGCACAGACTGAGACATTGAATCCTGGCCCTCAAAGAAAAAAATAAAGACAGTTTTGTTGTTGTTGTTGTTGTTGTTGCTGTTGCTGTTGTTGTTGCTGCTGTTTTATAATATGTCAGGCTTGTACTAGAGAACTGTGTGGATATGTAGGAAGACTAATGTGCCCAAAGAATCTACAGAAGGAGCCTGTAATGCTACCATGGTGCCTGTTTCCTAGAAAAATCTAGTGTCACCTGATTTTTACATAGCTGTAAAAAGTATCAGGAAATAAGCACTATCTGCCTAAGATGGTTGCTAGAAATTGAATATCACTGTATAAGTTAGCTATCTCATGCACAGGCAGGTACTGGTAAGTACTGAGAGTATTGATATAGCTGAAATAGGTTTTATTTTGCCTTTTCCTTGGCACAATATTTATATTTTTCTGACTTGTATTTCTCCATTTACATAAAAATAACAAAAATGTACATGGAAAGAGAAATTTTTTGGATTCTTTAATTTTATTTTTATTAATTACACTTTATTCACTTTTTATTCCCCCATAAACCCTTCCCTCCTCCCCTCCCAATCCCACCTTCCCTTCTCCACACATCCCCCTCCCCAAATTTAATCATGAAATATCAGATCTACTAAAATGTTGGCTCCTCTTATCTTTCTTCATTATATAGCTTTGGAATTTTTTTTCAAAAAATCAGAACAACAATAATAACAACAAGAAAAACAAAACAAATTAAACATGACACATGTAACTCATTCTTATCTGTTTTCTGAAGTTTGCAATGAGTTCATAGAATGTCCCGAGTCTGTAAAGTGAGGGCATGACTACTCCAAGTTAGGTTTGAGGAAAAGGTTTTTTATCATAGATATGATGGAGAGGCATCTGGAAGAGACCAGAGTGGGGAGAAAAAACAGTGCGCTAAGTATTACTAGCAGACTGGTCCAGGCCATGAGAAGAGACAAAGAGCAGAGATCCACATAGGAGAACCTGGAGAGAAAGGCAAAGACAGACAATTGAGTGGTCAAAATGACAGGGTTACATGGGGATAAGAAGGCAAAGGAGGGGAAACAAGTGAGCTGGAGACATCTAGGTGAGGCAGAGCAGTGAGAAGAGCCGGGATGCCAGCAGGGATTTGTAACAGGTGTTTGTGATTCTGAGGAATCTTGGATGCAAGCAAGATTGTCACTTCTGAGAAATACGTAAGTGGCTCCTTTGATAGAGAGAAATGGGAAGGTGCCAGAAAGTAAAGTTTCCTTTAGATCCAATAATGAGAAAACATTATTCCCATTGTCATCAAGTACTGATTTGAAGTTTGTCTAAAAGCAGGCGGGGTATTTTATAGGAAGGAAACTCTCCACTCATTTGTTGGTGAGCTCCTCTGTCTTCTTATGCTTAGCTTTGAATCATCAGCATGCGAAAAAACCTGAGAGTGAGTTTTCTTGACTCTAGTAAGCAAAATTTAGCTTTCATATCCTTTGACAATCTGGCAAGCCTCCTCTGCCCTTCTTTTCCTCAGTGGATATCGAGGTTGAGATTCTTTGATAATCTCCTTTTAAATGTCAACGAGTACAATCTCAAGTGAAAAAGTTTTGTGTGTAAAGAGTATCTTGGTGATGGGGAGCCAAGAGATGTCACAAAACCCACAGTATTCAACAGTTCCCATGCAAGCGATTTATTGAGGAGAGACACAAAATGGCTGCTTCTGAGCAGGGTTGGAGACTGACACCCAGCCCATGACAACGGGTTTCATTGTGGGTATGGAGTGTGCACAGAAGGAAAATGTTAGAGATGGAGGTGGGTTGTTGGTGCTGAAGGCAGCGGGGAACCTGGTTCTGAAACATGGGTGATTTTTAGTTGACCAGCATGTTAAAATTTTTTTTGTTTCTCAGTACTTACCAGAACACACACACACACATTGATTGCCTACTGTAATTCTTGCTGCTGGGGCACAGGGTTTCATGTGGCCGACAGACACTTATGTTTTGTTTCAAAAGAATATTCTCAAATTTATAACAAAAGATTACTGGCAATTAATGACTGCTGAGAGAGAGAATCAGTTTTCCCTAGGAATGAGGCTTCAGCTCTGAAGCCACACACGCAAAGGCAAGAGCAAAGGGACTTACCAGGCTGTATGTATACATTTGTTTATTCATACAGCTATGTATAACAGTAATAATTAAAAAAGAAGAAGCCACAGATTGAGAGGGAGCAGGAGAGAGACACTGGGGAAGTTTAAATGAATAGAAGGAAATGGAGAAATGATGTGATTATTTTAGTTTAAAATAATATCAATAAAATATTTTAAATTCTAATAATGGCATGTTTTTTTCTGTGAGATGAAATGATTCCCATAAAAAGAAATTCATAATGTGACTTACATGGTTTTGTTGTTATGTTAGACACAATTACAAGGAAATACATTTCTAAAACTCAAAAAGTGAGATAGCATGGATCGAGTTAATCATGAGAGTGAACACTTCTTTTTTTATTTTTTTTGTTTTTATTTTTATTATTAGTTACATTTTATTAACTCTGCAACCCAGCTGTATCCTGCTCCCTCATTCCCTCCCAACCCCACCCTCTCTCTCTCCTCTACACCCTGCCCCTTTCAAAGTCCACTGACAGGGGAGGACCTCCTCCCCTTTCATCTGGCCCGGGTTTATCAGCTAACTTCAGGACTGGCTGCAATCTCCTTCTCTAACACTTCTTGAGCAAACACTGTGCGATGAGCAGTCATCACCTGGAAACCAATGTCAATGTTGATCTATGATTTAGAGCTGAGAAAAACAAAATCGACAGTACTTACCTTCACTTCAGATTAGTCAAGTCATTCATTCAAACCTGCATTTTCAGCTTTCTGGGAGGACTTTGATATTCCCTCTGCCCATGCATGACTCTTCCACAATCAACACTGATCACTTCCCAAAGATCAGACAGATGATTTCAGTTTCAAACATTTTTCAGGAAAAATTCTATTCCTGCTTCTAACAGCCTTCTTAGGTTGTTTGCCTTTAATAGTAATTTTAGGGTAATTAGTATTTGACAAATATAATATTGCCTTTTAATGTATAAAACAGAATCACAGTTGATGAATCTTCATAAGTACACACAACAATAAAATTCTGTTTAGTCAGCCATATTAATGGAATTATTACTGAAGTAAATGAGTCCTCTTATTTGGTGGGATTTGAATCAGGACATAATTAGATTCTTTATTTGGTATTAAATTAAGCTTCTATTTTTAAAAACTGTCTTACCTCAACATTTGAAAATATGAAAGGATTATGATTAGATCAGTGAGAAACAGATTGCCAAGTGCAATTGAGGGAAGTAACAGTTGATCTAACTTGACTAGCCCCAAGTTGCCAAGCTGCCCACGAAGCCAGGGCCTTGTGGAAAACCATCAGCACTGTCTCTGAGGTTCAACGTTAATATTTTATAGCATAATTAAAACTTTGCTTATTACCTTGATGTTGGTTGTGCATGTGTCTGTGTGTACTTATACACACATACTCACCATTATCGTCACTTACTCGAGTCATTTTGTCCTTTAGCCATGCAGGACCCAAATTGCAAACAGAAGAGATCAAGTCTGACCACTGCTCTTTTTCATCCACTATTCCATTGTGCTTGACCTAATTTAATTTTGTATGAGATCGTGAGATTTAATAACCAATTAAAATATTTTCATCTTAATTGCATGTATCAAAAGACAACTCACAACATTAAAAAAATTGTCCAGAGTTTGGTTACAGGGCCACAGATACAAGTACTATTTGAACTCAGAGCTGCAGATTCTATTCAGTTAACACCTATCTCAACCCATATTCATTCACGTATTCTTAGAAAAAAAAACACCAAAAAATCTCTTATCCATGCATTCTGTTTGGCTATAAGTCTCAGCCTTTGCTTCGATACCTAGATCAGAATCTTTCAGAGGTTCCTGCTATGTTCCCTGTCTTCCCCTGCTTCCAATGTATCTCATTTGTCTTTCTGAATGAGGATTGAGCATCTTCCCTCAGGTCTTCCTTGTTGCTTAGCTTCTTTAGGAGTATATATTTTAGTATATTTATCTTATATTATATGACTAATAACCATTTATGAGTGAATGTATACTATGTGTGTCTTTCTATTTCCGGGTTACCTCACTCAGGGTGTTCTTTTCTAGTTACATCCATTTGCCTGCAGATTTCATGATTAATTTGTTTTTAATTGCTGAGCAGAACTCCGTTCTATAAGTGTACCACAATTTCTGTATCCATTCCTCAGTTGAGGAAAATATAGGTTGTTTCCAGCTTCTAGCTATTACAAATAGAGCTGCTATGAACATGGTTGAGCAAATGTCCTTGCTGTATTCCAGATACATGAGTAGGAGTGGTATAGCTGGATATTGAAGTAGCACTATTCCTACATTTCTGAGAAAGCCCCAGATTGATTTCCAAAGTGGTTGTGCAAGTTTACATTCCTAAAGAAGCTAAACAAGAAAGAGAACCCTAGGGAAGATGCTCAATCCTCATTCAGAAAAGCAAATGGGATAGACATCAGAAGATGAAGAAGACAGGGAAAAAGAGAAAAGGCCCTATCACAGAGGGCCTCTGAAGGACTCTGTTGATCAAAGTATAGAAGCAGAGGCTGAGACTCATAGCTAAATTTTAAGCAGAGTGCAGGGAACTTTATGAATAAGGGGGAGACAGAAAGACCTGAAGGGGACAGGAGTTACATAAGGATACCAACAGAGCCATAAAAATTGGGCCCAGGGGATCCTGCAGAAACTGATACCTCAACCAAGGGCTAGGCATGGAGAGGACCTAAAACCCCAGCTCAGATGTAGACCATGCACTGCTCAGTTTCCAAGTGAGTTCATTAATAAGGGAAGAAGGGCTGTCTTCTGACATGAACTCAGTGGCCAGTTCTCTGATCCCCTCCCCCTGCGGAATACAGCCTTGCCAGGCGACAGAGGAAGACAATGCAGCCAGTCCTAATGAGACCTGATAGGCTAGGGTCAGAGAGAAGAGGAGGAGAACCTTCCTTATCAGTGGATTAGGGAAGGGGTATGGGGGAAGAAAAGACAGGGAAGGTGGGAATGGGAGAAGACAAGGGAGGGGGCCACAGCTGGAATACAAATTGGATAAATTGTAATAAATGATGATGATGATAACAAGAAGAAAAACAAATAAATAATACTAGTTCTTGTAATAGAAAATAAGACAGGATCTAAAGGAGTTTATTAAACGTTTCCTAGGAATTAGCCTAAATTCATCTTTCTTGATTGTAGTTTATACTACAATACTATCAAGGCAAATCCCATGGCCATGTTCTATGTCAGTGGGACAAAGAAATTAGGCAGGAACAGCTGGGAAACAAGGAGAACAGAGAATAAGCTCAATCACATAGAAGACTACCTGTATTCTGTTTTTAAGACATATTTATTGACGAGCTGTGGTAGTACACAGCTTTAATCCCAGCATTCTGGAGTCTAAGGCAGACAGATCTCTGACTCTGAGACCAGCCTGTTCTACTGAGAGCATTCCAAGATACACAGAGAAACTCTGTCTCGAAAAGACAAAGTAAATAAAAATAAATAAAATAAAAAGCTAATTTGCTCTATAAAGACTTCCTTACTTTTTGCTTTAGGAATATTTTGCCCAAGTATTGTATGCCTTCTGAGGCCAGACAGGGGTATGTGATCACCTGGACCTGGAAAGCACAGTTGGTTGCAAGCTTCCATGTGGGTGCTGAAAACTGAAACTGAGTCTTCTGAAAGAGCTTAATTCCTGAGTCATATTCTTAGCTCAAACCCTACCCCAGGTATCATCCATCTGTATTCTTTCTTTGAATACACAGAGGAGAATTTTTTTTGCTCATATATCTGTAAAGATAAATGAAATTATAATTACAAAATGATTTAAGCATACTATAATACAATTCAAAAATTCCCAGATTGCTGTGCTTAGTAAAATCAAGCATAGAGTTTTTTTATTAGAGTTTTTTAAAGTATGTTGTGTGCATGTGAAAAGATGGGGGGGGTGAAATACCAGGGTAGCATTCATGAATCATGCAATGTTTGTAAAAAATAAAATATGTGTGAATTAAGATTTCGATTAATGTGCTAATTGAGTTTATTTCTTAATTAGATCGATTTAACTAAATTAGATTGATCATTTGCCAAACTTAGACATATCAGTTTGTTATATTAACATCTTGCAGCATTGCAAATTACAGCACAAATAAGTTTATCTTTTCACTCATATTCTCCAGTGCTTACAAGATTGGCACCAACTGCTAATATTCAATTTTTTCTAAGGTACATTAAGCATATTTTCTTCACTGAAGTACCCAGAATATTGTTTAATGTTATCACATATGCTTTGCCTCCCTGCTGAGGGAAAGACAGACCCTCATGTGGAATTCACACAGAGGGAGTAGAAGAATTGACTGAACAAGCAGATGTGGGTAAGATCTAGCCTTCTTTACTCAGTCACTTCAGTCCAGTGGACGAGCATTGTTCAACAGAATGAGACACCTTCGCTAGAGTCCACCATGCTAAAACAAAGATTTAGTGAAAAGATTCATTCTGTTTTAAATATGATTCTCCACACATTTTGAAAACAAAACAAAACAACAACAACAACAACAACAAAACAAGCTACTTTCATTAGTCACATGATTAAATGCTTAGTCATAATAGTGGAGTTTTTCAAAAGAGATAATGTGGAAGAAATGCTGAGATTGACAGCCTGTGCAGGATTTAAGGAACCTTGGGGAGTTGTAAAGGAGGGCATTTCTACCCCTAAAAATTTGTCCTTTTAGGATTTGCAGGTATGAGCTGGACAAAAGCCTCAGGCAATAAGTGCCTACCCAGCCACTGAAGCATAAGGATTTAGCTTCAGATCCCATTAAAACCACTCCATGTTCATATACATCCATAGCCCCAACACTGGAGGGACAGCACAGACAAGTAGCTCTTCTAAGTTTACTAGCCAAGGAGCTGAGCAAAGCTGTAAGCTCTGGATTTATTGAGGGACACTGTCTCAAAAATTACACTAAGGAGAAATAGTTGGGGAACCACTAGACTCCCCATGCAAGGACATGCATGCACATGAGCACACACACACTTCTGTACACACAATACACATATACATCTGTCCACATAGTACACATACACGTCATCTGTAAACACAGTACACATACAAATCTGTACACACAGTACACATACACATCTGTACACATAGTGCACATGCACATCTGTACACGCAACACACATACACATCTCTACACACAGCACACATACACATCTATACACACTGTACACATGCACACACATACATGCATTGTTTTAAAAAACACCCAAATGTGTTATTGAAAAGTTCAAAGTGGTTGTCTAATGTGGTGATTTAAGCATATTCAATAAATTACTCAGGAAGCTGATTAAAGATGACCTTTAAGGGTAAGAAAAAATCAAACTCAGACTTACTACTTGGGAGACATTTCTTTGCTTAAAATACTGGATGATTAAAGGAAGATGGAAGAAGAGGCCAAAATATTTCTAAATGAGAGAGAGATAGAGATCATAGGTTCTGTGTCAACCATCCTGCCTTCTTCATTTTGCTCTCCAACCTTACTTATTAGGATTTTGCCATTATGTAATCTTTCCTAGTAACCCATCCTCCAGAAATGTATGTTTTTAAAGTGTGGCAATGTATATTTTTCATAATGTAGTCCCATGCATTTAAGATTGGAGAGCCTGTCTTCATCCCTATTATAGCAGAATAATTATTCACTAACTGGAGTTAACATTGTACAACAGCTAAATTAGAATTTGCAGAATCCTGCTTTTAGAAATAGGTATAGAAGAAAGCCGTTCTGATACTTTGGTCAAGATTGTTGGACACACTGTCTCATAGAACCTGTCAGGAGAAGGAAGAGAATGTTTGAGTTATTTAGAGGTCATCCAGCATCACAACTGCAGGTGAGCAAGTGATCTTACTTATTCATCTTTCCATTCCAACTATCCTAATACATGCTCTTTGGTATCTGAAATTGATTACTCGAGGCATAGGTATGATTCTGGCCCTAGATTAAGTAGATCATTGTGAAATAACACCTGCTTCTTAAGAATGCACCTGTTTCCAATTCTTGTTGTTTCCAATAGACGATCTCTCGCTCTTTCTCTCTCTCCTCTCAATCTCCCTCACACACATTCATATATGCAATTGGATGAATATATTATGCATTTCAAAATAAATGTAGCAAAATGTACTTGAAATGTACTTGAATTTCTTGAAATAGAAATGACAGATCAACAAATGACGAGATAATAGCAAGGCCGGGTATCCTCCTTCTATTCACGGGAATTTATCAGGCTTATTTTCCTTAGTCTTTTCTTTCAGAGTGAAAATAAGGGAAAGAGTAATAGAGGAAGATTCTGTAGTAGCACTGTCGGCTTTAAGCTTCCAAGGGAAAGTCCTGAGTCTCCCAGCTCCCAGCCCATTCAATATTCCCGTAACAAACCTTTCCGTAGAGGCTCTGAGTCCTTCGTTCAATTCAAAGGTGAATGACTGAAAACCTCAGTGATACTGAGAGCTTTCACATCAGTGATGCCTTGCTGCTTTTTCTGTTTCCTGATCCCCTCTATGGGAACTTTTTCTCTTAAGCTCCTGACCAGGATTTTAGTTTTTAGAAATGGTTTTCATACCTGGTGAGTAATTTTGCAGCTCTCTCTTCAGCCTTCATGCGCTTTCTCCATGCCCAGAACATTTGGTTAGGCATGTTAATCACAAATACAAAGAAGGACACACTTTATTTTAATGTTTAATAAGTTTATAACTCTTCAGATTAATTCCTGCCATGCAAATGTAGGCGATCATTACGCTTTCATGCCACATATATCTCAGATGAGAAAGGTCTCCATTTGCACCAAGATGAAATAGCAGAGATGCAGAAGAGAAAGTGTCTTCTTTTCTCTTTAAGAAAAGATTAGTAGTTACAATTAAAAATCACCTCTGCATTCAGGACCTCAGAACATGCTGAAGTCTGACATACTGTCCACAGCTATATGTGTTTTCAATGCCCTGTGACATCACCACACTCGCAGAAAGCAGCCAGTAACTAGAAATGAGTGACAAGGTGCTTTTCATCTTTGACGAAGAAATATTTTCTGTGTCAAAATATCTCACCAGAGGAGTAATTTTCTCAGTGTGCTTTTCTGGTCCTGAATGCATTTTGCATAATAATAGAAAGAGGAAAGTTACTTCTGAATGTTGCTTAGTGACAAATAGCAGATTCCTTGGCTTGGCCAATAAGAAGCGTCTGGATGCTGTCATACTGTAATATCAAGTGATGGAGACCTTCCGAGATGTGGGATATTTATATACTGGGGAAATAATTTGTTTGTTATTCAATAAAATCAAAGATATTAAAATGCATTATGGTATAATGTTTTTAAAGTTTTAAAAATTACCTGAGGATTGAATCATCCAATGCTGAAACACTTTTTAAGGATTTAACCACCTAAATTTTTAAGCACAGTGACCAGAAAAATAACCATTACAGTGCAATTGCTGTGTGATAGAACATGCCTTGTCACTCAGAATATGGGCTGCCTTCCTCTCAGACCACTTTCACAAAATTGATAATTATGCTAGGTGATTACACCAAAATGAGCCATTTAAAAACAACTATTCATGAACTTTAAATGGTTTTTATTTGTTTCTGTGTTCATGGATCAGTAGGATTAACATAGTGAAAATGGCCATTCTGCCAAAAGCAATCTACAGATTCAATGCAATTCCCATCAAAATACCAACACAATTTTTACAGTCCTTGAAAGCAAAATTCTCAACTTCATATGGAAAAACAAACAAACAAACAAAAAACAAGAATTTCCAAAATGATCCTGGAAGTCTGGTAGTCTGGAGGTATCTCCATCTCTGACCTCAAGCTGTATTACAGAGCAATAGTAATAAAAACTGCATAGTATTGGCATAGAAACAGAATGGTGGATCAATGGAACTGAATAGAAGACACAAATTTAAATCCACACACCTATGGATACCTGATTTTTGACAAAGAAGCCAAAACAATTCAATGGAAAAAAGAGCATCTTCAACAAATGATGCTAGTCCAACTGGATGTCTACATGCAGAAAAATGAATACAGAACCATATTTATCACCCTGCACAAAACTAAAGTCCAAGTGGATCAAAGACCTCAAGATAAAACCAGACACACTAAATCTGAAGAAAATCAAAAGAAAAAGTGGGGAAGAGCCTTGAACTCATTGGCACAGGAGACAACTTCCTAAATAGAACACCAACAGCACAGGCTATAAGATCAACAATCAATAAATGAAACCTCATAAACTGAAGCTTCTGTCAAGCAAAAGACGCTGTCCTCAAAACAAAATAACAGCCTACAGCCTTGGAAAGGATCTTCACCAACCCTACATCTGACAGGGGGCTAATATCAAGAAGTTAAAAAACAACACATCAAATAATACAATTTAAAAAATGGGGTATGGAGCTAAACAGAGAATTCTCTGCAGAGGAATATAGAATGGCAGAGAAATACTTAAAGAAATGCTCAACGGACTTGGGGAGAACAAGAGCTCCACAAAGACCAAACTGAGCAGGGCACAGGGGTCTTGTAAGAGATGGTTTCTACAATCAAGGACCATGTGTGGATGTGGACTGGAACCCCCGCATGGATGGGGCCCATGATAACTTGGTGTAGGGCTGAAGACCCTATTCAGGGAAACAGGGACTGTTTCAGTCATGATCTTGATGGCTGACCCTTTGACCCTCCCCCATATAAGCCGGGGAGTGACAGACTGGCTAGATCCCAGGGGAGGACTTTGCAGCCAGCCCTGAGGAGACATGATAAGTTGGGGTTGGATGGAAGGGAAGGAGGTCCTCCCCTGCTGGTGGACTTGGAG
>CM053747.1:8315110-8335357 GCA_028658305.1 Pachyuromys duprasi
ATCCTATGGTTCCTTTGGTGTAGTTGTTTCCGTTGGACTGAAGTTTTCCTTCTAGTACCTTCTGTAGGGCTGGGTTGCTGTGTAGGTATTGCATGAATTTTGTTTTGTCATGGAAAATTTTGTTTTCTCCATCTATGTTGATTGAAAGCTTTGCTGGGTATAGTTGTCTTGGTTGGCATCTGTGTTCCCTTAAAGACTGCATGACTTCTGCCCAGGCCCTTCTGACTTTCATAGTTTCTGATGAGAAGTCTGGTATGATTCTGTTAGGTCTACCTTCATATGTTACTTGACCCTTTTCCCTTGCTGCCTTTAACATTTTTTCTTTGCTTTGTAGGTTTAGTGTTTTCACTATGATGTGACGAGAGGTATTTCTTTTCTTGTCTAGTCTATTTGGTGTTCTGTAGGCTTCTTTTATTTTGATGGAAATTTCTTTTTTAAGTTGGGAAAATTTTCTTTTATGATTTTCTTAAAAATATTTTCCTGTCCTTTGAGCCTGGAGTCTTCTTTTTCATCTATTCCAATTATTCTTAGGTTTTGTCTTTTGATGGCATCCTTAATTTCTTGGATGTTTTGTGCTGGGACTTTTCCGATTTTTTTTTTCCTTGAGTGAGGAGTCCATTACAGCCAGTGTATCCTCAGCTCCTGGAGATTCTTTCTTCCATCTCTTGTATTCTATTTTTGATGCTTACCTTTGTGGTTCCTGATATTTTCTCTAAGTTCTCCAGTTCCAAGTTCTTCTCCCTTTGTGTTTTCTTTAAAGTTTCTAATTCCGTTTTCATGCTTTGTACCGTTTCCTTCAACTGATTGACTGTGTCTCCTATATTGGTTGTTTCCTCTCTGTTTATCTTTAATTGTTCCTCTATGTGGGCAGTTAAATTCTTCTCCATTTCTTTGAGGGCCTTGTTCATTTCCTCTTTTTCTCTCTCTTTTTGTTCCTCCAATATCTGCATAATCTTAGCTTTAACATAATTTTCTTGTGTCTCTGCTGAATTAAAATCTCCACTGCTTCTGGGTGTTTCTGGTGGGGCCATGGTGTCCTGATTTTTGTTGGGTGAGTTCTTTTGCCGATTTCTGGGCATTTGTTTATATATAATCAAGGAGCTGTTTTTGCTTTAAGGCTGAACTTCAGACTGGAACTGTCAATCTCTTTTGTCAGGAGTATTCTTCAAGAAGATCAGGGAGTTCCGGTGGTTTGTTAGTGTGTGTGTTGTTGTCTCAGTTGAACTCTGTTGTGGGCTCTGTGTGCCCAGCTTCGTGCTCTGTGCTAGAAGCTGTGAGCACTGCAGGCTGGTCACCCTTCTGGTCTGGAGGCTTTGCTCCTCACTCTGTGCTAGATGCTGAGTATCCCATTTTGAGATGTCAGCTGGGGGCTCTGCACTCTGCCCTGGGCTTGCTGTTAAGGGCTCTCCCCTGGACTGGAGACTTGGCGACCCCTTCAGGGCCAGGGGCTGTGCACACACAGTGGGTCTGGATTGGTTGCAGGCATTGCCGAGCAGTGTATATCCGCTGTATGCAGGCCTGTCTGAAATGGTGCCCAAGGCCTTCTCAGACAGGCCTGTTGCTGGCGGTCCTGAGCAGTGTGTGCCCCTCAGTGTGCAGGCCAGTCAAAATGGTCTCCTAGGCCCTCTCAGTCTGGTTCATGTACCCACACACACACTTGGACTGAGGTGGTTTCCGGCAGATGTGATTGGTGTGTGCCTGCTGTATGTCTGCCAGGTCTTTCTCTGACTGGCCCGTGGACTCACACGGACTGAGGTGGTTATTGGCGGACTCGCAGTGTGCAGGTCAGTCAAAACGCTATCTGGTTCCTCCTCCGTCTGGCCCAGAGGCTGTGAGACCCAGTCTGGTATTGTGTCTGTGGGCGCCCAGCGCAGCTGCTCCTTCAGATCAGAGCTGTGTGTCGCTGGTCACCCAGAGATTTTTCTGGGGAATAACTGGGTGTCCCTAGGAATTTCCCACTTGATTTCCTCACAGTAGGAGTTCTACTCACCTGGCAATCACAAATGCTGGTGTTTTAGGTCCCAGAGTTCAGTCTCGTGGTCGCTGCGTTTTTTCTGCTGTCCTACTCCTCAGACACGGTGTCCTCTCCTGGCAGCCATCTTGGATCACTGAGCCTTATTACTTTTCTGTCAAGTATTAATAAACAGCATTTTTCTCTAGATACCTATAGTAAACACAAATATATACATTCATAACATGAATAATTTGATTATGATTAGCATAATCAAATTTCTCAGGCTTGAACTATTTTTGATATAATTTGAAGGTTATATCTCTCTATACATCCATGAAATAACCACCTCAATTTATACTCCATGCCTATAAAACAACAATATGTACCCCTTTTTAATATTCCTAGAAACTGCAAAGAATGATTGAGAAATACTATGTTTTACCTTATATATACCTGAACATGTTTCTAAGGATTATTAACTACACACACACGCGCCAAATTTTCTGTAGGCTTTCACAATGCTTAAAGTATCTTTATAGATAACAGAACACAAGACTGTGGAATAAAATTATATTTTAGCCAGGAACAAAGAATTTTCCAGTTCATTTTTTTCTGATCTCATTACTCTTCTCAAGTGAAATATGTTGTATGAACTTGAATATCTAAATCCCAGTGAAATTCAAAGTCATGCCTTACATCAATCCAACAAATAAAATTCAAAATTGGAATTAAGTTTTACATAACAAAAGCATTGTACTTTCTCAAAAATTGCAATGCAGTGACTTTTGAAGAAGAAAAATTCATTGTGGGGTACCAGCATTAAACACATCGTGTATTATTTTGAAAACTCATGCAATTGCCTACTTTTTTGTGTGTTAGTGTGTATGTGTGTGAGAAAGAGATAACTTGTCCATCCTCTTTTTCAAATAGTGCATTTAATTAATTCATTTATCTATTTTAATTTATTTAAGTTAATCAGTTAATTAATCATGCTATGTGTGTCTGCTGAGGCATCTCACCATCCTTAAATCGTTTAGGGATAAGTTCCCTCAATGGTAGAGAACACAGCGCTGAATTTTCTGTAGATTTCTCATTGGTATAGCAACATTTCAGATCATGTATGAGCCACAGGAATACCTTGCCTCCATGTGATATAGATGTTTCTCTGACAATATTTTTTCATCTCATTTAGAAGTCACTGTCTTCTTTGCTTGGTAAGGCAGGGCTTTAATCTCAGAACTCTGGAAGAGCAGGGAATGGGGGTAGATCTCAGATAGGGCAAAAGGCAATATGCTTTAGTACAGGTTTAGGAAAACCAGGTTCTACATCAACAAGAACCTCGTAATAAAGATGCCCTGTCTCAAAACAATGTAAAACAAAGCATAAGTCACTGACCTATAGCTGTGGTTAAGAACACTACTGTCTGCCATCAGCAAATTTTATGCTAGGGAAAAATGCCATGGCCTTTCTTTGTTTCTGTTTTGCATTATTGCAAGACACAATTCAAATATTTAAAATGAGATCCTTCGAACCAGGATAAGTTAGTTATTAATGAATATCACAGACTGTTTCACTCATAAACTCTATGGTAAATCAGGGTGGTGGGTCAGAGGATTCAATTTATCCTGGTTCTGGAAGCAACCAAATGAAAATTGAAAGCTTGGAGCTTTGATGACTTCTGTTTATAAAGGAGGAATAAAGATTATGAAGATCGTCACTCTGCTGGTAGGTTGCACAATGGAAGGTCTTGGTAGAATGGGTTCAGCATGCAACGAGGGGTGCTGGAGATAACATCACTCAGGTTTCAGAGGCAGACCTGCTTGCTGCTATGAAATCACCTGATCAAAAGCCTTAACAGTTTTTGTTTTGTTTTCTATTATTGGCCCCCTTTTAAGAAAATAAGTTAACAGGTTAGAAATCAAGCATAAACTAAATAAACCTTAGAATTGCATAGGAAGCCAAGGCCTAAATCAGTAAAAGAGACTGTGAGGAAATCTGTGCATAGTTACCACCATTTTTAGTTGAATTCTACATAATTCCACATACATCTTCATGCCTGTTGTTATCAAGATATTTTTTATTAACTTTTTACTTGACTTAGTTTTGTAAGGTGGTTAGAAGCACTCACTGTTCTTCCAAAGGGTCCAAGTCCTGTTCTCAGCAACATGGTCTAGGGGTTGCAAGTCCAGCTCTAGGGTATCTGATATCATCTCCTGGCCTACATGGTACTTGCATTCTTGCGTATACCACCATAAAGACAGATAATTTTAACAAATTTAAAGAAAAGAACAAAAAACTGTCTATAGAGCTCAAGCCCTTTAAATAAAGATTTGCTCTCATAATTTCAAATTAAAATTTTTATTAAATATTTAATTATTTGGAAAAAATTGGTATTATTTTATGACTGAGTCTTAGTCATACCCAGGGTTTGCTTATTAAATAAGGAATTGATCTTAAAAAGACACCGTAGGAGGAGCATATAATGCCTTGGAATGAAAGACAGCGGCTTGCCCTTGTGGCATTTCCATCCACTGTTTTCAGAGATCTCCCAGCCCTTCTGTTCTCTCCCACCAGCAGCCTCCTCCGTGCAAAGGCAACACTTTCACGCTTCTTTGCCATCTGCCTTGTTCACTTACACCTCACAGGTGTTCTAAGACACCAATCCCTTTTCCCCTTTGCTCTCCAGCCCCATATTTTGTCTAGTTGCCTAAATGATTCCTACCATTGAAGCCACTTTATTTCTTTTGTTTTTATAAGGCGACTTACAACGTTGGCAACACATTTTGCTAACCCAATGCACAGATACTAGTCATAAAGGACAGGATAAAGACGCGGCAAACCACAGACCCAAAGTAACTAAGTAACAAGGAGGGCCGAAAGTTGGAACTCACTGAGAAAGGGAAAAAAGGTGAGACATCAGGAGTGGATGGAGGCACAGAACTGGGTGGGGAAGGGGTGTGAATAGGAACAGGAAGAATGAGGTGGTGGGAGGATGGAGAAAAACAGTCCTGGGACAGACAAGCGGATTGTGAGCGAGCATCTCTGGGACAAGACAAAACCTAGGACAAGGGAAACTCCCAAGACTTTGAGGGTGGCCCTAGCTAAGACTCTTCACAATGGGGGATTTGGAGACAGAACTGGCCAACTCCTGTACCCGAACAACATTTCCTGATGGAAGGATTGGGACACTAACCCAGCCGCAAAATCTTAGTTCCGCAATTTGTCCTGCCTACAAGATGTGCAGTGGTAAAAGATGGAGCAGATTTGAGGAAAGGGCCAACCAATGACTGGCCCAGCTTGAAACGCACGCCATGAAAAGGAACCCATCCCTGACATTATTAATCATATTCTGCCATAATGGCAGACAGGAGCCTAGCATAACTCCTCTGAGAGCCTTCACCCAGCAACTAATGGAAACTGATGCAGAGAACCACAGCTAAACATTAAGTGGAGCTCGGGGAATGCTGTGGAAGAGGAGGGGGAAGGACAGATTGAAGGAGCCAGAACAGTCCAGAACACAACGGCAAAACTTTCGGGATCAACTAACCTGAGCACATAAGGTCTGACAGAGACTGCACTGCCAAGCAGAGAACATGTGTGGGAGAGGTCTAGGCGCTCTGGTGTATGTGTGTAACATTTCTGAAGCTGGGTCTTCATGTGGGACTCCTAGAGCAGGAGCAAAGGCTGTCTCTGACTCTGCTCTCTGTCTTTGATCCCTTAACCCTAACTGAGCTGCCTTGAATGGCCTCAATAGGTGGGCTTAGTCTTACTGCAACTTGATATGCCAAGGATGGCTGATATCCATGGGAGGCCTTCCCTTTTCTGAGAAGGGGAGGAGGAGCAGGTAGGAGATGAAGTGGGAAGAAGGAGGGACTGGGAAGAAACCAGGAAGTTGCAATCAGGATGGAAAGTACATAAATAAAGTAATCAATAAAAACGTATCTTTGGTATATTAGAGGAAAGTGTGTGTGTGTGTGTGTGTGTGTGTGTGTGTTTGTGTGCATGTGTCTGTAAACCTGGATAATGGACCCCCATATCTGTTATTTTAACTAAATACCAAGGCATATTTTAGAAGGAATGTTACTTCCTGATGGTAGCAGATAGTCTATATAAATGAATCTACATGTGTTATTCAGAGGCCACTGACATCCTTCTACAGATGTTGACAAATTGGTTAGCAAATTTAGCACACAGACAAACACACACATAGACGCATACCTTCCTCTAAGATAACCAAGATGATTTTTGTATTGACTAAGTTATTTATTTACTTTACATCCTGATCATAGCTTCCCCTCCCTCCTCTCCTACCTTCTGGGATGAAGCTGATGATCACTGAATAATCATAAAGCCACTGAAGCTGCCAGGCAGTTTGCCAATATTCAAATCTCTTGTGTCCCATCCCAAAGAAAGGCATCATCCATTTGTCTTTTAGCTCTTATGGCCAGGACATAAATCATACCAGGGTCCTGGGAAAGAATGAGATAGTAAAATCCCGTTAACATATTTCTAAGCCGTTCTTGAATTTCTTAAGGATTGGAGGAATTTCTTAAATATGTTATTTCTAAAATATGTTGAAGATAATTTTTATGTAATATATAGAGTTACAAAAACGAATACTTTTTGTACATCTACATTTGAAAATTCTCAAATATATTCCTGTTTTTGAGGAAGATAATTCTGAAGGAGAGGATTAGGAAATTAATTTTAATTCATGCCATTTCCTTCCACAGTTTACATCCTCATGAATTACAGAAAGTAAAATCGTAACAGCCAAATCAGCCCAATTAGTCTTCACTTTTAAAAATAATTTCTTTTTTAGCAGAATGAACTAACACCCTTCTATCCCATGATGTGAGGCTAATCCCTCTATTCAGGAAGGAGCAATTGGAGAGGTTGGTGATAACAGACCTGGCTCCCTGAAGCCTGGAGCCAAATGACTCTCTGCCCTGGCATGCTGCCAGGCTACAGGCCTTCTTTCCATGGGTGTTACCTTATTACCATTACTTGCCTGACCTTTGTGCCTTGACACCAGAAGTGCTAACAGCTGTGGTGCCTGTGGTGGGCAATTGGGGAAACACCTCTTTCCAACCCTGGTGCCTCTAGCACACTCAAGCACTCTGCAGAGAACAAAGTCTGCTAAGCCGGTTGCAACCTGCTCCTTCCCCCATGAAGGGTTTTTCTGTTCATGTCTGAGAAGCACTTTTGTTCCGTGACATTGGATTTATGAAGATAAAAGATACTCTTATTTTTTTTTTTTTTTTTAGATAGAAAGTACGTGTGGTAAAAGGGCAGTGCTAAGGATGGTCTGGGTGCTCATGGTATTGTAAAATAAAATGTTTCAGCAACCTGTTCATTCTTGGTTTGGGTGTCTGCTGCAGACAGCCCTATAACCCTCACCACTAAGGACGCCAAGGATTACAGGAGGAAAAGTCTACTTATGTTGAGGTTGAATAGAATTCTTAACTAATAGTGACAGACCTACCAGTGTGACTTAGAGTGGCTGTAACTAATGGTGGAGCCCTGGGCTACCAGGTAATGAAAGGGGTCAGAACGAAATGCACATGTGAGAGAAACGAGTCCAGATAACAAAGGGCCAGTGAGACTTTAGAAAACTTTATTTTTAGGACATGGCTGGTCGGATACAGGGTTATTCGTTATCAGTGTGTTTCTACCATAACAACAAGTTCTGATAGCTGGGTCCGCAGAAGAGAATGCTGTCAAAGGCCAGCCACTACACAGTTATATTGCACATATGATGCTTCATTCACTATGCAGTTAGTATTGTTATGATTTGTATCTTAGAAATAAGATTTGTTATTTGTTCTTTGAATTCCTAAATGGCCCTGGCTAGCATGAAATTGACTATGTAGAGCAGACTGGATTCAAACTTTGGGTGATCCTCATATTTCTTCCTCCAGAGTGCTGGGATTTCAGATGTGCACCATGACACCAGCCTGTCAGTGATAATCACTAGTTACTGTGGCATTCCCAACAAAGGGCCATTAAGGCTCACAGCCTGGGGCAGCTTCCACTGATATTGACTTTGGAAGTAGCCTTGGAAAATACATGACCTGAGGTTGGAGAGTCCTCCCATAGAGGAACAACCAATGGCATGCTTGGAGATGGTGTGGGGGAAGCTGATTGGTCACCCAATCCTATATAAAAATAACATGCTCTTTCTTCCAGAAATAAACATGTCTGCAGCCACAAGCATTCACTGTGTCTATGTGATGACTCTGTGTCTCTCACTCCTTTGGCCTAGAACCCCTTTCCTCACCCCGGGCTAGACAGTTGGGAGGAGCACCAACAACTTACATACTGAAGAAAACTTAGAAAATTGTCTGTGACAATCACCTTACTAAAAGAATTTTTAGGTGTGAATGATTCAGTCACATAAAGCCCACATATAAAGATTTGTTTCTATTGATAACAAGCATTCCAATACAAAAAGTCTTAAAGAGTTTTAAAGTTCGCAGCTGAGAGATATTTCAGATAAATTCTTATTACTCACTCTCAGTAAACAAATGGAAGGAAAGTGGGGCATAATGGGAAAGGAACTGTAAGGGTGGTCAAACTGTCATAGGCTTTAGTTTTTGTTCTCTTGATATGTTGTTGAAGACTAGAGTATGGGACTTCATACAGTCTGAGAGTGACTAGAGTCTCACTAGCCAATTTGCCAGTTTGGGATACATTCTCTTGAACCACCCTCTGAAATCAAGCTACTAGAGAATTTATCTTTAGCTTTACTGTTATAATTCATATCAAAATGAAAGCCTCAGGTGAATGATATATAAATCAGTATATTAAGTAGGATAGTATCGAATCGTAGAAACCTCTAAAAGTATGGAAACTTGCTATTTTATTTTTATAATTAACTTTCTGTCTGATAATTTAGGAGACAGACACATCACCCATGATGTCCTCAGGGAAGTCTGCAGATTTTTCCATTTCATTGCTAATGAGCCATTTTCACCTGACTTCTGCTCCCATCACTCCCCACTGAACAACCAGCTGTCAATTTCCACAGCTGAATAGGTTTGGAACCAGACAGGTGGCAGCATGATGGGTAAAAATTCATGTGAGTGGAGTGTAGTTAATCTGGAATAAGGATGGCCCACCTGATGTCATTAAATCTGACTGCACATCGTAAATGGTTAACAATGGATAGTCAACACTTAAGGTTTTTAATACCCTTGCAAGGATAGGTGAGAACATTTGACATCAGTTGGGTATCTGAACAGTTCCATGCTCAATGTAAAGTCAATGGTGCTCATTCATAAATGGTGGAATATTTGTCCTGTTTCTATAGAGGAAGGGAGTGAATTTAGTGATTCCAGAATACAGCACTCAACCATTCTGCAACTTTCTAGGTGTGGGTTGTCTGTGCGAAAATAAAAATTCCTTATCTACTGAGTCAGAGTGGGTTTTTGCTTACTTTCCCTCATATAGCTGAATGTGCTTGATAGGCTGTGATAACTACATAAGTCTGAAAACTAGTGTTATAATAAGCATCAATTTATAGGATGTTTTAATGTATCATACAATATTTGTAACTGCAAGACTTAGATGACCTCTCTGTATACAACTATGACCATAAATACCCTGTTGTTGTTGTTTTTCTGTTTAGAATTTTCTCTTAATGACTGTCCTCTTTGCTGAATCATATTCACCTAGGAGGTATCCTTTGATGTTGTAGCACATATGAATTTCTTGCAGGTCACCAGAGAATCAATGACTTAATGATTCAAATAGTTTTAAGTGTCAACTATCCATTAGTATTTAAATCCCTTAAATATAAATAAAATAAAATAAAATTTATAAATACTTAGGGTAGCATAAAGTATAATGCATCTTTTAAAAACCAAGTGAGTAATTGTGAAAATGTGATTATAAAGAGATGTGTTGGGTTCTCTTTTAATTATTTTAATCATGTGAGAAAATTAGGCTATATAAATATATCGTGTTAAAACATTAACATTTGTGTATGTGAGCAACTATTGAGATTTCAAGTATCATTAAACAGAGCAATGACATAAAATATTTAATAAAAATAATGGGCTTGGATTAAATAAAACATTTCAGAGGATTATTTGAATTCACATTCATACCATTTTCTTCGTAGGTATCTTTAGGAGATTGCCATTTAATGCCATTCAAGCAATGTCAAGCATCATTTCTGCATGACTACCACAGGAGGATTACTTTACAGAAACTGCTGCCATTTTGAAGAGTGTGATTTGGACCCTGATTCAGAAAAGAGGTACAGATGTTATTTTCTCTTAAGTAAAATTCATTGAAAAACAATAATAATAATAATAATAATAATAATAATAATAATAATAATAACAAATGTTGGCTCAAATCCAGAAAGAGAAAGCAGTGTGTTGTTTCTGCAGCTTATCTTTTCATAGGACTGCCTTCCTAAGCTAAAGATTAATAATTGCTCAAATAAACTGGGCATTTTGTTTTTGAACCAAAAAACACATCCTTCCTGCAGGTAAAAATAAGCAATAGGATATTGGAGAAAACTTGTAGCCAAAAAATATCACACAATTATGTTATTTTGTATTTTAGTTTGACATGAGCATGGCAGGTAGGAAAGGGCAGCTGCAAATTGCTATAGCTCTGAGCCATGCTATCTTCCTGGCAGGTAGATTTTGTGCTTGTTGGTTTGTGTGAAGATATTAATTAAGCTAGGAGTGCAGGAAGTCATAGGCAGGGAGAGGTGTCCTCAACTACCAGGGACATCCAGGCGTCTCCTACACAGAGATGAGGCAATGATGCCTGCTGTTTGTTCAAGAGTGTTGCATTATTTACATGGCCCTCATCAGCACACAGCACTAAACATTAATTACATTTGTTTGTTCTGAAATTACTTACTGTGGGACTTAGTAATGATTCTTAAAGTGGTAATCCTACATTATTTAAATTACATGAATAAACACATGTCTAATAAACATAACTAAATAGTTACCAATAAATTATTTCAAATCAAAGATGCTGGGCATACTCTGTGTCAATGCCAATGATATATATTTTTAAACAATAAATATAAAAGTTTTAAAATATGTGCAGAATGAATTATTCTCATCTTATTTTTTTTATGAAATAGGTATCATGTCAACCTAATTTAAAGGTTTCCATTCTCTAATTATTAAATTAATTCAAAATATTACAATCTATTCTATGGGTTCAGACTCTTCAAAAGTAGAATAGAAGCAAAGAGATGACAAAGCTTGAGATTATTTTTATAGGCGAGTGTAAGGTAACATGTGATCCAGGCATTTAATTTCATCTTGTTGCCATATGAAAATTCAGAAAGCTTTTCTAGAAAAAATTATATTTCTCCAAATGTTCATGAATTCTACTAAATTAAAACAATTATTCTGTTGATTGTAGACACTAACTAGACCAGGTATCCATCAGTTGAATCTGTCAAGTAAAGCAACCAAGATTATTTTCTTCTTCTTCTTCTTCTTCTTCTTCTTCTTCTTCTTCTTCTTCTTTTCTTCTTTTCTTCTTCTTCTTCTTCTTCTTCTTCTTCTTCTTCTTCTTCTTCTTCTTCTTAATAAAAGAATAGGTAAGTAAATAGGAAACCCGGAGGAAAATCCTGGACGGAAGGTGACAGAATGCCTTTGAAAGGGCTCTACAAATCATGCTCAAAGAGCATGACTTCCATATGCTAGCTCATCATTTTGTGTAACAGTTGGAAGACTTTAACAAGTATTTAGTCATCATAAGTTTGCCTGTCATAAGAATAATCTTAGACTATGTTACAGCAATCTATATTCTATCTACAAATATAAACCTATGGGAAGTTATTTTGTGTACCATTTTATTTTATTTAAGCATAGGAACCTTTAAGTAAATCAAACCTCATATTAAACTTCGAATTCTGAGATATCTATGAACATTACATTGTATATAGGTTCCTTAGTTCAACTTAGCAATTGAATAGATAAATGATTTATGGTTGTTGTGAAGTTCAGAATAAAAAACAAGAGAACATAGTACAACTGCTGAAGGGTGAGAGTCCCAATGCTCACTTACTAATAGATAAAGATGCAATGTAATTTTATGTTAAACATATTAACAATGTAGTAAAATGTTGTGAGTGTCTTGGCCAGCTGTGGCCTAGTACATTAATTCAGGTACCTACCAAAATATATTCAAATTATGGAGTTTAACAGAACTCAAATCAAAGTCTGGGAAAAGGCTTTTGTTAAAAGGAGGTATACGAATGAGGATGTGGAGCCCAGACACTGACCAGGATTGCTGTGGACCCCGGGTTGACAGCATACCTCACTCTTGTCATATCACTGTTCTGAGCAAATAATTGCAAAGCACATCAGTAAAACTGAAACAGTCGGAAAGAGAGGAGTTGCACTGAACATTCGAAAGAGGCATAAGTGAATTAGAATTGATGACTGTGATGAGATTGGGTGACAATGTCACATTAAATAAAGTCTTTTTCATTCGCAGAGTTACATGACATATGTCTCTGCAACCACTAAAAACATTCAGGGGACTAATTGATAGTTCGTCTTGACATGACCAACTAAGCCATTATAAGAGGCAACCCATATTAAAAGGGGTCCTGAGTTCAGCCACGGAGGATAAAACACTTCCCTGGGTAACTTACACAACTATTTCCAGCAGCCATTGGCCCAGGCCCAAGAGAAAGAGTTTCCTTCCATTAGTGAAGGGTCTCTGGGGCTCTTGGGGTTATAGATTTTCGGAATTGGCAGGATTGTTCATTACCTAGTGAAAGTAAACTGGCTGTAACGACATGCAGCCGGAGGGGCGGTCGCTGAGAACAGGAGGGCACAATGTGCTCTGAATTTCACAGCTAGGTTTTATTAGTAATGGTTTCGAAAATACATGGTAGAAATCACTCACATGTATTTGTTAAGTGTATGGGCTGTGTCTATATGAACACCATTGTAACTTGGGAACATGTTCACAGATTATAACTCAGTATGAAATACTAAATCAAGAGGGAAATGCATGGAAGCAGTGAATATCAGACCCTATCAGCAATTTTGCTCACAATATTCTACCACACATGTGCATCAAGACCAATGAAGAGCTGCACCTCATTTATCAAGGAGGGAAAGGGGTCCGTTACTAGAAATTCATTACCTGAAGTATGTGAACTTGTCTGTCTAGATCAACTCAAAGAGAGTCCTTCCCTAAGTTACTAGTCAGTAGACAGGAAATGTCTTATACCATGAAGTTAATCAGTTTTCTTAGTCAATGTTTCTTCTCTCTACTGGTTGTACTGGTGGGAGGATCTATTCAATGAAGTTGATCTTACCTTAATTGTCAGCCTGTTTTCTTAAGCTATATTGGGGAATAAATGCTTCTTAGTTGGAATTCTTAAGGATGGAAAAAAAAGTGAGGTTTACCTATAGGAAAGAGGAGGGAGAAGGAAATTCGGGGTGATGGAGCATGATGCAACACAACCATAAGTTGTCTACGTTAAATCACTATAGTTGCTATAAGACTATGCCAATCTGTCATGTAAAATATGAAGTGTACTGAGAAAATATGAGCTCTAATTAAATGTTATGAAAATAATATACAAAGGATCATTGAAACAGAAGAAGATTGACAAGGGCCAGGAAGATGACCGATGGTATTAAGATGCTTGCAGCCTGTGTTACATCTCAGTTGAAAGGAGATGATTGAATCCCATAATTGTCTTCTGGCCATGCAAGCATACATAAACACACACACACATACTCACACAAGCACTCAAAAACACACGTATTTTAAATCAAAAATAATTACATTTCAATTCCGTAGGACCTTTCTATAATTTTAATAATCAAGAAAAATGCACTTAAAGGGTAAAATTCAAAATGAATGTTCTGGAACATAATTTGCTTTCAGTGTTCATCTAACTCTGTGTACATAAGAGCAATGGAGGAAGCCTGACAGGCCAGAGACATGAAAATTTCCTGGTCATTTGACAATATATCTGGAGATTTATTTCTGTCAGTATATTAGTCTCCAATCGTGCTAATCTCCCTGTTTTAGGACTGAGGGTGAATTTCAAATAGAAAAATGTTTAAAAAGAGTTGTCTCTTTCTTTAAAAATATTCATTTTTTCTATATGTTTTGAGGTATAAATGGCAAATATTACAGCTTAGGAATAAACAGCTTTGACTGATTCATTATTGTAATTTCACCATCTCTGGAAACTCCAGCTACATGTTAACATTTATGAGCCTCAGAGTTTCTTCACTAGTGCAAGTGCATCATAATTTATTTTAGAAGAGGTGTGAGGAGATATAATAGAACGTGACCGTAACCACATCTATGTATACACAGTGGTGTATACATAAAAGCATACATTTGGGGTTTAGTGTGAGGAAATGGTTTAACCGATGGCCTTGCGGTGATAAGAGAAGCACTATGGTTTTTAACTCACCAAGAACAGTGCTCTCCTAAGATTCTAACAAAACCTTAAAGAAAGAGAAGAAAGGGGGAAGGAAGAGAAACATGTGTTAGAGAATAGGCCTTTGCAAAGGGAGCAAAGATGGAAGGGAAAGAGAATGGGAGGGAGTATGGTCAAGGAAAGGAAGCAGGGAGAAAGGAAGAGAAGAGAAAACAAATTATTGTACCCGTTTCTTGGTGTTTGTCACTTATGTGTTCTGGAACTTTTATTGGGTGTAAGAAATAAAAGTGTTAGAATCCAAACTTTTCTCTCTCAGATGATTAGAAGATGGATTTTCAAAGTTCATCTCACTCATTATTGAAACACCTGAAGAGTAGTGCAATTCTTGTTGGCGACCAGCAGTTAGACAAGTGCCCCATTCCTGTATTTCCTGTGAAATCAGAAAGTCGAGGAGTGAAGCAACATAGTCTTTTCAGCAGCTGCCCAAGTGCTGAAGAGTAGCTGACAACCAACACCAGCCATGCTTGTGAGGGAAGTGCAACATAAGCCTTTATGACTGCAGTGGCCAGGGATGTTGTCCCAGATACAATGCCCAGGGCCAGAAGTTGTGTGTGCTCTTTGCCAGGAGTTACCTAGAATTCCTGCACATTCAGCTATGACAGTAAACCTAATTGTGTTCTTTCCTGAAGTTTGTGCCTTCAGCAATTTTAGCAACTGTAAATCACCTCTGTCTAAATTTCTTTTGGCTTCAAATATCTTAACAAGGAAAGATGACTAAAACTAAACACCCACAATCCACACACATCAAAGAGATGTAGAGACCAGTGAAGAGCCTAAAAGCAGAAAGACACCATTACACAGAGGAGGGTTTTGTTTTAAACAGTTCTTGATTTCCCTCGTCTCATTTTGCTTTGCTGTGACTTTGTGATGTTAGCATAACACCACATGGAAAGGGGCTAGAGCTAAGGTCCAGCAGGTGGGAGCACTTGCTTCTCGTGCAGAAGACCCACATTCTCTGCCTAGCACATTGCCAGGCAATGTTTGTGACTTGAGGGAACTTATGCCCTCTTCTGGACACTGTAGCATAAACTGAGTACTTTATGAGGACATGGTGTAATTGCATACACTCAGGTACATACACAAACACATATGCATACTATATAAATAAATATGGTGATGAAACTCTTAAATATGTTAAGTGAATAGGGTTGACCCTAGGCAGGCCTTTAGAAGATGATATAAACCACAGAAAACATTTCTGTCTTATAAGACTTAATGCAAAAAGAAATTGATAGAATACAACAGATAAGTGAGAAAAAAATTGCCCATAAAATTAAATAAATTTAAATTGTTCAGTGTTCTGTTCAAAAACTAAATAATGAAAAATGACTTGACATAGACTTTAAAATCTTAATAAAAACAAACAAACAAACAAAAACAGAATTTCAAGGTGGGTAGGCCAAGATGGTGGCAATCAGCCTGTACCCTACGTGAGAGTCACAGAATCTGGACTGTGATATTGCTGAGTGGAGAGGCAGTTTAAGCAAGAACATCCATATTGAGGCTTCCTGTGTGAGAGGCCAATCAGTTCATGTCAGAGGGAGTCCCTGTTAGAGGCAGTCCCTGTTCCCATTACTAGGGTACCCACTTGGACACTGAACTGAAAACCTGGCATCTTTTAAATGGTGCAGGGCATCACTGTTCTGAGCCAACCATGGTGTGTCTTCACGACTGACTGTCATAAAGCAGAGTTCCATGGTTCTTTATATTAATAGTAGTTTAAGCAAATTGGTAGATTCAGCTTTCATTCATATACTTCTGAGACTTTCTTTTTGGTATGCAATGTGGGGAAGAGGAGAACTATGGATCTTTCAGGGGAAGCTTTTGTTCACTTGTTATTGTGGGACTGTTGAGGAGCTGAAATAGTGACATTTCAAGGATACAACAAAGCTGAGGATTTTAGGTTCCTCTAACAGTGGTCAGTGTCCTTATTTCAAGGGGCAGAGCTCTGACTGGCTTAGATTGATACTGACATATTTGATACATTCTATAGACAGATTCTCTGCTGGAATCAATTCTTTCTACTCTAATCATACTTTTCAAGCAGTTGAGAAGTCAAGGCAATTAAATATTTCATATCTAAAGGTTAATATAATTTTTAATATTGTTTCCCCATTTGGAATATCTAATAATGGTGCTGAAATGCTTTCTCAGTGGGTAAGAGCACATTTAACTATTTCAAAGGGTCCAGGTTCTGTTCCCAGAACCCACAGGGTGTTTCACAAATGTGTGTAGCTCCCATATCATGATATCTGACTCCCTTTCTGACCTCTGTGAGCACCCCCCACACAAGTGGTACACATATGTATATGAAAGTAGAACATTCATACACATGAAATAAAATTGAGTATTTTTTAAAGATAGCTAACATTGGTACAAGAACTCCTGTATTTTCCTTGACAGGAATAGTGGAAAGTCACCCTGTGTCTGTATGACACAACAGTTAATTGTACCATTCAGAGACTCCATTGAAGCATGCAAGTGGAAACACAGAAGAGTGAAATAACTTTCCTAGAGACAGGTTTTCCAGGTGACTGAATCCTCAGTAGTTATCTGAGCTTCCCAGAAGAGTTAATAATAAATTTTCACATTATTCTCCTCACTATAACTTTTGTTTTTTAGGAAAATTTAAAAATGCTATATTCTCAAATCTAAGGGTGAAAACATTATGATCATCAGCTGGTCAGACTTTCATTTCATTTCCTCCCCCTAGTTGTCATATTCCTTTGTTTTGTTTTGTTTTGTTTTGTTTTGTTTTTAGAGACAGGGTTTTTCTGTGTAGCCTTGACCGTCCTTGAACTCACTTTGTAGACCAAGCTGGCCTGGAACTCATAGAGATCTATGTGCCTCTGCATTCCAAGTGCTGGTATTAAAGGCATATGCCGCCACCTCCTGGCTCTCACATTCCTTTTTATTTTCTTTCACATACATACATATAAAATTGCACATATGAACATTGCCCATTTTGCAGCATACAAGTTATTCCATGTGTATGGGTGTTTTGTTTGCATGTATATTCATGCAGCATGTGTGTTCCTGGTGCCTGCAGAGGACAGAAGAGAGCATAAGATCCTCTGGAATGGGAGTCACAAAAGATATAAGCTACTATATGGGTGCTGAGAACTGAACTTGAGTCTTCTGAAAGAGTAGCAAGTGTTCTTAACTGCTGAGTTATCTCTTCAATCCAAACTTTGCTATTTTGTCAACAACTATTTGCTGTCAAGTATGAAATCAATTGCTTGCAATAACCAAAAACAAAGGACTAATGCACACAAGTAATTTTGTCATGAGAGGAATGTTCTTTGCTCTTAAAACTTTGAAGAGTTTCTCACCACAAACACATAAATTCTGAGAAATGAGCTGTAACAGATGTTATAGTCTAGCTCCTCAATGCCTCACAATTTAATAATAGAATACAAAAAATATAGCTGGGCTTCTGCAAATAGGCATGTGTCTACTTTGAATTGAGAATTGGGAGTCAAATTCTTCATGCTGGCAACTGGAAGACAGTGAGCATATTAAAAACTCTACATGCAAAGTAACTGAGAAATATTTCATAAAGTAGCTAATAGCTGGAAAATTGCTGACAAAATATATGGGCCAAAGCCATGTCCCTAACAATATAGTGTTAATTCAATGAGTATTACCTCGTATGGGCAGATACATTCCTGGACAGGATCCTTACATTGACATGTGTTATGGAAACAACTACAGAACAGATTAATAAACTTCTGAAAAAAGTGCCCAGTGTTTCAGTAACAATCCACTTAGTTTCCACCTTAAAATAGATGAAGTAAAATTAGCTTTCTCTCTGCTTTGCTTTTCCTGGTGGTTTATAAGAAGTTTAACTTTATATGTAGGATTCATATTTGTAGCTTACATATTTATATTGAATAAGGCGACCTAAGATATTTGAGCAGTATGGTATTATTATGAATTTTAATATCAATTTTAAAAAGTTGACTTAATTGGTTTATTCAAAAGAATTGCCTTACACTAAATTTAAGGTTAGAACAATAGATACTAAATTCTTCAAATGAGCCAATACTGCCAACAGAGTAAACAAACACTGATGTGGGGCTTTAGTTTGTTTATCTTTTCTTTTTGACTTAGGTTTTCATGTAGTGCAAGCTAGCCTTACACTCACTGTGCAGGCAAGAACAAACTGGAATCCTTACCCTTTTGCCTCAGACTTCTAAGCCTTGAGGTCACATGGAAACACTCTAAGACTGTGTCACATTTCTGAATGTCAGTTTGGCAATCCCTCATGCTCTATTCTGTCCTACTTAAAGTTGCCCAAATCATGAGTGTGAAGTTTGGATAAATAGAAACATTTCCTTTTTAAGAAATATTAAATGTAGTTCAAGTGTATACTTCTTCCGTGTTGTTTGATTTGTGTAGACACTGTGACTATATAGCATTTAACTAAAAATATCAGAATGCCAAGTGATTATTAATGAAACAATAAAGCAAACTCACTTCCATCCCAAGAAATGTTTTCTCTGAAAGTCGTACTAAGTTGCTCCATAGTTATTTCACACATTGTTTGTAAAACAAATTGATTTTTAAAAAGTCTGTACTCTTTGCCATAGATGATATTCAATATTTGCTTCCATATAAAAGAAGCCCCTTTATTTTACAACTGTCACAAATTCAAGATTTTAAAGATTATTCCCATATGATATAAGTAAATGAAGATTGACTTTAGAGCAATTAAGGCTTAGCACTGTAGAGCACAGGCCTAAGCAGATTCCTATAATGCTCCTGAAACCCAGAGAAGGAGTAAGACAGTGCACTAGCCTGTGAGCCACAAAGCTGGGAAGATGCCGATGAACTCACCAGCTGTCCTGTCTGGCTGTAGGGGAGCATTTGAGGGATTGCGGTGGACCCAGGAATGGCATCTACTATCAAGATAGAATTAACTAGAGTCAGATTCTGTTCTGTAAATGAACACTGAGGCTTTGGATGGATTTCCTAATCAAATATGTATATGCAACTTCTTCATCTAATCTTGGCCTAAAAGTGACTGGGACTTTTACGCTGACTTTATACTTCAATTTATTAGAAGCATATGGAGACATGTTAAGGTACACATGTGCATTCACTGAATTTTCCTTAATTATTATATATACTTCCTCAAATATAAGGAAAGATCAATCAAAATATTTCATTAAATTAGCATAAGGACTAGAATATAAGCCACAGCTATAGAAAAGAATGAAAAAAGAAATGATGTCACTGTTTGATTTAACTTTTAATGTTTGTTAATGAATGTTATAAGGTTTATAATAAATGAAAATAATTTATGCCCAACAAAATGTAATTCAGGTGTTGCCTTGGCAACTAGAAAAGGAATTCCTCCACACTGAGAGTGGGAAGATGGTAACAGCAGCAGGTGTGGGATGGGACTGAAGGAGCTCATTTTCAGGTGAGGTCACAAACTGAAGATGTCAGAAGAGTGATGCCCTGGAGTCACGTGATGTCGTGAGGCACACGAGCTGAAGGCATAAGAAGGCTGAACTGGCTTGAGATAAAGTTAGAAGTCTTCTCTAGCGCAACCTAAAATCTAAGACAACAGTTTGAATGGAGTCAGACTATGAAAGAATTAATGTTTTGTGGGTTACAGAGGAAAAAGAAGTAACAGAGGGGCCAAAGAAAGAGCAGGTGCACAACATGAGGGAAGAGTGATGATAGATGAGGACAGAGGGGAGTTTTAACCACAGCACTGGAGAAGGATGGACTGAATGGCCGTGTCCACTCTAGGTCTGCTGAGATAGAAACTTAGAATTGCCATTCCTTATTTCCTGATGTCATGGCTATTGTCAGG
>CM053747.1:8335857-8378183 GCA_028658305.1 Pachyuromys duprasi
AATGAGGGAGGGGGCTATGCATGGGATGCAAAAAACCTAACCTGTGATTGATATAAAAATAAATAAATATATTAACAAAAGTAATAAGGCTACATAGTAATTACCTAAACTGATTGGAGATCATGGGCCTGTACCTATTGGCCCATGGAAGACTGTGTTCAATACGACATTAACAGCACAGAGGCCAAGATCTAATTTTCTTAATATCACAAATGTAGTAATGACATTGTAAAAATACTAAACACACACACACACACAACTAAACACAAGTGGAGAATGCGGGAATCATTTCTATAGATATAAAATTTCAATGTCTAGAGGACTTGCCCTTCAGACATGTGATATCGTGACTCAATGGGAATAATACTAATTCCATTTGCTGCTTAAATACTAGCGAACCTGTTGCATAACCAGAGGACATGAGGAAATAAAGTTTATTATCACCATAATACACGCAGAAAATGACTGATGGCTCCACAGACAATGACCATCAAAATTGTGATACTTTTATACAAATAAGAAATAATGTCTATGGATATATATAATTGAATTTATAAATCTAATAAAATTAATAAAGACATTCAAAGGAAAATTTCCAATGCAATACTTCACTTTAGGATTATGTTTATATTAATTCAAAAACAGATAAATTTATCTACATTATTTTGTCATAACGATATGTGGCTATCTTGTTAAAACACCTTTTTAAAATTACAAAAGTAGATATTCTGATTGATTGGTGATTACAGAGGTGTGTGTATTTTCACAGCTCATCAATATTTATAGTGATTAGAAATAAATGTATATATATATATATAATGCATCTCAATATAAATAAATAAAAGAGCATCAACTGTATATGAACATTCTCCAGTGTAACAATTGATATAAATTGTAATTGATTCCATGGCTAGACATTGAGAGTGTGTAAAGGGATATATATTTTGTGTAATGTTTTAAAACATTTTGAATATATTTCTCTGGATAGTTGACCTATACCCGAAACTTAATCTTCTCTTTCCCCCATACCAAAGTTACCCAGATAGGCTCTCCTGGGAGACATTTTAACTTTAGTCTAGTCTGAAGACAGGCATTCACCCATGGCCTGGACTAGCCCTCTGCTGACTGCCCCTCCACCCAGGCTTGAGGACAAAGGAAGAAGAAAAGAGATGGGCTGTCTGGTCCTACCTAACTAGAACCAGGACCATGGACATAGTAGATCCTTCCTGTGGTGTAGTGGCTCTCACTGGAAGCTAGTTTGCTTATCATGCATAACATTTTCTTGTAGGTTAATATCTGAACAATTGAGAAATTATCATTATTATGGCACACATTGCCAAATTCATTTAGGTAATTGCTATGTTGCCTTATGACTTTTCTGTTAATTATTAATCATCAGCAGCGTCTTTCTCTAGATAACTATAATAAGTACACATATGAATGCAGTCATGCATTTGAAGTATAATTAACATTAATCAACTTGCTCAATTTTGAATTGTTTTGAACATAATTTGAAGGTTGTATCTACATATCCATGAAGTAATCACCTCAATCAATACTCCACAATTTTTTCCATAATTATCTTTAATTCTTTCCTGTATACCATCACTAGGTAACTGAGAATTTATTGCATTATAGATTATTTTTGACTTACTGACTTCTTATATAATCAAATCCATTATTATGTTCTTATTGCCTGAAAGCCGGCACACTTTGAGAAAAACATATGTATCTACAGTTAACTTCTCATTATTTTTAAGAAGTATTACACAAATATATTGTAGAATATATAAATTAACAGCCTACAGTTTGGAAAGTTGGATCCTTCAGATATATGTGTGTATGATTTTTTTACAACTTTTACAGTATAACTTTCATGCATTAAACTGGAAACTTTTAAAGAATTTAGGATTCCATTAGTAAGAGTCACTTAATCAATACTCTCTAAAGGTTGAGATATAAAAACCAATTTGGTCTCTATGCCTTGGAATATTTTCTTGGACTTGGTATAGGTAAACAATATGAATTAGGAAGCACAATATAAAATAAGTATTATACTATAAGTATCAACATAAGGAAGCTTGCAGACCAGCTGTGACTGATAGGCATGACAAGGACCTTAGCAAAAGAATGACACCTGTCTAGTGTATCCCAGATATTTACATAAAATACATTTCATAAGTCAGTTTCTGGACTGCAAAGGCACATGTGAAAACTACAGAAGTCCCTAAGAAAGCGTTGGCCAGATCCAGGAGAACAAGTGAAGAATAAAAGTATAGTCGGAGAACCATTCCTGGCTTCCCAATGCTTTACTATGACCCAGAAAGAATATGTAGCATGGAGCAAGAACAACGTTGTAAAACTGAGAATAATCTAACACTAAGTCATTGATCTATGTGAAAAGCCTCTTGAGGCTTCTGGCATTGATGTGTGTACCAGGACAAAAAGCAACATTTCAGAGTTATGACACAGATTCTGGAATCTCAGTGCTTTGTGTTTGTGACTTAAAAATATCAGCATGCCCCCCATCACTAGGTATTTAAATAAAAAAAGAGGATGTGAATGATAAAAGTGATGCAATAATTAATACAAAGATGAATCAACGCATGCATCTTGCTCTAAAAGGCTCATTTGAACTTTCATTAACATATTACGGAAAGAAAAATCTAAATAGCTGATGGGTGATGAATTTCTATAGCAATTAATCATTATGCCCTAAAGACCAAATCTGTACTTTAGAATGGAAGAGTGAAATATATGGCTGTGTTAGTAAATCATCGGTGGGTTTAAAATCAAGCTCAGTGTTGCTAAAGATATTTGTGAAATTGAGGACAATTCAATACTAACTATGCAAAGTGAGGCTAGAAGTGAAGATTATAAATGGGGGTAATGGAGAGTTATGAGCTCATGCACACTGGCCAAGTCCTCTCTGGAGAACACAGACTGCAGAAGGGCACACTCAGAACAAAATCAATATTCAGAGATGATGAATGGGTGTTTTTCTGTGTTGTTACTTCTATTCACCCTGCAGAAGATAATTGTGTTCTTGACTTCCTTTTCTCCTGGTACTCCAATATTTTTGTTTTCTACCTCTACAAGATAATGATTATTATTATTATTATTATTATTATTATTAATCAGAGTGTATCTAGGGTCAGACTTCAATTACAAAAAATATAATGAGGGGTTCTCAAGGACTTACAATTTGGGACTTAAAAGTTTTACTTTATCAAATTAAAACTGAACACAAAATGGCTTTTGTAAGAAATTATCAAATATCCTAAACTAAAGAAACTAAAGAAAGATTCTTCATTTGTGTACCTTTAGTTTTATTTTTGAAATTATAGTATAATTACATAATTACTTGTGGAAAACACTGGTTTTCTACCTACACTGAGAAAACAAAATGTCATGTTGTGTCTCTGCTTCTTCTACTTTAATGTAAGCTACTGAACACTTTAGTTGTATGTTGTTCTGCTCCATTCTGAAGTAGTAGAAGAATAAAGGAAATACGTAATTCAAATGGAGTAATAACTTAGGATTTATGGTTGGTTCCGAAGGAAATAGAAGACAATACCTGCAGAGAGAAAGAGAATGGCTTCACTATTCTCCATTATCCTGACAGTAAATTAGCTTTTCATTTGAATGTTACTTTCCTTCTGAAGACTTTGATGCATTTTAAGTTGATGCAGTCGTGCATGTTATTAAAGCCAGGAATCATAAATTATTCCTTAAATCATTGAGTCTTGGGAAAACAGAAAGCCAGTGAATGACATTCCACTTGCATATTGATTTGGTTTCTGTGAAGCCTACACTGGTTCTGGCCTGTTTGGCTCCAGCAGGTCTAAATGCTTTCTAATTTGTTTGAAAATTGCGTGAAAATATCCCCATGGCCCTCTTGTAAAATATGACAGCCTGACATTTTCTTTAATTACAAGACCCGATCTGTTTAATAGCATAAAATTGGCCTCCAATTTGACAGGCCTCCCCTTTAAAATCAATGGTTAGACTCTAGGGCACCAGCTTGGTCATCAAGATCAATATCAGAAAAAATATAGCTTGTCAAGACCTCTCAGCCTTTTATTGATTCAAATGGGGAGCTGCTCACAGACTGAATAATGGCATTAGTGCTCAGATCCAACAAACACAAGCTTCTTGCATAAGCTTCAGTTTGGGAGGATGAATCAGTGCTAGAGAATACAAACTGAAAGAAATTATTCAAGATGCAGTAGTAGTAAAAGCTGTGAGTTCCAGGGAAAATATAAAGATACTTTAGCAAACTTTCAAATATTTATCTAGTACTTGAAAATTTTATACATGGATACACACATACATACATATATATATATATATATATATATATACATACATATATAATGTATCTTGATCATAACTACTTCCCCACTTTTACCTCCAACTCCATGGGCCCTCCAACACATCCCCCCATATCTTCCATTCATGACCTATGTCTTAAAAATAAATTTTAATATGTAAGCATTATATCAAAAAAGTTAACTTTGTGCTACTGACAAGAAAGAGCAAAGCAAACTACTGCATATTTCTCTGAAAAGTTCTCTAGTTGCTATTCAACAAGGTAATTCACTGATGAAAAGAGAAAAGAATTATCTAGAAAAGGCTTTTTCTAGTTTAGTGCTAACAGGGACACTGCTGCCCTGGTAATTATTCTGGGACAAGTCTTGATTTTCCTACTGGTTCTTTGAAGAACTAGGCTGTTATCTCATTGCACATAAGATGTTTATTTTGTCACAATGTGCAGAAAAGTGAATTTTAAATTGTGAAGAGAATTATATGTCAACAGCCCATGTTCTGTGATAACTTGAAAAGCATTAACAATAACTTGTGAATTCGTTTCTCCAGTTAATGCTCCAATAAGTATCTAACTCTCAGTTGTGATATTAGGCACTTTATTTCTTTTACCTGATTTATTTATTCATGTGTTTTATAATTGTTCTATATTTGTGTACATTTTTTGATCGGTGCCACTACTTGTTTTTATGAGTGCACAATAAACTAAAATGTATAATTCTACCACTGTAACAAAACAGATAAAATGTATTTGTAAATAAAATAGTGTATTAATAAAAAAATAAAAATTAAGAAAAAATAAGAGAAACCCCAAAAATGTACACTCCTATAAAGAAAATAATCTAGTATTTGGTAAGTTAATTCTTCAAACCTATGTGCAGTGAAACTTAATGCCTTACCTTCAGTCACTTAAATGCCATTTTACTATTGTGATACAAAGCTGGATATGCTTTTGCCTGTCTTAGAGACTGAAGATAAGGCTTTTCTCTTATTACTAAACTATACATTGGTCTCCATAAACCAATGTTTGAATAAAAGTTCAACATCAAAGGAAGTATATGAAAATTTGCCTTTTTAAATATTCCATTGTTTTTATAGGTAACTGTTAAAACATATAAATCATTCAAGACAAGCAGAACTGGCAAGTTTTTTCCCTGCCCACAAGGGAATATGCAGTGGTTAAAAGTATTTACAATGCCATGGAATAAAGGTGTCATTTTACAAGTCAAGAAGTAGTTTTTCTTTTCCCTTATTTTGAAGACTAGATATAACAGGCTGAAATATGGGGCAGTTTTAATGCAATATGTCGGTGAAAACAGAGATGGAATTCTCTTCCTTATTTTCATAAATTTGAGGCACCAGTAACCCAGAAACTACTACATCTCAAAACCTTCCTCTTCATTCAATTAAAATTTTTCAGACCACCAATTTTCCTTGCTATTTAGACTGTTATATACATTACTGAGCAGTCTTCTGTTAGGAGAAATATTAGTAATTAAAAAAAGAACACTTTCTAACCTTTTAAGTCTTAAAGACTGATTTCTTTGAGTCTTTAATTCCGTGACAATGCCTTACTGAAGCGCTGTAATGCATGGTATGGTTTATTTTGCTTCTGTGAGAAGGTAACAGTTTACTGCTGAAATTATGTGTTTTATTGTATTACAGTAATGGTGGATTGTCTAAACCAGACCTCCTAAAGAAGTTCATTAACAAGTATACTTATGGGTCACTGGTGGGACTAGAAGTCAAGTAACTCAAGAATTTAATCTCAGATCTTTGGGCTGATGGAACTATTAACAACCACTGCTGAGGAATCCATTGTTTTTCTTGCTCTTTCTCACTTGACCAATGTTTCTACATGATCAAGTAGAATGTAATCACAATAACCAAAGTGATATATGTTCTTTGTCTATTTGGGTTAATGATTTCGATATCATACAACAGTCAGTGTTCACAGTATAACCCCAAAGACATGACTGAACTACTCTGAACTGTATTAAAATAGAAAAGGATCAAAATCCTTAAAATTTAAATTGCATCAAGCTAAATTTATGAATGGGGAAAATCCCAAAAATTATAGAAAATGTGATTTTAAAATTACTTAGACAGGAAGGGTGGGACTGGAAGATGAGGAGGGATGGGTATGAGACTAAGATGTAAAATTAATCCATCAATCAATCAATACATGAATAAATAATAAATGAATAAATAATAAAATTACATAGAACATATATTTTCATTTTTCACAGTAGTTAAGTTTGACAAATATAATACCAGACTACAACACCTTCTAGACTACATGATAAAATAATAGTAACACATAAATTTGTCAGCATATAGATTCTGTTGTAATTGAGATACTTTCCTGCATGTAATATTTACAAAGTCACCCATTCATAGAGAAATAGGCCAAAATTAATATATGTATGTCATTGTGGCTAGTAACTGTGTCCATGCTTACATGTGTCCATGGTCTTGTCTGTCAGAAACCTCCCTTAGGGTTCAATTGTCAACATCTGTATGTTGCTTTTCCCTGTGGAGTTTAGTATTTGGGAAGGCTTGGCATCAGAAACTAAACATTCTGATTTTTATTTTCACTGCAACTTGAAGAATTTTAGAATTATAGACATTGGGGATTTTCATTTCTCAGGATTTGGACATCTGGAGTTAAGTCATCTGAGGCTGCATCTTTTGGGATATGACCATTATTGTTGCAAAGGAGAAAGACATATTTCTGAAGTAGCTTAGTCTCTCCGCAAGACTATAGCAAACAGCAACAACAAATCTTCCGTTCTTAATGGATTGCAGGGAATCTATTAGGGGTGGGGTGTGGGAGAGGGGAGAGGGAAGGCTGATAGAGATGGCAAAAATCATTGGGAGGTATATCTGGGACAGAGGCTGTTTGTGGGGGTCTATGGGTGTGGGCTTAGCTGAGACTTCCACCAGCAGGAGATATAGAGCATGAAGAGGCTACCTCCTGTAACCAGTCTGGACTTCCATTAGAGTGAGGGGGACACCAATATACCCACAAATCCTTTAACCCAAAATTTGTCCTGCTTACATGTAGTGAAAGAAATAAAGATGGAGCAGAGATCAAGGGAATGCCCAACAAATGAGTGGCCTAACTTGAGACCCACCCCAAGGGAGAGAGACAACCACTGACACTATGAACGATACTCTCCTATACTTTCAGACAAGAGCCTAGCATAGCTGTCCTCTGAGAGGCTTCATTCAGAAGCTCAGCCAAACAGTAGTTGGAGTTTGGGGAGTCTTGCCAAAGAGTGGAGGAAAAGATTGATGGAACCACAGGAATCGATGGAATAAAAGGAAGACCTAAAAAGTAAACTAATTTGGGTTCATGGAAGCTCACAGAGACTGAACCATCAACCAAAGAGCATGCATGGGCTGACCTTAGACCCTCCCTTTAGATGCGTAGCAGATGTGCAGCTGATTTTGGATCACTTTCACATAGCTGGGCTGCCTTGTGTGGCCTCAGTGGGAAAGGATGTGACTAGTCCTGCTGGGATTTGATATACCAGTGTGAATTGGTTCCCATGCCAATTCTTATTCTTCTCTGAGAATAAGGGGATAGGGGAATGAAGGAGAAAGTGCAAGGGCGAGACTAGGAGGAGACGAAGGAGGAGGACTACAATCAAGCTGTAAAGTGAATAAAAAATAACAAATAAAAATATATTTAAATGAAGTCTCAGCATGAAACAATAACTACAAAACAAAGCTCTAGGCAGCAAGATACTCAGAGGGTAGAGGGAATTGCTGCCAAGGCTGTCAACCTGAGTTAGATCCCCAGACCAAGGATGGAAGGGAAAAACTGACTCTAAAAAGTTGTCCTCTGAGCTCTGTGCACACCATGGTGAGTGCATGCACACAAGTAAGAATGTGCGACCCCCCCACACACACAGAAAGAATATAAAAGGTTAATATAAGGACCCAACATGGACTGAAAACTGCATCAAAGCATACTGTTAAACTATGTTCCAAACCCATAGTTTGAGTTTAAAATTTCATTGAATTCTCTGAAATCAGGCTTGGAAAATTACCTTGAATATGAATTTTGTCAACATAAAGATTTTTTTTCCACGGAGTTTGAAATCACGTTTAATTAATTTATTTAAGGTAAGCTGTTTAACTTTGACCCAAAATATACCCTGTCTACAAGATGTGCAGGAATAGAGATAGAGTAGAGGGAATGTTCCACCAATGACTGGCCCAATCTGAGACCCACCCCGTGGGAGAAAGCCAACCACTCACAGTATTAAGGATATCCAGCTATGCTTGAAGACAGGAGCCTAGCACCTGATTGAAACAGATGTATAGACTCACAGCCAAACATTAGGCAAAGCTTAGGGAGTCTTGTGGAAAAGTGGGAGAATGGCTGAAAGGACCAGGAGGGGACAAGAGCTCTACAAGAAAACCAACAGACACAACTAACCAGGGCCCCCAAGGGCCATGTGGAGGCTGAAGCACCAATCAAGGACCATGCATAGACTGGTCCTACATGCCCTACACACATGTAGCTCATGGGCAGCTCAAGTTTCATGTTGAGTTCCCTAAAAAGGGGAGGAGGAGTTTTCCCTGACATGGACTAGGGTGCCTACTTTTTCATCACTCCACCTGATGGGGCTGCCTTGCCAGACCACAGGAGAAGAAGAACCTTACAGCATTGATGAGCTGGGTGATCTGTGGGTGGGTGAGCTCCAAGGGCTTCCCTTTTCTGAGGTAAAAAGGATGGGTAGGGAGGAAAGGGCGGGAGGGAGTGTAAGATTGGGAAGAGGGGAGGGAGGAGGCTAAGATCAAGATGTAAAGTGAATAAATAAATAAATAGATAGATAAATAAATAAATAAAAAGCAAGCTGTTTCTACACTTAAATTATATTCACACAATACATATATTTGGGGTTTTCAATTTTAATACTGAAACTGTGGGAAAAAACAGACTTTGGGAATTGAAACATTGGTCAGAACAGTGTTCCTGCACAGCATACAGTGGCCATGTGTACTGATGGAGCAGGTTACAGAGAGGTGTGGGAAGATGCATAGGGGCCTTGCTTCATGGAGGGCTCTGAAATCTTAGATGGTGATCCTGTGTAAAAGAAGTTAAGGCAGTTTAAGAATAAGAAAAAAAGGTGTGTGGGTTTATTTCTGGGTCTTCTATTTGGTTCCATTGATCTACCACTCTGCTTCTATGCCAATACCATGAAGTTTTTATTACTATTGCTGTGTAATAGAGCCTGAGATCAGGGATGGAGATACCACCAGACTATCTGTTGTTGTACAGGATCATTTAGGAAATTCTTGTGGTTTTTTTCGACATATGAAGTTGATAATTTTTCTTTCAAGGTCTGTAAAGAATTGCGTTGGTATTTTGATGGGAATTACATTAAATCTGTAGAATGCTTTTGGCAGAATGGCCATTTTCACTATGTTAATCCTACTGATCCATGAGCATGGGAGATCTTTCCATCTTCTGATATCTACTTCAATTTCTTTCTTCAGAGACTTGAAGTTTTTTTTAAACTGGTCATTCACCTGCTTGGTTAGAGACACCCCAAGGTACTTTATGTTATTCGTGTCTGTTGTGAAGGGTGTTATTTCCTTAATTTCTTTCTCAGCCCTTTTGCCTTTGGTGTACAGAAGGGTTTTCTGATTTTTTTTTTGAGTTAATTTTGTATCCAGCCACTTTTCTAAAGGTGTTTTTCAGCTGAAGGTGTTCTCTGGTTGAATTTTTGGGGTCATCCAGTTACACTATCATATCATCTGAGAATCATGAAACTTTGACCTCTTCCTTTCCGATTTGTAGCCCTTTGATCTCCTAATGGCTGGCTCTTTGACCTCCCTCACACCCTGAGGGAGGAGTAGCCTTGCTAGGCCACAGAGGAGAGCATTTCAGCCTGTCCTGAAAATACCTGATAAGCTAGCATCAGATGGAAGGGGTGGAGGAACTCCCGTATCAGTGGACTTGGAAAGGGGCAGGGAGGAGATGTGGGAAGGAGGGTGGAACTGAGAGGGAATGAGGGAAGTGGCTACAGCTGGGATCTAAAGTAAATAACCTGTGATCAGTTTTAAAAATAAAAATTATTTTAAAAAGGATGAGAAAAAAGTCCTTTGTTGAGTTGATTCTTTGTCCCTTTTCGTGCTCAAAACAACTGCCTATTATATGTGCCATGACAACCAACATATTAGAAAGATGGAGAAATGAATTTTTTGTGTGGAGACAGGTGTTCACATACAAGAAACTCCTGAGGGTCAACCCGAGGCCTTCAGTTAGATGGAGAGAATACATTGAATCAGTACATGCATTCACAGTGGTGTGTTCTGTTTTAAAGGGTAGAAGTGAGGGCCACAGAGTTTACAGCGGGGGGTGGCTTTGTGTTGCTGCCTTCAACACCAGCCTGGTTTTGTGGCTGCTGTTCTCACACCCTCTATATCACCTTTGAAGATTCTGTTATCATCAGCAAGCTGATATGGCTCTTAGCCAGAGTGAGAATCTGGAACCTCGAGGAGCACCTCTCAAGCATTCAAGCATTCCAGCTTGCAATATTGAGATTTTCTAACTAAAGGAAGGAAGGAGCCAGGTGGTACTCAATGCTACTTCTTTGAACTTTGAGGACAGTTTGGGATAATTTATCTACTTCTTCATTCTGCTTTAATGCATATGTCATGTCCTATCTTTGGTAGGTCACAAGCTGGGTATAATTATGTTGTTCCTTAATCATTTGCCCTAATTTGCATTAAATTACTTTGAAGATAAATGTATCTCAAATTTGTAATACTAATTAATAATTGTACAGTAATCGTCTGCTTCAAGTCATGTGCTTGGCTTCTAAGTTTAGCATCTTATATTGTAACACTCTGTGTTGAGAAAGCTTTCTAAGACAGATTTAAAGGGTCTACTGCATAGAAACTGATGAAGATACCAGCCTATTTCAACAAAGATACCTGTTGTTACATGTATTCTTAGCATGTAAAAATTAAATCTCTGATGATATCAGAAAGAATCTAAAAGACACATGGTAAAATATGTATTTCAAGATTATTGGTTGCAAATAAATAGTATTTTCTGTGTCAATGAAAAAAATAACTTATCACTACTCACAATGACTTGTTATTTATATAAATTTTATGTTTTGTATTTTAGGAGCTATGAAAATTTTTCTTGATTTTTCCTCCCTTCTTTTGTAGAAACTATTTGCATTTAAGTCATCTGATATGTTGTGTATAGTTCAATATAAACATAGAAGTATATGGAGTGTTTGTAGTTTATTAAGGGTAACTGGATATTGCACAGGCTATTTTATAGCAAATACTAAGCAAAAGGTATCCATATAAACTCTAATAGTATTCTCAATGATATTTACCCTCTACTTCATTTAAAAAAAATTCCAGTATTTTTAAAGCCACAGTGTAGTCTCAAGTCTAAATGTCGATTTCATTTCGGGAGCCTCAACAACAATGGATTGAGTTTAACCTTGCCATTATCTGTCTGTCTGTCTATCTATCTATCTATCTATCTATCTATCTATCTATCTATCTATCTATCTATCTATCTATCTATCTATCTATCTGTCTGTCTGTCTGTCTGTCTGTCTGTCTGTCTGTCTGTCTGTCTGTCTGTCTGTCTCTCTGTCTGTCTATCTGTCTATCTGTCTGTCTATCTGTCTATCTGTCTATCTATCTGTCTATCTGTCTATCTGTCTGTCTGTCTGTCTGTCTATCATCTATCTCTGTATATTTTCCTTCCTTCTTTTTTTTTTGATGCACTTCTCAGATACAGGACTATTAATGGTAGTTGCCTCAGATGATTTTCATGACTAGAATACTCATCCATTTCACTTGCACTGTTCAAACACTGTTAATATCTTCACAGAATTAATTATGCTACTAACACCTGATTTTGAAAATGTTTCACTTGAAACAGAAATTGTTTCTGCATCAATAATGTAATCTCTAAATTCTTGAATTTAAAGTCTTCATGTATTGTCTCAATTATGAAATGCTCCTTTCAACGTTTAGCCATATTTCTGTGTTCTTTGAAAGTATTTTTAGGTCTAACTTGAAGTGTTTGGTTTTGTAAATTAATTGAAAATTAGTGCCAGGGCACTTTCTTTTTCTGCCACCCCTGCCAGTGCATGTAATGCATATCTGTATGTTTCATAGCTTTGCCACTCATGAGGAACCTGGGTCTTTAATGAACTTGTCTTGGTAATTTTCACCCCATTTGTCTCTGCTTATAAATCCCAAATTCACCATTGTTATGTGTGTGTGTGTGTGTGTGTGTGTGTGTGTGTGTGATTTTATTGTTTTTATTCTATTTCTTGTGTTACTTATATGCTTAACATTCCCCTGAGATACTACTTCTTCCTCTGTAGCACACAACCATTGCCTTATAAAGTATTGTTATCTTTCCCCCCTAAGCTATTGTAGTTATTTTGAAACTGTCTTTAGAGGGACATGCATGGGTCAGCATAGTTTCATTCTGCATCAGCAATTATTCAGAAATTGCCATTAAGCACCTTGTTGTGTATGTCTACCATGGGGCATCAATTTACTGGAGAGCTTCAGTTTTCACCTCTGACTTGCTCAAGACACCTCGTGTCAGCTGGAGGTTAATCACTGATGTCATCTCCTTCCCTACGTCAGCCTTGGGCTTTCTCACATGATAAACTTGATTTTTGTCACAGTCCTCTGCAGTGGCCTGCCTCTCTACACTTGCCTTAAAATTTTGAACAAGCTCTAAGCTTAACCCATCCCACACTACAGTCTTAGACAAAGGAAATATCTTAATGCAGTGAGGATTTTATAGTTCCAAGCTGTTAGTCCCTAGCAAAAAGCTTTCTCATTACAGCGAAGCTTAGTCCAATCAAATGTCCATCATTTTCTAAAAGTAAAGATTTACCAAAAAGATTAAAGTTAATATATATTAACATATATATACATATAACATATATATACATATGACATATATATATATATACATATAACATATATATATGTTATAACATATATATTCTGTCAGTCTTGTTTCTCATAGATCTACTACTATGTTTAGTTTCCTCCTACTCTGCATTCTTACTGATTTCCTGGTTACTGTACCAACAAGACGTAGAGAAGTAGGGCAGGAGTAATTCTAACTAAAGTCAGCACCCGATCAAACATTATTTTCTAGTCACAACAGAGCAATAGCACGCACAGACTCATAGCTTTATGACTTCTTGCAAAAGAGCTGCAAATATCAGGCCAGCAAAATTCCCAGCATAACGGGGTCTTCTATAGGACAGTTTCTCAAACCAAGGGCCATGTATGGATATGTCCTAGAACCCCCGCTCAGAAGTGGCCCATATTAGCTCCGTATCCAACTGAAAACCCTAGTAAGGGGAACAGGGACTGTTTCAGACATGAACTCGATGGCTGGCTCTTTGACTCTCCCCCATACATGCCAGGGAGTAACAGCCTGGCTAGATCCCAGGGGAGGACATTGTAGCCAGCCCTGAGGAGACAAGATGAACTGGGGTTAGATGGAAGGGGAGGAGATCCTCCCCTGTAGGTGGACTTGGAGTGAGCAGGGAGGAGAGTGCAAGGGAAAGAGGGAGGAGGCTACACAGGGGATACAAAGTACCTAACCTCTGATTGATATAAAAATAATAATAAAATCCCAGCATAGATGGAAGAAGGGCTCACAAATTCCCACCCTTAGTGACAACTTCTGCATTTTAAGCCATCACTTTAAAATTAATGCCTCTTAGCTCAAGTAATTCTCTTGAAAATTTTGTTCTTTCTTTTGTTCCGAATTTATATCTATTCTCTACTCCTTACACACTTAACATAGTTCAGCCTCAATTTCAAAATTGAAATCCAAGTTCACTGCCATTCAATACTCCTCTATTGAGAATTCTCTGTTTAGCTCTGTATCCCATTTTTTAATTGGATTACTTGGTTTGTTGGTGTTTAACTTTTTGAGTTCTTTGTATATTTTGGATATTAACTGTCTGTCAGATACAGGTTTGGTGAAATCCTTTCCCAGTCTGTAGTCAGTCTTTTTCTTCTGAATACAGTGAATTTTGCTTTACACAAGCTTTTCCGTTTTATGAGGCCCCATTAATTGATTGTTGATCTTAGAGCCTGTGCTGTTGGTGTTCTCTTCAAGAAGTTGGAACTCTGTGCCAATGAGTTTAAGGCTCTTCCCCACTATTTCTTCCAACAGATTTAGTGTGCTCAATGTCCTTAGTCATCAGGGAGAAGCAAATCAAAACGACCCTGAGATTTCTCCTTACACCTATCAGAATGGCTAAGATCAAAAGCTCAAGTGAAAACACATGCTGGAGAGGATGTGGAGAAAGGGAAACTTCCTCCATTTTAGGTGGGAATATAAACCTGTACAACCACTTTGGAAATCAATCTGGTGCTTTCTCAGACAATTAGGACGAGTGCTTCCTCAAGATCTAGCTATACCATTCCCAGGCATATATCCAAATCACATACACAAAAAGGACATTTGCTCAACCATGTTCATAGCGATTTTATTCATAATAGCGAGAATCTGGAAACAACCCAGATGTTCCTCACATGGGGAATTGATACAGAAATTGTGGTACATTTACAAAATGGAATATTACTCAGCAATTAAAAACAAGGAAATAATGAAATTTGCAAGCAAATGGTGGGAACTAGAAAAGATCATCCTGAGTGAGTATCCCCAGAAACAGAAAGATACACATTATATTTACTCACTTATAAGTGGATATTAGATATATAATATAGGAAAAACATATTAAAATCTGTACACCTAAGGAAGCTAAGCAAGAAGGAGGACCCTAGGTAAGATGCTCAATCCCCACTCAGAAAAGGAAAAGGGATTGGCATCAGAAGAAGGAGAAAATGGGACAGGACAGGAGCTTACCACAGAGGTCTCTGAAAGACTCTACCCAGAAGTTTATCAAAGCAGATGTTGAGGCTCATAGCCAAACTTTGAGCAGAGTGCAGGGAATCTCATTAAAGAAGGGGAAGATAGAAATACATGTAGAGGGGGCCTGATAGGCTAGGGTCAGAGGGAAGAGGAGGAGGATCTCCCCTATCAGTGGACTGGGCATGGGATGAGAAGAGGGAGCTAGGGTGGGATTGGGAGGGGACAAGGGAGGAGACTACAGCTGGAGTGCAAAGTGAATAAATTGTAATAAATAAAAGTAAATTAATAAGAATCTAAAAAACCAAATCCTAGTTCAATCTTAATTTCAACTTTACACCATCTTTTATTCTTATCATACAAGTATTCTACTCTATGTCAGGGATGGGTTGAGTTAGTACCTCAGGCTTTCCTTGAACTGGCAATAGTCACCAGAGTGCTAGAATTGCAAGTCAATCTCATTGGATAGTTGTGTCTCCCAGAGTCTGTCTTCCTTTGATCAAATACATTTCCACCTTTTACTGACTTTACACCTTTCAAGGACCAGAAAGTATCTGCTATCATAGAAACATAACTTTTACATTTATTTTTAACCAGTTTGCATGTGTGTATGTATGTGTCTCTGTGTTTTTATGTGTGTCTCTGTGTGTTTGTAGGTATGTATGAATGCCCATGTGACTGCATGTGTGTATGTATGCATGGCTCTGTATGTGTATTGTGTGTGTTAATGTTTCTGAGTGTGTATGCATGCATATTAGTGTGTGTGTTTATGTGCACATGTGTGTGCACATGTGTTCTTATATTTGTGTGTGTATGCATGTGTATGTAGGTATGTGTCTGTGTGTGTGTTCCATGGCACAGAAGTGGATCGGGGCACCTTGCAGAATTGAATTTTCTTTTACCACTTAGGTTTCCAGGGTTGGCAGCAAGTGCCTTTTTCCACCAACATCTCTCCATACCACAGGAATTCTATTTTTATTTAGAAAGCTTCGGCATCATTTCATTTGATCTTGTAGCCTGCCTGCTCACTTCTACTCATTGAGATAGTCATGGGTATATAGACCGTTTACTTTAAAATGACTGAAAGCGACAGCCACATATAAAAAGTTATTACTGAGGGTCATTTCTGTCAAACATTTAAGTTTCTGCGTTTGACATTTCAGGCAGCTTTTCCTTGTCCTTATCAAGACAGAAAGTAACAAAGGAAGTTAACTCATCAGCTTGGAGCCCAACCTCTGGAAATGCTTGGAAAGCTGCAGCAGCATTGATCCAGTCTGCAAAATCACGGCATGGCTGGGGATGCACAGCCATCTATTTGTACTATCCTCACCTGCCTTTTTTTTTTCTCAGTGAGAATAAATCTTCAGAGCAGATGGTAGATTATCAATGAGTTGTTAGCCTTAGTGTGAATTCACTACCCACAGTTGACACAGCTACCTAGCCACCTGCTCATTTATTACATTTTAAACAACCTTTTTGGAAACACAGTTACAATCTCTCTCTCTCTCTTTATCTCTCTCTCTCTCTTTTTAACCATAGAGTGAAAAATAAAAAGTGTCTGGGTTATACAGTATGTGTGAAGTGTGAATTTCATTTTTAATAAACTCTGTTATTATTTTCTCCAGCTTAGTAGCACATCTTTACCCAGAAAAAAAAATTTAGAAAATCAGATATTCAGTTCTATCTAACCGAATCTGTGGTAGTTAGAAGATACATAAATACTGTAAAGAAATCACAGTACTAAAACGTTGCTTTTAATATTTCTTTGCTATGTTCAATAATTTTGTTAGCAGATGTTCTCATTCCACTGCATTAAGAATATCATTTAGGTCAATCTAGTATTACTTTAATTGATAATATATTAAAGAAGAAAAATCCTTTGAAATATTCTCCCTTAAATCCTTCATTAAATAAATTAAGAAATGGAAAATAAAAAAACACATTAACCTAATTGGTGAATAATGCAAATAATTCTTCATGGGGAAAAAGTTCTACTTTAATAAAATAGCTTTTTGTATTTTAAAGTGTGATTATTTCACATACCAAATAAAAAGCTTTAGCTATCAAATCTAGTTTTTTATAATATAGTGAAAAATTAGTTATTTATTTGGGCTGAGAGCTATAAATGGTTGTGATTATAAAAGCTAATAAGTGGGCATTTAGTGGTATATATTCTAAGACAAACCGAAAAGTCCTACTTGTGATGCAAAAAGAGAAGTTATCCGGTGATAACAATCTCACATATAAATGACATTAAATTATCAATATTACTGCCAGCATAACTTTAATGAATCCAATCAAAATTAAAAAACCTTCACAAAGCCAATGATTCTTCCATGATTTAGCCAGGAAATAGTTAAGGATGAAAATTCGTACACAAGAAGCACTAGTAAGAAGGAGACAATCTGTAGGAAACTAACGCTTTTTCATCTCTGATTTGGTTGGATTGAGACTCTGCAGTGTGATACTTTTAAACAATGTGTCTTCATTCATGACAGGAAACAGATAAAAACTCCAGTAAGTTCCCCACTTCCTTCTCACTGAGAGTCCCTCCAAAAGAATAATGCAGCATGCACTTTAGAATGCCAGTTCTTTCTCCTTCATTATGCTATCCCAGACACCTTTGCACAGCTCTCCCAGGGAACAGCTCTGGAAACCTGGATGACTCTGGCATGTTCTTGTGCATATCTACTTAACAGAGGACAACATGTCTTTCTTGCTACACAAGGGCAGTAAATTTTCACAAAAATCAAAGAATGCTCACCACATCTGCCTTATGGTCACAGGAGGAACATTTGTGTCCAGCCACCGCTATTTCACATGTGTCTTAAATTAGGGAAGTCTTTGTTTGTTTGTTTGTTTGATTTTCATTTTGAAACTAAGAAAGCAACGCTTGCCTTCCCTGCAATTTTCTGAAATTCAACACATTTACTAATTTGTCAAATATTTGAAAAAGGTTCTATAAGAATTTTGCAGTTTTTCTTTTTCTAACTTATGTCTTAAATTATTAATATTTTCGTTTCTGTTGATGTTCTGTTACATATATGTCATTATACTTGTTGTTTTTTCCCTCCACTGCCAGACCCCCACAGTCCATGCTTCCCATCTTGTTGGTATGCTTCCTCTAAGTAAACAAGATTTTGCTTTCATGACACCTATATTCCATTGCCCTGGATTGCTCCTCCTCTGCCCACACATCAAAACTCCTCCTTTCCTTTCTTAGGTTCCCCTTATACTTTCATGTGCATACTACACACACACACACACACACACACACACACACACACACACGCGCACGCACACACACACACACACACACACACATTTATACCTCTGTTCTGAATATGAGAGGGGATTCTAACATTAATTTGAAAAGTTATTCTCAATTGAAAAGAAATTCAGTGTTTTCTTTTTACTAATGCAAATGTAGCAACAGAATTCCATTATACCATTATAAACAAAGCAGTGGTAAAAACCAAAATGGCTTACAGAAGTGCATCTTTCTGTAGTGTAACTTCACACAGGGGAACAAACATTACACACTGAGCCAAGACAAGTGCAGAAAGAGAGCTGACCCGTTCAAAGCTATGTTGAGATGTGTGGAAGACAAACATAAGAAAGCATTCATTCAGTCATGTTCTCAACAGTTGCAGATGCTAAGAAATACTAAAAGGTCTTTCTCAAATGACTGATGCATGTTAAATACTATCTTTAAACAGTTAGGAAACATGCATGAAAGGAGAGAGACCCCAGTGATTGCAGGGTCACATGTGAGTTGTCCAAAATGCCACAGCTACTTACACTCTCTAGGAGAACTCAGTATTTACTTGGATTCACTGTGCCTTGCTGGTTTTATTGCTCCTGGTGTGAATCAGAAATACGAAGGTATCCAAGTGGATCAAAGACCTCAACATAATACCAGACATATTAAACCGGTTAGAAGAAAAAGTGGGAAAGACTGTAGAACTCATCAGCACAGGAGACTACTTCCTGAACAGAACACCAACAGCATAGGCTCTCAGAGTAACAATCAATAAACAGGAACTCATGAAACTGAAAAGCTTCTGTAAAGCAAAGGACATTGTCGTCAGAACAAAACGACAGCCTACAGACTGGGAAAGGGTCTTCACCAACCCTTTATCTGACAGAGGGCTAATATCCAGTATATATAAAAAACTCAAGAAGTTAAAAAGCAACAAATCAAGTAATCCAATTAAAAAATGGGGTATGGAGCTAAACAGAGAACTCTCTGTGGAGAACTGTAGAATGGCAGAAAAACACTTAAAGAAATGCTCAACATCCATAGCCATCAGGGAGATGCAAATCAAAACAACCCTGAGATTTCGCCTTACACCTGTCAGAATGGCTAAGATCAAAAACTCAAGTGACAACACATGCTGGAGAGGATGTGGAGAGAGAGGAACCCTCCTCCATTGCTGATGGGAATGCAAAGTTGTACAACCATTCTGGAAATCAATTTGGTGCTTTCTTAGACAATTAGGAATAGTGATTCCTCAAGATCCAGCTATACCACTCCTAGGCATATATCCAAAAGATGCTCAAGTACACAACAAGGATATTTGCTCAACTATGTTCATAGCTGCTTTATTCGTAATAGCCAGAACCTGGGAACAACCCAGATGTCCCTCAGTTGTGGAATGCATACAGAAATTGTGGTACTTTTACACAATGGTATAATATTCAGCAATGAAAAAGGAGGAGATCATGAAATTTGCAGGCAAATGATGGGACCTGGAAACGATCATCCTGAGTGAGGTATCTCAAAAGCAGAAAGACACACATGGTATATACTCACTTATATAGACCTATGGATAAACATACTGAAATCTATACACCTAAAAATGATAAACAAGAAAGAGGACCTGGGGTAAGAGGATTAATCCTCACTTAGAAAGTCCAATGGGATGGACAATAGATGTAGGAGAAAACAAGTAGCAGGACAAGAGCCTACCACAGACGGCCTCGGAAAGACTCTGCCTAGCAGTGTACCAAAGCAAATGTTAAGACACATAACCAATCCCTTGGCAGAGTGCAGGGAATCATCTAAAGAAGTGGGGAGTTAGTATGACCGGGAGAGGACAGGAGCTCTACAAGGACCAAATATATCAGGGCATAGGGGTCTTTTATGAGACTGTTTCTCCAACCAAGGACCATGTATGGATATAACCTAGAACCCCTGCCTAAATGTAGCAAATGATAGCTCAATATCCAAGTGGGTAACCAGTAAGTGGAACAGGGACTATTTCAGACATGAACTTATGGCTGACTCTTCGACCTCCCTGCCCCCGAGGGAGGAGCAGCCTTGTTAGGCCACAGAAGAGGACATTGCAGCCAGTGCTGAAGAGACCTGATAAGCTAGAGTTTGATGGAAGTGGAGGAGGTCCTCCCCTATCAGTGGACTTGGAAAGGGGCAGGGAGGAGATGAGGGAGGGATGGGGAAGGATAGGGAGGGAATGCTGGAGGGGACTACAGCTGGGATACAAAGGACATAACCTGTGATTAATATAAAATAAAAATGTTAAAAAAAGAAGTGATCCAAGAGCATGCCATTCTATTGGAGTCTAGTGAGACTTAAGACTGAAGGCTCTCAAGAAGCAACTGATTGCATGATTCAAGCAAAGGCACCCATTCAGAATTAGAGGAAAGTCACGGGGAAAAAATGAAGAAAGCTCCCTAAGGATCTCTTGAGGAAAACGAGAAATGTTACAACTGAGCTCCATGGAATGACAATTAAGTTGTCCTCCTGAAGCTAAATAAGAACCCAGAGATTGCACAGAATATGCATGCAATAGTAAATCTGATGCTGAGAAATAATGGTGAGGATTTTGAACCTGAAGACTCAGAAACTAGCACATTAGGTGAAGAAATGGCATCTACTGTGAATGCAAAACATAGGCTTCACTAATACTTGGTTTGAGAAGTACATTTCCAAGTTTTATTTCCACTATTTTTTCATATTTAAAAATTTTAACATTTTTATTTTATATTAATCACAGGTTATGTACTTTGTTTCCCAGCCGTAACCCCCTCCCACATTTCCTCTCTATCCCACCTTTCCTTCCCTCATCTACTCCCTGCCCCTTTCCAAGTCCACTGATAGGGGAGGACCTCCTCCCCTTCCATCTAACTCTATTTCCACTATTTTTAAAAGCACATTTTAAATATATTTATGTGTACGTCTGCACAATCACATGCATGGGTATATATGTGTTTGTGTGTGTGTGTGTGATGACACACAGGTAGAGGTCAAAGGACAACCTTTGAAGTTCTTTCCTTCCACTCTTCATGTCCTAGGATTTCACTCAGGTCGTCAGAGCTGGTTACAAGTGCCTTTATGCACTTTGTCATCTCCCTAGCTCACGAATTTTGTTTGTTGAGGCAAAGTGTCACAAGGTATATAATCCAGGCTGGCTTCAAACTTAAAATCTCACTGTATCAATGTCCTTAGTTCCCTAGTATTTCAATGACAGGCATGTGCTGCCATGTTGTGTAGAAAAGTACATTACTACATGCTCCCAAATTGGAAGCTTTTGTTTAAATGTTGTAACCCTGTCATTTTAATAAAATACAAATTTTAAATAATTTGTTCTAAAGCGCTTTACATAAAAAACTTTTTTAGGTGAATGTCTCATCCAGATAATAGATAAAAGTTAATCTAGTATTGAAAGAAGATATATTTGTTATTCATTATTCCTGCGTGTGATGAAACACTATTACTAAGAGAACTTAAGGTGGAGTTTGTTACTGCATCAAGTCTGACAGATTTGAGGTTTATCCTGGCAAAAAAAAGCAGGGCAGCAGGCAGTAGCTCCCACAGTCGAGCAAGGACCTAAGAATTCATATCCCAGGTACAAGAGCAAAGCAGGATGAGTGACCTGGAAGTGACTTAAAACTTCTAACTTCAGATCCATCTCCAGTGATGCGCTTCCCACAGCAAGGCTGTACCACCCAAAGCTCGCTGAAGAGCAGCAGGCGGGCTCCAAGTTCTTGAATGCTCAAGCTTGGATGACAGTTGTTATCCATATCATCACAGCAGATAAAAGTGGTCTAGTGGAGTAGATGCTGTCCCATAAGAGGAAACAGTAAATGAAGGGGCAAAATGACCAGTTGAGAGAGCATTTGAGGACAAAGTGTCTCAATATAGAATTTGATGCTTTTAGCATAGCTTTCATAATCATAATAAAAGCAAATACATTCAATGAGACCGAACTATTTCAAACTTGAATTAAGAACAAACTGAAAAAAAGAAATGTTCCCAAAAATGGATAATGATTTTCCAGTAGGAAGGAAGAAAAGGAGGAAGGAAATCAAGTACATATTCCCAGTGTATGTGCAGTGTCCTGGTAATAAAATAGTTTTTTTTTCCTTCTGCACTGACCTGAGAGTGCTCCAGTAAATATTGTGCACAATTATTTTAAATATATTATGAGAAAATTATTTGGAAACTCAGATCTTACAGAAATAGAATACTAGATCTTTATAATGAGGAGAATATATGTGAATATTTAACCAGTTCCAGTAAATAAAGAAAACATTAATAGATGATAAGTGTGTCAAAAAAATACCACTACAGAGAGGGAAGAAAATGATATATAGAGTCTTTAAAAATATTCAGTGAAATCCGGATGGTGGCACACGCTGTCAGTTCCATCACTCAGGAGGACCTCTGGGAGTTCAAGGTGAGCCTGGTCTACAAAGCAAGTTCAGGACAGACAGGGCTACACACCTAAACCCCCTTTTTTGAGGAAAAAAGAAACAAAGAAATGGTTATTCAGTCATGCTATGCTCATATATGGTTTCATATTGTAAGATCACTTAGACCACTGTTTCTCAACCTTCCAGATGCTGCAGCCCTTTAATACAATTCTTCATGTTGTGTGACCCTGAACCATAGCAGTATTTCATTGTTACTTCATAACTGTAAGTTTGCCACTATTTTGAATTATAATGTAAATATCTGATACGCAGGATACCTGACTTGCAACCTCCACAAGGGCTCATGACCCCTCAAAAGCAGGTTGAGAACCACTGACATACATAGCGTTGTTATTATCTCGGTTGTGTAAAAATTAAAACATCACCAAATGATCAAGATTTCAAGGGAAAACAAGAGTGAGTAGGGGAAGTGAGAAGACAGTTAGACTGGTTATATGCCACACATGTGTATGGATGTGTGATCTATATCAATCCATGTATCAATCACCAATCTATCTAGCCATCTATACATCCTCCTTCTATCTAAATATCTGTGAGCTGAATGTCCTGTACACTATGTACACGTTTTATTATATACAAACCAGTGTATAAATGACTGCCCAAGGAATTTCATGTCCTGGTAGAGAATGCTACAATACTATGGATATGATAGATTAAGAAAGAAATTCACCTGCTAGTGATCTTCTGACCTACATGTATTATCTCTTTCAAACATCAAGTAAAGAAGTCTTATTATATACTATTTTCTTCTAAATACCACATTATTTTATGCAAAGATGTTCTAATGAAATTTGTTTTAATGAGGGCTGCATAATAACTTTAGTTTCTATGCTAAGCGTAAGACTTGACAAGTACAGAGACTTGTATTCTTCTAATCTTTTGTAGATAATGTAACGTAGAAATAGCATTGCACTAATCAAAACCAGAGCTACATTAAAGCTGTAGCCATCACCCTTGGTGATTATACAGCTTGACAAATGGCTGTCAAGCAAAGTATGAATCTTGAAATTGACATGAAGTAGCTAGAGATGTTACCTTTTGGAAAGCTCAAGGTGGAATCAAATGCAGGGATAGCGGCCTGATCTAAAGGACTTCCTGAAAAGATATTAAACCATTGCACGCCTTCAACATTAACAGATGAACATCATGATGAAATGATACCATTTTCAAACCCGCAATACCATTTGCACATTCTAGAAAATTTCTGGCAGAAATGTTGACAGGGTTGACTGTCTCATTTAGTAAATATCAGTGAGCTGTACTAATTGGCTAACTTCAGCTATGCTTTCATGATAATGCAGTTTGTAAAAAAAATAAAAAAGAACAATTTCTATAACAATATACCTTCATTTATTCTGCCAGTTAATTGCCCATCATCATCTGGTTCATTTTTGCCTATGCTTAAATGGCACAGAAGAACAACATGAAGGAAACAGATTTTTCTTGATCATTGTACCACGCAAGTTTTTTAAAGTTGCACAGTGCTCACAGCACGCACTGAACAGACCAAAGCAAAGAGGAGGCTAAAGGGCCTCGGATCTTTGTGGCTAGTAGAAAAACAGCTCTCTCTTTCTCACATGTGACTATAATTATTATCAAGTCTCACTTTATGGAATGGGTTGGTCATATTAAAATCATTTTCAAAAGAGTTATGATCCTGTGAGTTCATAGGATATCGCTATATTTTCACTAATTGATACTGTGTATAGATATTCAGGATGCATGTGTATAAATGCAAAATAAGAAGTGATTTATTATTGGCTCATGCAGCTGGAGAGATGGCTCGGGGCTAATATCTGTTATGCTCCTGCAGAGCCCCATGTTATGCTCCTACCAACCCTGAAGGCCAACTCATAACCAAGTGTAACTTCATTTCTAGGGTATTTAGTGGTTCTGTTCTCTGGAGGCATCCTCACATACATGCACATGAACACACACAATACATACATACACACATAGGATTAAAAACAAACTAAATCTTCAAAACTGTGGATTGTGTAAGCACACCTGTGCTACTTTGTACTGAGTCTCTGTGTTCACCCATCTTCCTCCTCCTGAGGGAAAGATCGAAGAAAACTGCAATTTGGACAGACAATGGCTCTAAGGTTAGTTGTTTCTCATCGTTGTAGTTTGTTTTTTAGAAGATTTGGGAAGGAGTTTCTATTAAAGAGCTTGGTAAGCAGAACTTCCTCAAGAGGCTCTTACTTTTTCTATCACAGGCCAAACTTATTTGTTTTGGGGTTTAGTTTACTTCACTTAGTATAAAATCCATGAGGCTCATCCATACAATAATATGCTATTTGAAATTTTTTTCAAAGTCACCATATCATTTCACTGTGCATACACAATTGTTTGGCTATTTATCTACAGCTTCTATATTTTGTCTTTTATAACTATTGCAGATATGAATATAGATGAACAAACTCTTCTAAAATATTTTATAAAGCTCTTAACACCATCTTTTATTTTGTGCTGCTGTCTATAAACACACATGGCAACAGTGTTTTTTTTCATTGTGAAATCAAATTTATTCTCTAATCAGAAGCATAAAACACAATGCAATAGAAATGTCAGCAAGTTCTGCCATGGATCTGAGTGTTTTGATGACAATACCCCAATTCCTACAAATGTTCTTCAAATGTTCCAATGAAAAGAGCTCATTACCTCACTGTTTCTCCACATGGCAGCCTTTTAAATATTTAAAGACAGTTATCATATTTCCAGAAGGCTTCTCTTTCCAGGCAACACACATACAATTCTCTCAAAAGTTCAAAATTGTCACTGAAAGAAATTTCACTGACGTTTTTCAAATCTAGAGAATACCACAGGCAACTCTATTGCAGGCTCTATGGAACTGTCAAAGCAGCAAATCTTATGCAGGGGGCCTCTGCAATTTTTATCATAAGATGTGTTTTTTGAAATAGTCTAAGAGAAAATTCACATTTGTACATCAATTTATTTAAATCATCTGATATAACATGGAACATATTGTGAGGTATTTTTTTCTTATAAGAATTTATATTACATTTCTTTTAATAGGTGATCTGAAATGTACTTCCAAGTGGCACTCAGATATTCCTGGAGAGATGTGTAAAGACTTGAGTTCATGTATGGTTATGTTTCATAACTATTGATCTATAATTCCTTTCAGAAATTTTGATAGTGTTGATACCATACATTATTTGAAGTACCTCTTGAAATGGATACATGGAACTATTACTTTTATGATTTAGAAAAATCAAAGTATTACTTTTAAAAATACATAGAAATACAAAAAATTTCAAAAATTAATGTATGTTTATTTTTATTTGGAGAGTATCTATGTAGCTCAGGCTTGCTTAAACTCCAAATAATTCTGCCTCAGACTCCCCAGTGCTGGTATCATAAACGTGTGCCACTAAATCCTACTTAAATCAACTCTTAACACATACATCAGACCTAAGAGTTGTACATATTTATTGGATTCTGGCAAGGGTTTAGGGTACATGCAGATATATAAAGTCTCATTCAGTTTAGCCATGTATATAGTCACAAATAGTGTCCAATTGGTATTTTAAGGTTATTCAATTGTATTTCTAGCTTTTAGAAGCTTTCAGCAGTTGTCAACTGCACCACTCCATGGTGTATCATAGTAGATCTTGTTCCAATCTACTTGCCATAGTGCCCTTTGAACAACCTTTTCTTATCAACACTACCAAGCTCACCCCAGGCTCTGGCCATTAGCATTCCATTTTCAGTTCTAGGAGACAGACAACCTTAGATTTGTACTTGCCTTTGTAGTTAGCCTGTCTTTGTTCACTTAACATAATAGTATGCAGTTACATTCATTTTGTCACAAATATTTTGATGGATGAACAGTATGTCATTATATGTGTGTGTGTGTGTGTGTGTATAATGATTTCTTTATCTATTTAGAAATCAAGAGACACATGACTTGCTTCCATTTCTTGACTAGTACAACTAGTGCTACAATAGACGTGGAGAGTGCAGATGTTTTTTATAGATGGTAAGACTGGTGTATTACAGTGTATTTCTGAACTTAATTTGAGGGTGAGACACTCCATACTATTCCACCAATAGATGCCCATTCCCACTGGCTTAGTGATTATTGCTGTGAATAAACAGCATTAAAAAAAACAACTTGGGGATAAAAGGGTTTATTTTATTTAGTCATTTATATTATAGTCCATTGAAAAAGGAATTCAGGGCAGGAACTAAAAGGGGAACTTGGAGGGGCAGGAGCTGATGCAAAGGACATGGAGAATTCCTGCTTATCGGTTTGTTTCTCCTGGCTTGCTTAGTCTGTTTTCTGATAGAAACTAGGCACAGGAGTGGAACCATTCACAACAGGCTGACCCTTCTCCATCAATTGCAAATTAAAAAGAAACTCTCTACAGGCTTGCCTACAGCTTTAATTCATGGAGGCATTTTCTCAAATGAGGTTCCCTCCTCTCAGACAACTCTAGACTGTATTGAGTCCACCCAAAACTAGGTAGAACATCAATATTTCCGCACTCTTCACATCCTAGCAGTGATAAAATTGTGTGAAGCAGGTGGATGTGCGACAAATGTAAACTCATGTCTGTCCCCCTTGTAACCTTGTCACCCACTGATTAACTGAAAAGCAGACCAGGTCCTCTTTGAGCTCTGGCCTGCATATGGAACCTCTAGTATCTACAATGTAGTTACAATAACGAACTCTAAAATTTTGTGATTTCCTTGTTTTTAATATCTGAGTAGTATTCCATTGTGTAAATGTACCACAATTTCTGTATCCATTCCTCCACTGAGAGACATCTAGGTTGTTTCCGGGTTCGATGTATTATGAATAAAGCTGCTATGAACATAGTTGAGCAAGGGTCCTTATTGAATGATAGGGCATCTTATGGTTATATGCTCAGGAGTGTGCTTGAGGTAGCACTCTCTGTAATTTTCTGAGAAAGCACCAGACAATATCCAAAGCAGTTGCAGAAGGTTACATTCCCACCAGCAATGGAGGAAGGGTTTCCCTTCTCCACAACCTCTCCTGCATGCGTCATCCCTTGAGTTTTTGATCTTAAAAGCCATTCTGATGGGTGTGAGATAGAATCTCTGGTTCGTTTTGATTTGCATTTCCCAGATGCCGAAGAGAATTGGGCATTTCTTTAAGTGTTTCTCGAGGAAATCATGAAATTTGCAGCAAATGGTGGGAACTAAAAGAAAAAAATCATCCTGAGTGAGGTAACCCAGAAGCAGAAAGACAAATAAGGTTTATATTCACTTACAAGTGGATATTTACCATATAATATAGGTTAAACATACTAAAATCTATAGTCGTAAAGAAGCTAAACAACAAGGAGGACCTTAAGTAAGAGGCTTAAGCCTCAATCAGAATGGAAAACAGGATAGACTTTAGAAGTAGGAGAAGACAAACAACAGGATAGGAACCTTCCACGGGGGCCTCTGAAATACTCTACCCATCAAGGTATCAAAGGAAATACTAAGAATCATAGCCAAACTTTGGGAAGAGTGCAGGAAACTTTATGGAAGAAGAGGGAGATAGAATGACAGGGAGGGGACAGGAGCTCCACAAGGAGATCCAAAATGCCTAAAAACCTGGGCTCAGGGTAGCCTGCAGAGACTGATACTCCAACCAAGGACCATGAATGGAGAGGACCTAGACCTCTTGCTCAGAGGAAGCCCATAAGCTGCTCAGTGTCCAAGTGGGTTACCTACTAATGGGAACAGGGGCTGTCTCTGACATGAACTTAGTGGCTGGCTCTTTGATAACCTCCCCTTGGTGGATGCAGCCTTGCCAGGACACAGAGGAAGATGAATGAGCCAGCCTTGTTGAGGCTTGATAAGCTAGGGACAGATAGAACAGTAGGAGGTCTTTCACTATCAGTAATTAGTAAAGGGGTATTAGTAAAGGGGCATAGCAGAAAAAGAGGGAGATTGGGTGGGAATAGGAGGAGATGAGGGGCTACAGCTGGGATACAAGGTGAATAATTTGTAATAAATAAATAAATTAAAACTTAAAAAGAATAATGAACTCTAAGATAAATGTCAGGTGTGCCCTGATCCTTAGTAGTTAGAGTTTTGTTGTCTTTTACACTTTTTGATGACAGAGTAGGGATGTGGAGGAAGTAAGCTACCTGACAATAGTCAGTTCTGGGGGCTCAGTCTGTGAATTGCTTGCATATGGGAGGCATCAGGGTCCTGTACAACACCGGGGTTCACTGTGCATTTCATGTTTAAAGGTTCCTCTAAGCAAAAGTAATGTTGCCATGCTGGGCTGTTTTGTGGTATAGGAGGAGCCTTCTTCAATGTTCATTTTAATAGGGTGGTACTACATGCTTGCTTTGTGCTCAATGATAGTTTTCTTTCAGTTTTGAAATACATAGCTAGCTGCTGCTGGGTGGACAGAGTTACACTGCCCGCTACAGCAGCCACAACCTTTAAGAGCCAGGATCCAGTACTCTTCCTTTCTCTCTTTCTTTTTTATTGTTTGTTTGTGTGTGTGTGTTTTCTGTACAGCTTGATCCCAACCCCCTTCCGATTCACCTCCCAGTCATACCCTTGCTATCCTCTCCCATTACTACCTTCCCTTCACAGAGAAGAGGAGAACCCAAGGGGTACCAATCCACCCTGGCATCTCAAATCTCAATTGGACTAAGGGCATCTTCTACCACTGTGGCCTAACAAGGCAGCCCAGCTAGGGGAAAGGGATGGAGAGGCAGATGATAGAGTCAGACACAGCCCCTATTCTCATTGTTAGGTGGCACACATGTTGACCAACCTGTACATCTGCTACATATTTGTAGGGCATTTAGTTTAGGCCATGCATGCTCTTTGGTTGATGGCTCAGTCTCTGTGAGCCCTCCCAGGGCCAGATTAGTTGACTCTGTAGGTCTTCTTTTGGTGTGTGTGAACTCTCCTACTCTGTCTATCCTTCCTCCCACTCTTCCACAAAGCTCATGGAGCTCAGCCCATTGTTTGTTTATGGATCTTTACATCAGTTTTCATCAGCAGGTGATTGAAGCTTCTCTGAGAACAGTTATGCTAGGTTCCTGTCTGCTATCAGAGTTTCACTGAATGTGACAGGGATTGTCTTTCCCTCAAAGGGGGGGTTTCAAGTTGGGCCAGTCATTTGTTTGCTGTTCCCACAATCTCTGCTCCATTTTCACCCCTCCGCATCTTGGTGGCAAGGCAAGTTTTGGGTCGAAGGTTTTATGGGTGGGTTGGTGTCCTTCTCCCTCCACTGGAAGTCACACCTGGCTACAGGAGGGACATCAGGCTCCTTAACACCTGAGGCTATGATCGTCAGCTAGGGTCATCTCATAGACTCCTGGAGCCTCCCCCTTTCCAGTGATGCCCCCACCAACTGTCCCCTCGACAGGTCTCCACACCCCCTTCTCCCCACACCTGGTTCCCACCATACTGTTACCCTCCCCACTCCCACTCTCACCCAGTTCACTCCCCCCATCTACTTCAGATGTCTATTTTATATCCTCTTCTGAGTGAGAATAAAGCTTCCTCCCTTGGGCCATCCATGGTTTCTTTGGGTCTGTGGATTATAGTATAGTTGTCCTGTATTTAAATGGCTAATATCTACTTAAAAGTGAGTACATAACATGCATGCCATTTTGGGTTTGGGTTACCACACTCAGGATGATCTTTTCTAGTTCATTCAATTTGCCTGCAAATTGCATGATACCTTTGTTTTTTTAAATTATTTTTATTTTTATTAATGTATCCCCCCTGTAGCTCCATCCCTCTTCCTCTCCTAGTCATACCCTCTCTCCCTCTCTCTTCCCCAGCTGTGCATTCCCCCAGTCCACTGGTAAGGGAAATCCTCCTCCCTTTCCCTCCAATCCTAGTCTATCAGGTCTCATCAGGAGTGGCTGCATTTTCTTCCTCTGTGGCCTGGTAAGGCTGCACCCCCCTCCTCAGGGGGAGGTGCTCAAAGGCCAATCAGTTCCTGTGAGAGACAGACCCTGTCCACCTTACTTACTGTAAGCGTACTTGGATACTGAATTGCCATAGGCTACCTCTGTGCAGGGGTTCCAGGCCATTAGTGGTCCTTGGCTGGACTATCTGTCTCAGAAAAGGCCATTGTGCCAAGACTCTTTGGATCTGTTGCTCTCCTTGTGGAGCTCCTGTCCTCTCCTGGTCTTAGTATTTCCTTGTCTTACTACTTCTTTCATAAGATTCCCTGTACTCTGTCCAAAGTTTGGCTATGAGTCTCAGCATCTGCCTTGATATTTTTAATGGTTGAGTAATTGTAAGTAAATTTCCATTGTGTTGGTGAACCACATTTGATTTATCCATTCTTTGGTTGAAGGACATCTAGTTGTTTCCAGCTTCTGGCTATTTAAAATAAAGCTGCTATGAACACAGTTGAGCATAGTCTTTGTTGGATGGTGGAGCACCTTTTGGATATATGCTCAGGAGCGTTATAGCTGGGTCTTGAAGTAGGGCACTTCCCAATTTCCCGAGAAACCTCCAGGTTGATTTCTACAGTGGTTGCATAAATTTGCACTTCCACTAGTAACAGAGGAGGGCTCCCCTTTCCCATATCCTGGCCAGCATGTGCTGTCACTTGAGTTTAAAGTAAGATGCTGTTGACATAGATGTAAGATCCTCCAATACAAAAAGGTTATTTCTTTGGGAATCCATCTGTTGCTTTCTCAGACAATTAGGAATAGTGTCACCTCAAGATACAGCTATGTCACTATTTAGCCAAAATATGCTCAAGTATACAACAAGGACATTGGCTTAACCATGTTCATAGCAGCTTTATTCCTAAAAGCCGGAATCTGGAAACAAACCAGATGTCTCTCAAAGGAAGAATGGATACAGAAATTGTGGTACATTTACATACTACTCAGTAATTAAAAAGAAGGAAATCATGAGATTTGCAGACAAATGGTGGGATCTAGAAAAGATCACCCTAAGTGAGGTATCCCAGAAGCAGAAAGACATACATGGTATATACTCACTTATATGTGGTTATTAGACATATAATATAGGATAAACATACTAAAATCTGTACACCTAAAGAAGCTAAGCAAGTAGGAGGACTCTGGGTAAGATAGCCAATCCTCCTTCTGAAAGGCAAAGGGGATGTACATCAGAAGAGGGAGAAAGTGGAACAGAACAGGAGCCTACCATATAGGGTCTCTGAAAGGCTCTACCTTGCAGGGTATAAAAGTAGATGGTGAGACTTATAGCCAAACTTTGGGCAGAGTGAAGGAAATCTTATGAAAGAAGGAGGAGATGAAAGACCTGGAGGGGACAGGAGCTAAACAAGGAGAGCAACAGAACCAAAAAGTTTGGGCAAAAGTGTTTTTTTCCTGAGACTGACACTCCAATCAAGGACCATGCATGGAGATAAGCTAGAACCCCTGCACAGATGTAAACCATGGCAGCTCAGTGTCCAAGTGGGTGTCCTAGTAAGGGGAACAGGGGCTGTCTCTGACATGAACTGATCGGCATGCTCTTTGATCACCTCTCCCTTAGGGAGGAGCAGCCTTACCAGACCTCAGAGGAAGACAATGCAGCCAGTCCTACTACTTGTATGGATATCTATGTTATAAATGAATAAGACACGGTCATCATAAGTTTCTGTTGTACTTTCAAATCCAGCTCTCCATACAGTACTTTGCTTTGAACATGTTGATATCTATAAGGTATGTTATTTATACTTCCAATAAGACCATTCCAAAAAAATGTAGAGGTTGGTTATATGAGAGTCTGTTAATTTTACTAGAGAAGGGCAAAATCGACATCAAGCATTAATAGTCTAATAACATTCGGCAGATTGTAATTGGATGTCATCTAATTGTTGAATCATCTGAGGATTTTTGCCACATTATAATGACTAAATGTAATAATCTCAAACTTCAGAGAGAAAATAAATGATTGTTTTATTGCAACTATTGTTTTTATTTTTGTCAAATAGAAAACTGACCAAAATCGTAGCATTCTGCTTAGCCAGGGAATAAGGCAAGATGCTTAATAAACACGTGTTAGAAAAGTTTAAATTAAGATGAAAATTCAGCAGGAACACAAAAGGTCATTATTCCATTTAAAAAGTTTGATTTCCTCATACACACACACACACACACAGTTATATATGACTGGGAAAATACATAAAAATTTAAGACTATGTCTGGTTTACATACACAGGATTTGTAAAGCCACTAAGGTGAAAGAAGTTATGTTGTTTTCAAAAACAGGTGAAACTGGAGGTCATATAGTTAAGACAATTAAGCCAGTCTCAGGAACACAACTTGCATGTTTTCTCTCATTTGTGGTTCCTAAACTTTATAAAGCTATGTAAAGTAACTTATTTATATACAAAATAATTAGAAGTGATACTGTTCAGGGGAACAAAGGTGACTGATACAAGGGAGAGAAGCAGTGTGTGGTTATAGGAGAATAGAAATGTATACACCCACAGGAATTTCTCATGACAATAAGAAAGCCGAGGCACATATTTCATTTATTTATTTCAAAATATATTTCATTTGACCTGAGTGTGATGTGTACCCACCTCACAGCATTTATTCTCCCAGTGTTCGCAGAGTAGCAAATGTAAACACGCTGATGAATAAGCATGAATCTTTCTTTCTCTCCAGAGCTACCATTCTAGTACAGGTTCCAATTAGTTACAACCAAGCTCCATGGACCATTTAACTCCATGGAGAAGAGAGATTGTACGTGTGTTTGTGCACATACATCTAGTATATATGTCATCATTTCTTTTATGAGAAAATGATTGTCCCTTAGACTTCAAATGGCCCTCAAGTAAAATATGATAAATTGTTTTAAAATGTTTCGAAAGTATTATGGATTTTCTTCTTCTTCTTCTCTTCCTCTTCCTCCTTCATTGATCCCCAAATTTCATCAAGATCATATCCTTCACTCATCTCCAGGCACTTTAGCTTCAGTCTAACTTGCTTGGAATGTCAAACCAAACCCATTATTCAGATTTCTAATATAAGTATTCTTTGCTCTTTCTTAGTTGTTTTGGAGATGGTGGAAACATCAATTCTACTTCTGAGGAGACTTAATCCTTCTTGACTCAAAATCAGCAATGTGTGACATACCATTACTTACTTCTTTGTTTTCTAACTGGAATCAGTCCCCACATACACAGCCCTGTTCAGTAGATTCTCATTTGTCTTTTCCCTATTATCCAGACTAGCCCCTTTTCCTCATTGTTAGGAAATGTTCACGACTTTATATATTTAGTTTTTATAGACAATGACATAGATTTCCCAATTGTAAATACCATATTTGGGCAGGAAAAAGTTTCCTGTAGAAATTTATTTTGTATTTTATCTAGTACCAATTTCATATTGTCCCATAGAGGCAAAAACAGTAAGTCATTCTATGGAGCAAATAATATACTACATATATCTTGAATTTTTTCATGAAAACAGGAAATAATAAGCCTAGGAACACAATTTAGTCTTTTGTTAATTACTTCCAAGAAACACCTTTTAATCTTTAATCAAAGCATGCAAGTGGTTAAAAATAATCATGGCTAAATAAAGCCACAATACTTTCCTCAGAAATATTTAAAAATACTCACTAGGTAAACTAGTTTATAAGTGGCAGAAAAATTGCAGTGAGAGGAAATTTTTTTGCGTTATAATAAATAAATGGGTTTAATAATAAATTATCACAAGTTATTACTCAAGTTATTGTCTTGGGTTTCATTGTTGTACCGTGAGCGTGGTAACTGTAAAAATGACAAAAATGAATAAAAGAAGCAAGCTGAAAAGGTGAAATTAGACAGGCCCAGCCAGTTCACAATGGAAATATTCATTCTCTAGCCTCAGGTAAGTATGGTTATATGGAAATCTAGTGTGCAACCATAAATATAATGTATATTTGGCACAGTAAATGGGGTACCACTTCCTCTCAGCTGTTTTTGTGAATGTGATATATGACAACATCCATTTAGTTCCGATGCCTGTCTTATTTTCCTCATCTAAGTCCTGGACTTCATTCAGACGGTATCTTTGAAGAAGGGCTGTGAGAGATGGCTCAGCAGTCATGTACACTTGCTGTTCCCACAGTTGGCCTGGGTTTAGTTGCCAGCACCCAACTCACAAACACCTCTAAGTGTAGTCTAGTGGATCTCGCACCCTCTTCTGGCCTCTGCATTTACTGCACACATGTGAGGCACAACTTACAAGCAGCCACTCATACTCACAAGCGATATTAAGTGGTATATAAATCATATCAGTACATAGCCATGCATGTACATCTGTATGTAAATATGATATATTCACATATTTATATGCCAACTAGATTTTTTGTAATATTCTTGCATCTTATTTAGATTTGTGCTCCCAAACATTACTCCTAAATTATTTTTTTACATCTTCATCCATGTATACTTCATCCTTGATCAATTTTCAGCCTTATACATTGTATTCCTTGATTGCTAATCTACTGATTAGCCCATTTGAAGACATTAGTAATTCATGAAAATGTTCATTTGATTCTTTTTCAAAATGTTCTTTCTTTCTTTCATGTCTTTAATTATACATAGTATAAATCTGCAATTTTTATATAATTTTAACTAATGTTCATTAATTACTTCTGGTCTTAATTATTCAGATATTATTTCTGCTGACATCAGGGGCTTAACAAAAGTGAGCTGAGCACCAGCATTCTTCTCCCTCTGCTCCGAACGTGGGACATCATGTGAGCAACTTCATCAAGCTCCTCCCAGGACATCCTTATGAAAATCAATGGCACCTACAGTCTGTGAGCCAAAGCTAGATTCAAGCGCTTCTGTCATGCTTTTGATTGTAGCAAGAATAGTAACTAATATATGATCTATACTCATGACTTGAACCAAACCATTTTTACAGATCCTTTGAGTCACTGTTTTGCTCTTAAAATTATTTAATTTAGGTAGAATATGCTTTTGTTTCTCTTCTGAGATTTCTCATTGATATAACTCAGTTTCTACATGTGAAAAATTTCAGACTTATTTACTCACTTCTGTTTTCTGGGTCCATTTTTTCATGTTCAAATATAACCCATGAGGAAACACGGCCCTTACCTATTTTTGTTCATGGTAATATAACTATTGCTAAGTCTGGGAGCATAAGATAGAATATAAAAATATGTTATGTAAATAGATGTCTGAAATCATTCATAAACCCAGTCTATTTTCAAATTAACAGATTTCATTTTTTAATTAAAGAAAGCTATATTAGATTTAAAAAATAACCCATTTTTCTATTTTTGCCATTTCTGAGTAGACTGTTAAAAAAAAAGACTTATTATTCTTTGTTGCCTAGAAACCTGTGAGACAAATATTTCAGCCTTCAAACTCTTCTGGAATCTGGTGAAAGCACTGAACTACCTGTATTTACTGACAGTGTACATGGAGCATGTGTTACTTGTAATTGGGCACAGGCATATAACAGAGCAGCATGATATTTTTGGGAAGACTGAAGGAATAACATTTAAAATTCTCAACTGCGTCCTCAAAAATAAGAGAGGGATTTCGAAAGACTAGATGATTACGTGAATGTACTCAATTATTAAGATATCTTCTAAACTTTGCTGAAGTTTGAAAATCTCGCATGACAGAATGATTTAATGGCAACCCCATCAACTCAATGGAATTCAAAGCTGCTCCAACAAGCGAGTTAAGCCAATTTGCAAGTGTCAAGTATGTTCCTTTAAATTGGTCCATTAACTCACTTTTGGAAAGCTGCGTCAAGAACCAGGAGTTACTGGCATTGCTCATTAGCAGATCTCCTGAACAGGGTAAATAGGTTTAGACAGAATTAGATTGATTAGTCTACCTTAAAATTTAGTACAGCCTAGCATGTTCCAACTGCTTTTTCTCTGGTAGTAAGAGTGAAACATTTCCAACCATGCAGGGTTTAACAAGAATGAGGGAGTATCTCAGCCAATCTGCACGTGGAGGCACTCTGGCAGAGTCCCTTGCATTTTCTTGCAGCATTTACTTCTGATTTTAGTGACAACAGGAACGCTCTGAAAAAATGCAAAGGAGGCAGTGGAATAGAGTCAATGGAAAAATCAAATGTAATGGATAACGAATGGCACTGAGAGAAAATAGAAAGAAACAAAATAGCAAATGGTTGCCTATCAGAATGCCCAAGAGCCCATATTTTAAGATATATGTTTTTAACGTGAGGCTTCCCTCCATTCAACAAAAGAAAGCTCTGTTCTTTCATTTCCAGTGTCAGACTAGTATTTAAATGAGAAGCAATCACCAAAGACAAGTCCATTATGACCAGACTTGTTAGCACCAAGAATGTTCTAAAACTAATGAAATTGAAACATAAAGCAAGACTTAAGACGTAGAATTTGGCCTTTTATATACTCAAGTAAATATATATTTGCTGCAGACTGCATCATGGCCTTGTCGCAATTAATGAGTGTGGATACTTTATATTTCCTAACTTCTGCAATACTTCCTAGTGAAATGACCTGATGGCTGAGGTGTCTTGCTCTCTCTCTTCATCTAGTAAAGTGGGCACAAGCATACCCGTGAGGCCCTTCTAAAAAGTAATGTGGGTCAAGTACATGGAACACACACCCAAGTACCAGGCATCCATTATTGTAGCTCCTATGTCGCCAACACACTCACCTTCACATACATTACTCTATGGAATTCTTGCCCTCAGGAACATGGTAGCTAAGGAAAACACTGTTAAAAACAAATCAGTTTCTGTAAATTATATTACTGTTAGAGGGTATGCCATTGCAGGAAAACATATTTGGATCATAGGAAAAATCTGGATATTGTGTTCATCTGTCATAGGACGATAGGGAAAGCCTGACACCGAATTCAGTGCAATGTACGTACTACTTGCATTTATACTCTGAAGCCATCTAAGTTTCCTCATCTTGTGAAGAAGTGTTTCTCATTTGGCTCTGAGAAACACTAATAGAATGTGGAAGGAAAGTGCCTCTGTCAACTTGTACCTGAATACTGGAGCCAAATGAAATTCCTGAGCCTGGACACAGAGCTGCTCCACAGTCATGAGTAGAAACAGAAATAGCTCATATTTGAGGCTTTCATAGTGTGTCTATATTACCTGTCCACTGGCTTAACTAGATTCTTTTTTTTTAATTAGTAGTATTTTATTACACTTAGTATTTTTCAATTTTAATTGATATTAAATACACTTTATTCACTTTGTATCCCCCCCATAAACCCCTCCCTTTTCCCCTCCCAAACCCACCTTCCCTCCACCTTCTCCATACATGATAAAGAAATTGTGGTACATCTACACAATGGAATATTACTCAGCAATAAAAAAACAAGGATATCATGAAATTTGCAGGTAAATGGTGAGAACTGGAAAGGATCATCCTGAGTGAGCTATCCCAGAAGCAGAAAGACACACATGGTATATACTCACTCATATAGACATATAAAATAGGATAAACCTACTAAAATCTGTACACCTAAAGAAACTAATCAAGAGGGAGGACTCTGGCTAAAATGCTCAATCCCCAGCCAGAAAGGCAAAGCAGATGGACATCAGAAGAAGAAAATAGGAAACAAGCTAGGAGTCTGTCACAAAGGACCCCTGAAATGTTCTGCCCTGCACAATATCAAAGCAGATACTGAGACTTATGGCCAACTGTTAGGCAGAGTGCATGGAAACTTATGAAAGATGTGGGAAATAGTAAGATCTGGAGAGTACAGGAGCTCCACAAGGAGAGCAACAGAACCAAAAAATCTGAGCACAGGCGGCTTTCCTGAGACTCCAACCAAGTACATTCTTTTTAATTCTGGCTAGGACCAAATGTTGGGACTTCTCTAGGTTTAAAAAATACTTCCATAGCAGGTGCTGTCAACTCTCAGCTTTTTCTCTTCTGTTGTAGGATGTTCTGATCAATGTTACTGACCCTTAAGATCTGGTCACCCCTATCTTTGTTTTGTAAACCTGCCTAAGACATATCTGATTGTTTGATTAAACAGCCTATACCTGGGCAGGGAAGAGTGGGGTAGGTGTGGCTAAGTTTCCCAGGCTTTGGAGGACAGAGAGCACCATGGGGAACAGAAGGACTGAAAGAGACAATGAAGTAGGAAGCCACAGTGGGTCAGCCAGGAGAAGAAACCACATGGCTTGGGAGGAAGGACTCCAAAAATGGTGTGAATAGAGCCCAGATGAATAATATAAGCCAGTACCATGGGATTATGGATAAAAGACAGACCAGTTGAGGAGGATTAAGGTGGATGACATTGGATAGGAGCTAGGACATGGATAGTGAGTATATTGAGACAGTATAAGTAAAATATCTGCTTGGCCCAAGGTAAATAAGGCAATTATAAAATCTTACAGGTGTCTGTGTCTTATTATTTGTGATAGCATACTAGATAATACTGCCATGATAATAATAGGGTTAATAATAAACATTATAAAGCCCAACACCCATTTTTTTAAAAAATTTAATACAACAGCCCACTGAATTCCTTAAAGTTGTTTCATTTTTCTAAAAGTGTATTAAATCATGTTGTTGGTTCCCAGGGTCCTACATTTATGACAGGAATTAATGGAACTAGACTTCCTTCTGGTTTCAACCCAGGCTGCTCTTTCATTAGAACAGATGTATGTGCAGTTTGTTGCCCCAAGGGTTAAAAAGAAAGATGTCATGAACTTCACATACATTATTCCAGAAAAAAAAAAACAATAGGGTCTGCCTATTTTGAGAAAAATAAATAAATAAAAACAGGCTTTCACATGTTGTTACATAGCAGTCTGGTGAAGAGCAAGTAAGATGAATTCTAAGACTCAGTCAGGCTCAAATGGACAAGTCTCAAGGGTGTAGAACATGTCAGGACCAGCTCCACATAATAGCTATGAAGAGCAATGGTGAAACATGAAGAAGCTGGAGTGATTGTGTTTTAAGGCACTGGAGGCAACGCAAAAGAAGGAAACAACGTGAATAGTTAGTTCACAGTAGAACACATATTTAACACATGGAAAAGACTTGCCTCAAACATTTTATAAAGATTTTCCTAAGATTCATGTAGGTAATCAATTCAAATGATTCTGTTGCAGGACCAATGCAGAACAGTTATATATAATAATTAGCACGGCCTTGCAAAATTGTAGTGTATAAAGCACTTCACAATATCTTCAGTTCTTTAGTCATAGAGTTACACAGACAAACAAAAATGATAGGGTTGTAAGTTTAAAATTTTAAAATAAACTCTTCTAGAAACTGGTTGATTTGGGGAAATATTTAAATGGCTTGAGTAGGGATGTCCCCATTGAGTCCTCAATTTGAATGCTTGGTCACAAGAGAGGAGCTTTATTAGGAGGAGTGACCTTCTTGGAGTAGGGGTGACCTTTTTGGAATAAATGAGTCACTGGGTACAGCCTTCGAGGTTTCAAATGCTCAATCCAGGCCTAGTCATTCTGTCACTGTATCTGTCTCTCTCCCTCTTTCTCTCTCTCCCTTCCTGTTATGTGCTGATCTAGATGTAGAAATCTCAGCTCCCTCTCCAGCAACATGTCTGCCTATATGCTGCCCTGATTTTACTGTGAAGTTAACGGACCAAACCTCTGAATGTGAGCAAGTTCCAATTAAATGTTTTCTTTTATAAAAGTTGCTGTGGTCATGGTGTCTCTTCACAGAAACAGAAACCCTAAGAAAGATAACACAGAAAGAAGAATGAATTTATATGAAATATTTTTTTTGTTGAATGGATCTTTAGAAATGGGTGTGAAGTCAGTGGGAAGGCACAGTGTATCATGATGGAAGACAAGTTACTGACTTTCCCATCCATTTAAATTAAATATTTTTAATTATTATAAATGTACAAATATAAAGATTTATCGAGGGAGGTCCTAGACAAGATCTCAAATAAAATTTAGATAAAAATCTATATATTTGCATAGTTGATTCCAACTGCAGAAATTACTTGAAAATTAGGTGATTATAATAAATTTTAGGTCATTATAATAATTTCAGTAATTATTATAAAAATATGGCACAGAGCATAGCTAGCATGATGATAGGTATGAGCACATTTCCTCACATTGCCTAGGAGCTGGTGTTTTTCTACTCACTAATGTGAGAAATGTGAAAGACTGCTTTTACATCTCACAGACAGGAGCTGAAATGAGGATACATTCACGCAGGCATGATCACCTACTGCCATATTCTATATGAGTATTAACTTATGAGTACAATATTCCTTAGATGATAATTTATCATTTTACCAGGGTGCCTGCAAGTTTATCAGATTTTTGGTTTATTCAGTTTTGAAACAGAATCTCTCTCTTCCATCCAGCCTGGCTTCCAGCAGGTGCACTAGTGCAAAGATTTATTTTGTTTTCCTTAAAAAATATTTATTTTTTTATTAATTACAGTTTATTAACTTTGTATCGCAGCTGTAGCACCCTCCCTCATCCCTTCCCAATCCCACCCTCCCTCCCTCAGCTCTTCCCATGCCCCTCCCCATGTCCACTGATAGGGGAGGTCTTCCTCCCCTTCCATCTGGCCCTAGCCTATCAGGTCTCATCAGGACTAGCTGCATTTTCTTTCTCCTTGGACTGGTAAGGCTACTCCCCCTTCAGGAGGAGGTGATCAAAGACTCAGTCACTGAGTTCATATCAGAGACAGGCCATGTTATCCCCATTACTAGGGAACCCACTTGGAGACTGAGCTGCCATGGGCTACATCTGTGTAGGAGTTCTAGTCTAGGGTATCTCCACTCATGATCCTTGATTGGAGTGTCAGTCTCAGAAAAAACAAAAACAAAAACAAACAAAAACAAAAACAAGAACAAAAAAACCTGTGCCCAGATTTTTGGTTCTGTTGCTTTCTTTGTGGAGCTCCTGTCCCTCCAGGTCTTTCTATCTCCCCTTCTTTCAGAAGATTCCCTGCACTCTGTCCAACGTAGATGCACATGTGGTACAAGATTTCTGCCTCAGTTTTCAAGGCAGCTGAGAGTAGAGGTACCTCTTACTATGTCTTTTTTCATCTGGGCAGTGCACTTGGCTTTCACAGTTGTGAGTGACATAAGCTAAAGTTGTTTTTCCCTGAAGTAAGATAGATGTTTACTCTGCTCACTGGGACAATGTTTTGGTAAAAGTAAAAACATGATTAAATATTTAAAGTTTTTACCAAGATTTCAAGCAAGCTTGCAAAAACATGAGCATGCATTTTTGAGATTGATTTGGAATCCTTAAAATAGACTGAAGCGTTACTTCCAGGAGAAAGAAGTAGCACACAGTGAATGACTTAATTCTTAACGAACTGGAATTGTTCTTCACCATGTTCTAATGCCCTGGTGTGATACATAAAGCAACAAAGCCAATAGAACTTTCCAGGA
>CM053747.1:8378683-8399810 GCA_028658305.1 Pachyuromys duprasi
GCCTGACCCTCCTTTCTTCATTTCCTTATTGCTAGAAATATCTGGGAATGAAGGTATCTACCCCTGATCCTGGCTTAGGATCAGTATAGAAGAGATTCTTCAAAAGAACACCAAGAGAAAAAGTGATTTTATACTCATCTAAGACAAAATAATCAGAAAATAATAAATTATTACAAATCTTTCATGTTTTGAAGACAATGACTATAAACTCTTAACATTCAAATTGATTTTAAAGCAATGTGTTGTTATATCGACTAATATCCACAAACAAAAGTGAAGAAAACATAAAATTCAAATGTCTCCAATATCTCAAATTTATTCCTTGAAAAAGCATTAGATGTAGTTTCAACAAGCAGAGGTAGAGAACTTGGAGGATAATGACTATAAACTCTTAACATTCAAATTGATTTTATGCAATTTATTGTTACATTGACTAATATCCACAAACAAAAGTGAAGAAAACATGAATAAAATTCAAATGTCTCCAATATCTCGATTTTATTCCTTGAAAAAGCATTACATGTAGTTTCAACCAGCAGAAGTAGCGAACTTGGAGGATTATTTATTCTCTCCGTTGGAACATGTAGTATCATAACCTGGAAGGGAGAGTTTGTTTTCTCACTCAGATCTTCTTTCAATTCAGAGTGAATCCAGGAAGACACAAACTTCAGGAAGAAGGAAAAATCAATACTTATCATCCTTCAAGAAAAATGGTTCCATTCAGACAATGCTGACTCCTCCTTTTGGAACACACTAAAGAAGCAAATCTTGGGTTCAATGACATTTGACATTTTGTTTAAGTGAACTGACATTTCTTGTTGAGAAGTGTGTACAAGATGGGAAAGAAAATTAATTATGCTTTTTCTATTCCATGAGTGTGAACCTATGTGACTAAGAATAGAGAATGAAACTCCCGGATGATTCCTCAAGTTTTAAGCAAGCATAGGTACCAACAATGCCACCTGTACCCTCCTCTTTCTAAGACTAATGCCTGCCAGCAATAGATTTTCTCCACAGATACTTTGGCACAAAAGCAGAGCTGCAGTAGAACCCCGGTTCATGTTACTGGGCAGGTCAACTTAAAACAATTTGGGCACCTTCTCAGTGTCATCGTGGAATCTAACATACACATCACTCACTCAATTCAAATCTCTCAATTTACTTTGAATATAAAATGTGTATGGAGTCCCTTCTTTAAATGTTGCTTAATAAAACCTTCCCTTTGTTAAGCCAGCCATATGTGCGCACGCGCACACACACACTCATATATATGTGCATGGTTCCTAAAGTAGATGCAGAGGTTTACATTTCTGGAAATTTTAAATAACTTGTGATGAAAATAAGAATATGGAACAATCAAAAATTGGTTATTTTCTGAAATCACATTTGAATTGACCTAGCATATGTTTTTGCTTTTTCTTTTTTTAGTAAAAAAGATTGAAAGTACCTTTAACATAAGATATATGGTTCAATTTACTTCTGAGATTATAAATATCTGGCTGGAGATTTTAAACTAGGGAGTGTAATAAATATGGGTAAAAAGAAATAACTGAAATCATATATAGTTTACATAAGCTATAACTCAGTAGAAAACATTTGCCTGAGATTAGATAAAAGGTTTGTATTTGTTTTCTTTCTTTAAAATGTTCAGTGGCAATAACTCAAATGAGTGAACACATCAAAGAGTAAAGAAAAAAAAATATTCATTTCACTAGATCCCTGTTGGTTGCGTGGTGTTCCAGGCTGCAGAGACTTTGCAGGACTGTTCAAAACACGTTCTAGAGCAAGCCTACACTAGCTTGATGTGCTAGAACTTTCCTCTATGCTCTGTGGGTGAAGCATCTAGGGGGTGACTTTCAGGTCTGTTCAGGCCCAGATGGCTCCTTGAGCAGAGGGATCCTTCCCCAGCAATATCTACCCACATTTCTCTTTGTTGTGTCCTTCATTAAAGGCACAAACTAGATGATGCTGAGGCTGTGGGCTTTGGAATTAATGATTGTCAGCAGCTAATAGCCAACGGAAGAGTTGGTTGTGAGGATTAAATCGTTTTATTTGATCACGTTACTCATAGCATTTATAACTATTTTTTCCCATGCTATAAGTAAAACAATTCCAGCTGCGCTAAGACAGACAGTTCACTAACACTTTCATGAGAAGCTATACTAAGGCACTGATTAAAATCCGCTATTTGCTGGTAATTTCTTTTCTCAAACAGTTAAAACTTATGAAGTGTATTTTCTGTAAATGTTCTTCATCACTTCTATAAGTAGGTAACTTTCTTAGTTCAATGTCTGAAAGCTTAATTACATACTTCATATCTCAGAGCAATTGTCACTGGAGATATTTTTACACAACTTAAGTCATATAAAAACTGGAGTAGCTAAAACTAACACATATAAATTTCATGGCCATTCATTCATCACTGAGCACATACCACGTCCCGGACACTGCTTTGTACAGGCAAGTGTGAGAGTGAGGCTGGGAACACTGATGGGGTCCTTTCAAAAGTTTTGGTAGATTGACAACAGTCCTGAATAACCTCTCAATGTTACAGAGAAAACTATCATGAAATTATTATTGATTATGTTTACTGTGAAAGCACAGAGCATTACGATGGCTCACTTTGTAAAAACATTTTCCCCAACAAGGTTGAGGACCAACCCCAGAAACCAAATGGTGGCAGAAAAGAACTGAGTCCTGTGCATTGTCCTTTAACCTCTGTGCATTTTTCTACACAGGTTCAACAAATGAATAACGTAATGAAAGAAATTTTAAAAAGAAAGCGCATGCTGCAATATCCTGTTCCATAGATAGTTTAATACCATCCACAGACACAGGAGCTACCATGATTCTTGGGTTAGCATGCTTCAGAAGGCATTTGAAACAAACCTAACACCTAAACAGCAAAATGTTAAGAACTCCAGCAGAGACTCTCTGTGAAAGATTCTCATGCTACTTTTTTTTTGAAATTCATAAAATTATGTTAAGAAGAATAAAGCCTGTGTTCTCCAAATGAAGAGGAAACTTGATAAATTTGGACAGAGATGATACATAGAAGTCTGTGCTCAAGAGAAATGACTGTCTCAAAATATCCAGAGTATTAACTCTGAGATTACAGGGGAAGGTGATTTTTAAATTAAACATGAGTTCTGTGATAGGATCCAGAATAGATATTAACTGATGATAATCTTTTCTAGGAAGGGGAAAAAGTTTTAGAAAACTAATTGTTTTTGCAATATATCAGAATCACATAATAATAATAGGGCCATTGTCTTTATTTTGACAAATTTAAAGCTGTACAGATTCATCTGAAAATATTTCATTAGTAATACTCTCACTTGGAAACTATTCCAGATACTTTCTGTCTTTAAAATTCCTTGCATACATGATTATTAAACACATTTCAGAACATCTCACTAAACATCAAGTTTTACACTTGGAGGCATGATGGACATAGAGAGGAAAGATGTTAAACCAGAAGCCTGGCAAGAAAATAAGAGTGAGAGGGACTCACAAGTCCATCTGGACTAGCCATGTGTGCTACTGGTCTATAGTTTTCAAATATTTATTATATTTTCAAATTTTAGTGGATAAATTATATTTCAGAAAAAATCTAATTGGCATCAAACTTATAAAATATAATAATTTTCATGGGATTATTTTTGCCTTTGAAACATAATTATCATGAAAACAATCCTCTGATAAGAGTAATCTTATAATTAAATCTATATGCATATTTTGAAATCACATCATCTTTCAGGTGGAGCACAAGATTTAGGTTCAACATCAATGCAATCAGTACCTCTGCCAATGAGAGGACATCTAAATGGTAGAAAGTATTCAAATTCTAGTGATGGTCAAGGGTAAAATGGGTTTGTAAAGGACCTACATTGTGACAGACACAACACAAGATGTCTTGTTTGCAAATATGTACATGTTTATAACTGTCTTTAAAAAGTTTGGGGTTACTGGACAAAACTAAATTTCAAGTGGATCAAAGACCTCAACATAAAACCAGACACATTAAATCAGTTAGGAAAAAAGTGGTGAAGACCCTAGAACTCATTGGCAGGGGAGACTACTTCCTGTGCTAACAACACCGGCTCTAAGATCAGCAATAAATAAATGGGATCTCATGAAAATAAAAAGCTGTAAAGCAAAAAGACACTGTCATTAAAACAAAACTACAGCTTGCAGACTAGAAAAGTATCATCGTGAATCCTAAATCTGACAGACAGCTAATATCCAGTATATATAAAGAACTCAAGAAGTTAAAAAGCAACAAATCAAGTAATCCAATTAAAAAATGGGGTACAGAGATAAACAGAGAACTCTCTGTAGAGGATTGTAGAATCACAGAAAAACACTTAAAGAAATGCTCATCATCCTTAGCCATCAGAGAGGTGCAAATCAAAATGACTCTGAGATTTCACCTTACACCCATCAGAATGGCTTAGATCAAAACCCCAAGTGACAGCACATGCTGGAGAGGCTGTGGAGAAAGGGGAACCCTCCTCCACTGCTGGTGGGAATGTAAACTTGTACAGCCACTTTGGAAATCAGTCTGGCATTTTCTCAGACAATCAGGAATAGTGTTTCCTCAAGATCCAGCTATACTACTGCTAGGCATATATCCAAAAAATGCTCAAGTACACAACAAGGACACTTGTTCGACCATGTTAGTAGCAGCTTTATTCATAATAGCCAGAACCTGGAAACTACCCAGGTGTCCCTCAAAGGAGGAATGGATACAGGAATTGTGGTATACTTACACAATTGAATACTACTCAGCAATTAAAAACAAGGAAATCATGAAATTTGCAGGCAAATGGTGGGACCTAGAAAAGATCATCCTGAGTGAGGTATCCCAGAAGCAGAAAGACGAACATGGTATATACTCACTTATAAGTGGATACTAGACCCATAAGATAAGATAGCATAAACATACTAAAATCTGTTAGTATACCTAAAGAAGATAAACAAGGAGGAGGATCCAGGGTAAGAAGATCAATCCTTACTTAGAAAGGCAAATAGGATGGACATGGAAGTAGGAGAAAACGAGAAGCAGGACAGGAGCCTACCACAGAGGGCCTCTGAAAAATTCTACCTAGCAGAGTATCGAAGCAGATGTTGAGACTCATTACCAAAATTTGAGCCGAGTGCAGGGAATCATATGAAAGAAGAGAGAGTTAGTAAGACCTAGAGAGAACATGAGCTCCACAAGGACCAAATAGTTCTTGGCACAAGGGCTTGTCTGAGACTGATTCCCCAACCAGGAACCATGTAAGGATATAACCTAGAAACCCTGCTCAGATGTAGCCCATGGCAGCTCAATATCCAAGTGGCCTCCCTAGTAAGGGGTACAGGGACTGTCTCTGGCATAAACTCTATGGCTAGCTCTTTGACACCCCCCCCAGGGAGGAGCAGCCTAGCTAGGCCACAGAGGAGGACATCGCAGCCATCCCTGGTGAGACCTGAAAAGGTAGGGTCAGATGGAAAGGAAGGAGAACCCTCCGCATAAGTGGACTTATAGAGGGGCAAGGAGGAGAGGAGGGAGGGTGGGATTTGGAGGGAATGAGGGAAGGGAATACAGCTGGGACACAAAGTAAATAAACTGTAATTAATATAAAATTATATATAAAAAAGAATTTTGGGGTTAAATATCAAGCATAAATTGATGCACTCTACTGAGGGTGCTATTTTTCAATCAAATCTGTCATTCTTACCTTCAATAAAACAAGTAAAATATAGACACATACCAATATTCTACTATCATGCTTCTCAAAATATTAGTTTAATATAGGTGGTAATCATTATTTATTCAGGTAAAAAACAAATTTTAGAAATGTTCTTAAATAAGGCCACTTAGTGAGGTTCTAATAAAAAAGAATACAAGAATAAAGAGCCTGGCCACTCACAGGGTTTTGGCACTTGGATGGATGATTAACTCCAACAGGTTAAATTAACAAGAACATAAAATCATGGGAAATCTATCTTGGCTATTATCTATGCCAATAAACACAGGCCTGTAATTTCTGTGATCTAGCTCTTCAGCATGAAGCAAGTCAACTTCTTACATCAGGTGAGAGATATGATAGTTCAAAGGTCTATTCCAGCCCTAGGGCAACAGAAGAATATTGTCTTTTCAAACCCCCACCCGTTTTTTTTTTTGTTTTTCGTTTTTTGTTTATGTTTATTTGTTTTTTACATTCCAGCCATGTAAAACATCAGTATAAATAAACACCACTGCTGTGAACACATATGCTCCTTTATAAGTGTCTCTGTTTTTTATTATTTTGGCGTTTGGGGATGGTTCTTACTTTGTAGCCCAGGATATCACAGAACTCACTGCCACCTAAGCTGGCCTCTATTCCTTTTTGTGGTCTTGGGAGATGTCAGAGATCACCATAAATCCAACTGCCCAGGCCAGCACAACTTCTCTATCACAAAACTGAGCAAAATAAATCCTACTCCCATTAAGCTGCTTTTAGTGAAATATTTGGTTGGAGAGATGCTAGAATAGAAGTCCACTGTCCTAGGCTTATGATATGAATTAGGTCCTTTGGTCCCTTCACAACTCTTACTTGAGGAAACTGCAGTTCAGAGACATTAAGTTCCATAAAACCAAACAGCTAAAAGAAAAGAAAAAGCAGAAAGAGCATTTTTAACTGGAGATACACACACAAAAAAGAGTCTAATTTGTGAACTCTCTTTCTTTTGTTAAGCTCTCATCTGTGAAGCACTGGACCCTTGGCAGTGTCTGTGTGACAGGGAGAAGAGCGACACCTGCAAGACAAGACATTGAGAGAGGAAAACAAAGCTCTTCCTGAAAATCCCAAGCTCATTAGAAAGTTTAGTAAATGAATACACAGACAGAGAGATGCTAATCCATTTTTTAATGTTTCCCACTGACTTAATGGGCAGCATTGGTGGGATTGGTGCCCTTTCATTGAAAGGAAGATGCAGCCCATTTAAAGGTTTAATTGTTGGGGTTAGGAACTGATTTGCTTTTATCTGATCAATAGTGCTTTGACCAAGTATCAATTAAGCTGAGGAAGCTCCTGCTATTGAGTGAAGAAAGGGCTTTAATTAAATCCCGTTCTCTGGCTTTCACAACGTCAGAGAGAATCAGTGTAGGCTGTAACTTAGGGCTGAAAATTCAAGTCTTCAGACCTACTGACATTTACATAAGAGGGACACACTGTAAAGTGGACTGTGTTTCTTTTGTTTGTTTGTTTGTTTGTTTGCTATAAATATTCTAAGAACACTTCAACAATTACCAGGAGGACTTTCACTCCTGGTTAAGCAGTTTCTTATTAATGGTCCTTCTTATTCATTCTTCTTCACCTTACATTAAGACAGTGTTTCTAAACATTCCTAGTGCAGTGATCCTTTAATACAGTTCCTCATGTGGTGGGACCCCAACATTGTTTGTAGTGCTACTTCATAATTGTAAATTTGCTATTGTTATGAATCAAAAGGTAAATATTTTGGAGACAGGTTTGCCAAAAGGATCACTACTCACAGGTTGAAAACCACCACCATAGGACATATGCTTTCCACTTTCTTTTCATCTGACTTACCAAATGCAGCTTACAGCATGTAATAGAGTACTTTAAAATCTGTCCATGGTCCATTGCAGCTCTGTATTGAGCAGATGCCCTGGAAATGCTACATGGCTCTTAAGGCTGCCCACACTCCTGAATGTCTATGATGAGATGTCTTTATACCATCATCTTGGCTAGCAAAGAACAGAAACAATATAACAGTAACATGTTTATGAACTCAGGTTTGCCTTCCAACATACAGGGATATGTTCATTATTCTTCCTGTAGTTGTAGGTTTGTATCAGAAAAGAACAATACACATCACATTCTCTCAAAATGCTTATGTATTAGTTTACTTTGGTAAAGTTCAAATTCAACAGTTTAACAATAATCTTACTCATCTCTCTACAATGTGTATCAAATTTAGAGTTTAGGGTAAATTATAGTAGTCACACAATATTTTCTTATTGGATTAATTGGATTCTGAGGTTTGTGTGTTTGTATATGTGTGTATGTGTTACACACCATCTGGGTCTCAATTTTACATATCCTACTATGTAACTCTCTGTCTTATGTTTTTGAGCCAGGTTCTCTTCACTGAGCCAGAAGATTGCTGTGTCAGCTACACAAAATAACTATCAAGTTCTTAAGATGCCCCATCTCTGTTTCCACTAGTCTGATTATAGATGTAAGAAGCCTCACCCAGGTTTTGTGTGTATGCTGGGGATCTGAACCCAGGTGCTCATGCTTGCTGCACATTGCACACATTATTCCACCTCCTCACCCCCATAAGGATTCTATTTTTAATGCTTATTTCATTCAATATAGTAGTAAAGTGGGAGAAAGTAGTAAGTATTACTGCCTTACTAACTAATGATTTGTTTTGCAAGATATAAATATTTGAGTTTTAAACATGACTTGATTTTAATTAATCAAAATAACCAAGTTTTTCCTGAGTTACAATAACAAGTCAAAATGAAGCATCTATTAACTTTAGACATTAGATATAGAAAGTCCTTCCAGAAAATGCAGAATATGTCCCCCTAACCACTGTAAGCTACAATATATTGGACAATTTTGCCTGAAGCTTTAATCAAATGATGTGTTTTATTTCTAGGTTTTTTTTGTCCTTAGGCCATATCATACACTAAGCCAAGTAATTAGTACCAAATAATAATGCCACAATTCCAAATTAAAATTCAATATTTTTGCTCTGTTGCCAGTGGGAAAAGGAAGGCTAATAATGGTAGATCTCTGTGCCTCCTTGCTAACCACCCATTAAATCGGATGATTTTAGTAGAATCATTTCCAGATTCTGCTAGTCGGAAGTGTGTACCGTCATTCTCATCATTACAGACCTGTATGAGACAAAACTATTTTTCTCCAGTGTACCTCTTGCTACAACCCCACTCTTACTTTAATTTTTCATGTCTCCTCTAAATTCATAATTTTATTCTGAATTTGCTTGGAAATGGCAGAGATGTTATATAATTTCCATTAATTGGTAAATCCTGCATTTTCAGTGTTTATGATTATTATATCAATGCATGCTTTGATCTTAGTAAAAAAATGAGTCTTTTTAATAGAGACATGTAGAACTCAGTAGTGGTGCACAGGGCACTGATTTTGTAAGGGAGTGGATTTAGTTCCACACACATCATGCTTGTAGTTTGAAAATGATACGTATATTGATAGGCTATTGATTATATATATGTATTCATATATGTGTTGCATGTATAGAGATAATAATCACAGATAAGTATCTAATACTCTTTGTCCCATTTTAGATTCTACAAACATCTGGAATCAACTGATCTTCCCTATCCTTCTGTTTTAAATTTCATATGATAAATTAACATACAATAATATTCCTCATACAAGAAAAGAAACAAGAAATGCAAATTTCATCTAACAACAGATATTGTCCTCAAATACCATGTTTGCATTGTTCCTAAAATACAAGCCTTTTGTTTAGGATACATTAGTTATGAGAAAAGGTTTCCAAAAGACCTAATTTTAACTATAAGCACCTTCTCTGTTCCTCTGCTTAAGATGAAGTAATAAGCCACTGTGCATAATCATGGTGAAATCCACACAAAATGCACATAGTATACTAAACAGAAAAAAAACATAACATCACTTGAAATTTTTGCCATATTCCAACTTTTTCACATAGATGTCTGTCTGTCTTTCTGTCTGTCTATAAAATACCGTGGTGTGCCTTCTAAGTATAAAATATTTTCATATAATAATCCTGTGGCTGGTTAATTCTGTGCACTGAAAACCAAGGCATCTGACAAAATACATTTTACATAGGTAGATAAAAGATAAAATACAGAGTGCTCCCAACTACCTTTATCTTAAACTTTAATCCCCTTTATCCTATTTCTATGAGTGTGTATGTGTGCATACATGGTACATGTATATGTGCATGTGGAGATCAGAGGTCAGCCTCTGCCATTTTTTGTAGGAAAGCAGGCTACTTCCTTTGAGAAAAAGTCTTTCAATGGCCTGAAGCTTATCAGCTAGGGAGACTGATTATACAGCAAACTGTGAGAACTTCTCATCAGCTTTAGGATTGTAAACACACCAGACTATAAACAACACCTAAGACTGGTGTGCATGGGACCTGGGATGGAATTTACCAGCTCACTACTTCTGAGAACCACACTATCCCTCCTTCCCACCCTCCTTCCCTTTTCACACTGTTTATTTCAAGTTCATCAGTTTTGTGATGTGCTTTGGAAACCAAGAGAGCCACCATTGTTACTTTCACATATCTCACAACAAACACATAGAACAATCATTTATATTTTATAGTGATGCAATCTTCTGACATTTTCAATTGGGAAGAGTCCTCAAGGTCTGGAGTTATACTTCACTGGTAAGAGCTTGCATAGCGTACTTGTGGTTCTAAGTTTAACCTCCAGCAGTGTGAAGATGAACAGAAAGGAAGCTTCCTAAAGCACAGTGATTTGAGGAATGTTCGTGTTTAAGTCCTTTTGATTGTATGTGAAATCACCTAGGAGGCACACTTCCTAGTATGGCTCTGAGGATAGTCCAGAAAGGTTTGACTGAAGAGGGCAGACCTATGCTCAGGGTGTATAACACCATTCCTTAGGCTGATGCCTCAGGCTGAGTAAAAGAAAGAATGGGTGTGTGGAGAGGGAGGCAAGCCCCAACATTCATTGCTCTCACTTTCTCCTGACTACAGACACCACAGGACTTTCTATCTCACGCTCCAGCTTCCATGTCTAATCCCCTCACCATGACTTTCTAACTTGCCAACACAACTTTTCTGCCCTAATGGAGTGTACTCTTCAACCACCAACCAAACTACACCTTCTCTTCTTTATGTTGCTGTGATCATTGTGATAATGAAAGGCCTATGATCAGGCTTGATGGACAAAGACTTCTGCCCTCAAGTCTGATCACCTGAGTTTGGTCCCAAGAACTAAATTGGTAGAAAGTAGAGATACTGTACCTAAAAGCTGTCACCTGACCTCTGCACATGCATTGTGGCATGTGCACACACACAGACACACAGATGCACACAAACACACGCGCACGCACACATACACACACACACACACACACACACACACACACACACACACACACTATAAATAAGAAGTTTGAAGATTAGATACCTTTCCTAATACTAGAGTTAAGGTTTGTCAAATGCTATATTGAAAAGCAGAACTGTCACAAGGCTTCCCAGGACTCATAGGATCAACAATGTAGTCTAAATACTGGGTTTATATAGAAAATAAATCTTAGAAGATCATTCAGGGGAATTCAGGGCAAATAGAATATAGAGGGGGCTAGCACAGAGGTAGCAAGATTAATGAATTGTTCTAGTCAATAAGCAAAGTGTGCTGAATATCAACTTTCTTGTGATTTGTCCTACAGAGACTCTATATTAAAATAATTTGGTGCTTCATATTCCAAGCTCAATTGTATCATAGGATATCAAATTAAAAATTAATTAAACTTTACCTTCCCACAAAAAGGTTTTTTAAGCTGATATGTGTTGTACAAATTATGAAAAATATTAGATGCATTTATATGCAACAGAGTCCACCTTCTCAAGTGAGAAAACAATTACTCTGTTCTCAGATAACAGATTTTTAGAAATTTTCAAGATATCCTGTGAATAACATTATATATTGCTCAAGATTTCAATGGTCTATTATTTATACCAAGGTTATATTTCCTGACATTTATGGTGTGTATGTGTTATATATATACATATATGACATATATATATATACATATATATATTATATAATACATACACACCATAAATGTCTATATACTGCCTTTAATTTATATGTATATAAATTATATATATATTATATATATAATTATATTATATATTGCCTTTAATTTATATGTATGTTCATATATATGTAAATTGAACAAATTGAAAATAAACTTGAAGTGGTTGAAGATAAGGCTCAGCAGATAAGAGCACTTGCTGCTCTAATAAAGGACCCAGGTTCAGTTTCCAGAACCTACACGGTGGCTCACATACAGCTATAACCTCAGTTCTAAGGGAATCCAACAGACCTGATTGCTTCTGACTTGCATGGGCTCCAGGCATGCAAACATAAATGCAAATAAGCATCCATACCCATAAAATAAAACAAAAGTAATAAACTTAAGTAATGTAAAATCTGAACATATCATACATAATTATAAAGAAGTTAAGGGTGTGGCTTTTCATACATTTAGCATCTATATAAGAACTATTGAAATGCTGTTTTGATTTTGATCACATTATAAATAGAATGCCTGTTACAGGTGACATCAATTAATTAAGAATCACAATTGAATATTTTACATTAACTTTAATATCAAGTTTTCTTATTCTTTATGAATTTACCCATGACTTATAGGGTACATGAAATGAACTTTCTACACAATTTTTTTTTGCCTCACTAGTTATCATTTGTTGCTACACATATTATACCTTGACAATATCTGGTGACTATTTCTTTTATTTTGAATGCAATTGTATGGTAAGTTCCAAGATAAATAGAAGCTCTGACCTCTGAAAATGTTGACCTTTCTGTAATCTTTAACTTGGAAAACAAATTAAGCATGAATATTGCTGCTTTATTGATAAAACAATTTAGTGATTTTTATGGGGTGCTGGGCCTTGTGGCGTTGAAATTCTAATCTCTAATAATCAGGAAACTGAGACAGAAAGATCCTAGATTCAAGCCCTTCCTAGGCTACATGTTAAGTCCAAGATCAGGCAGTCTAGTGTCACAAGGCCCTAGAGTAAATCATCCAAGTATAGAAAGAAGAAAAAAATTGTTTGCTATAGTGTTGCCATGATCATTTTGAAGTCTCAGTAGTAAACACCTTGGAATAAAATGTTAAATCATACTTAATTTCCCGTAAAGAAAATATTCTTGAGCATAGAAATATATTGTGGGTATATGAAGAATATTATAAGCATTAAATTGATGCTCAAAAATCATGATTGGCTATGTGGAAACCAATCAGATAATTTCAAGTTTAAAAAAATTGGGGGAAAAAACATGCATAACTGGTTTCTCAAGGAGAGAGCCTAGTTTTGTCACTGTGGGCTGTGAAATCAAGACAACCTAAGTTCAACAATAAAAAAGCCACCTGCTGCAAGGAATTTGTATTTGGTGTGTGGTAGGGAATTTGTTTAGGTAAATGACTTCCTTATCTTAAAATTATTGGGCTAAATATTAGGGATGATCTTCTTTTGGTTGCTGTTGTTATTCAGTTCCACACAGTAACAAGCAAAGTCATTTCTAATTGTTAATTTCATATTTTTTCAGCACAAACAGCATCACCTTTTCTTTCCTTAAGATGAAGATGCCTTGTATTTCATCATGCATGGATTAAGTCTGTTTTCCTGGTGTTTGCATCCAAATTTATCATGCCCTAATACGTTTCAAACTTTAAAGGGGAGCTTATGAATAATTATGGGGTAAATATTATTAGACAATTACAGACCCACATAAAGAACCTCTAAATAATGTTAATTATTGTTTTGATTATAAAAATTAATATTTCAATGTGAATTACATGAATTTATACCTTTAATTACTTTCCATTAACTTAAAAGTCATTATTGAGGTGTATCATGTGATTCAAGACATTTTGGAATGAATATTTTTTGAAGAGGTACATGATTGTTTTCCATTAATATATACACTTTATATGTTTACAGTATCATTTATTTAGTATTTTATTTTGATAATACATTTTATTTATGTTACCACTAAGACATGTGAAATAATTGTAATTAAAACAACTACAGAGGTTTTACTGTCTGGATGTCATTTATGGTCAAATTCATACTAGCTTTTTGTAATGCAAAATGGCTACTTGTAATGTAAACTAGCTGTTTATAATGCTAACTAGCTTTTTATAACACAAACTAGCTTCTTATAATTTCTGCCACTAGGCAATGATGAGTTCAACCACAGAAGCTTTCCTTCTTTTCAGCTCAATGGTTGGTAGATCTATCAGATCTACAATAGAAAAACATAGTCCGACTAAGTATATATAGAATAAGAAAAAAAGAGAACTTTATATAGGAAAATCCTGATTCTTGATGTTTTCATAGCTCCAAATAATCCATCTGTCTAGATACCTAAGGAAGGGTCATAAGCCAATCATAATGTGTTCTTTGACATTTAGACAAGGTGGAACCATGCTTCAACTCACTTTGCATTGTGTTTCCTGCTTTACAATTTATCACAGATTAATATATATATATAATGCATTTTATAATTTTTCACAAAATTTATAAGAGAAAACATATTACTTGTACATATGGAAAGATGTAATTGTAAATATAAATATTTGTTTATTTATTTAATTTGTTTCAAAACTGATATAGAAATTTAAATAAGTAAATCTCAGTGTCAGTATGAAATTCCTTATGTTTAGAAAGAAACTCTGGAGAACCAGAAGAAAACCCACCTAATACATACAGAAAAAAAAAATTGCTCTTGGTCTTACCTTGCCACAATACACAGTGTTTCAAGTGTTGATTATGTGCTCATTAACTTACTCTTAGCAATTCTCTATTTTCCCAGATTAATAAAGCGATACATATTTTCGCTGTGCTCTGTCAATTTCCAGAATATTCATGTGTACATTTTGTAGCCACATGATTAAAATGAAAGCTCGTGCATTTATTTATTTCACTTGTTTGGTATATCAGTGAATTGATGTTATGTTTGAAAAATATTCCCATTGTGAGAAAACATTCTCTGATTCATACATAATACTACCTACTTTATTCAGATTTCTATATTTATTTTCTAGTAGTTCTTTCTCAAAGTAGTACTGTGTTTGCTGGATAACCTTCAGTAACAGTTTATTTTCCTCAGGCTTTTCTGAAATAACTCTCTGAATATTTTTACACAAAGTTTCTGTTACCTACATTGTTTCCCCATGTTTAAATTCAGTTTTACCCTAGCCATACACAGAGGAAAGATGCCATAAATGTTTCCCAATATAATGTACAGTATATAAAAAGTGTTCCTACCAAATATTCCTCTTGAACTTTAAAAATAATTTTGGCTTTTCAGATCAAAATTCTGCCTTTCTTATATACAGGTGTAAACACTGCTCCATCTCATTAAGTAAAATATTCTGCATTCAGAATATTGTGGATTGCTCAGAGCATAGGATGTTTGACCTATTAGAATAATATATTTTTTGCTATGCAGTTTTTACTTAGCAAAAATATAAATATTAAACATCATTTTGAACAGTAACTTTCTCATTTACATTTTGTGAAACATATTTTTTTATTTTGTAATTTGGGGATTTTTTAGCAATATTTAAAATGTATTAAAAAGCAATTATTTGTGTCTGCATACTTGTATGTACATGAGTATGAGTTGGTATGCCCTTCTGTATGTTTGTATACACATCTGAATGCAAACACATGTGTATGTGTGTATGCATGTGTGTACATGTGAGTGTGGGTTTGTGTATGTGCATTTGTGCACATATGTATGCGTGTACATACATATACAGGTATATGTATCTACATGTGTGTGCTTTCGTGTATCCGTGTATGCAGGTTCAACATGTGTGTAAATGCGTGTCGATGCCACAGCACAGGTATGGAGGTCAGAAGACAACATGAATAACTCTGCTCATCTTCTTCAATGAGGGTCTTGAGGACCTTATTCATGTTGCCAGTTTTGGAGGCAAGCACCTGGTACCCACTGATGCATCTTGCCAGCCTCGTAGTAATATCTCATGTATGGGGGGGGTACATTGTATTTTGGCTGAGATAGTTTTGTTGAATAAGAAATTTGTCTCTTGGGGGAATTGAATGATAGACCACAAATATAGCTAAAGTATTACTTACTGTATCTCATGTATAAATGAGAAAGTTCAAAGCAATACTCTAATTTCAGAAATAATTTTTACTTCTGCATTTTCCTTTCTTCATAATTTTTTGTATGGCGATTAAATTTTTTTCTGATTTTAGTCAGTAAATTGAAGGAATTCTAATGGAATACTTTTTCCTGAATGAGCAGAAATATTATTCAATTGATATTATTTTTATATTTTTGTTGGCATAAGAACATCAGTATAAGTTAATCTTCCATTTCTCTTATCCATATATCCTCCAAGACAGGGAAACTTGGAAGCATACCTCACATTAAAATGTGTTCTTAATTAGCCAGACCTTTCCTCCCATTGAAACATTTTTAAAGACTCACATAGATGGAAAGGTAATCACCATAACAAGATAATGTACAAATAATCATTTTCTTGTAATTCCCCTGATGATTATTATTTCTGATATGAAAAAATGAAAGAATACCCAGAGTGAATAGTAATTACAATTCTTCCCCTAGACAAGTCCATCGACCTCCTCTGTACACAGAACAAGAAATAAAATTATTACTACATCCGATTTCAGTAAAATTTACACTTAAAGTACCTTTATTAGTTTTTATTATTAATCAAAACTTAAAAAATTAATTCCAAGAATTACAAAATACTATAAATTATATATAAACAAGTCCAATTTTGTACTTACTGTTTCTTCCTACTATATTGCAAATATAAAAATATTGGAGTTGTAATGGGATCTGTACTGTTGTAGAAAATAAGAAATTTGGGTACCAGGAAGGACAAGGAATTGAGGACCTCCTCTATCAGTGGACTAGGGAAAGAGGTATAGGGGGAGAAAATGGAGGGAGGGTAAGGTGGGGGCAGACAGGATACAAAGTGAATACATTGTAATAAATGATAATAACAAAAATATCTTAACAAAACAATTCTGATGATATTTCTGCTATGATAACATTATGCCTTCCTTGGGTGGCTGTCTCGTGGTTAAATATATAAGTTGTGTAGGAACACTAAATTCTATCATACATAGATGAAATCTAACTAGTATATTGGAACAATAAACTTTTATACTTACATGAAATATAATGAAAACATTAGAATCGAAAATTAAAGGTAAATATGACAAAGAAATAGTGAACATTTTTTATTTTCGTTGATTTTTAAATAAATTTTCTTATAGTTTTAACAGAATGGACACTGCTGTCAAAGTTATAACAAGTGGTGTTCACACACCTATTTAAAATACATCGATAAATTAAGAATTTATCACATCTAAGCATTTTTAGGGTTTAATATCCTTATATATTTCCTGGTATTGCACTGACATTGGTCATTAATCAACATCCAATGAATTTATAATATGGAGTAATGACTAAGTGAGCTGAACATTACAGCGCTATTTCCAAAATGTTCTCTGTAGAGTATGGTAGTCTGCCATTCAGGCAGTCAAGTTGGGTAATTGATTATGAGAACAGAAGAACCATCACTGTTTGCAGCTCCATCTACTATATTAATGTCAAGACAATGTCAATATTCCTTCACAATGAAGCCATCACAATGATGTAAGGCCGCACTGTGGTCCAGCATTGAGAAATTACTAAGGCCTGTAGAGTTTGGTCCCTATATTCTACAAGGCAGACAGCCAAATTAGCATGCTTCTCTAGGTCATGAAGCACCATTACTTGGGTGCCATACATTTATATAACCTAACTAAATGTAGAACAGGTAACTGACTTAGAAGCTGTACCTAGCTAGGTTTCTAACTCATAAAGGTTTGAGTCATAGTGCCCATACTTGCAACATTCTTACCTCACAACACTAAAAACATCATGAGATTTGAAGTTTATCAAGCTAAGTAAGTCTATTAATTATTTTTTCTCTTGGGCTAAATTCTACTGTCTTAAATAGGATATGTTAGATTTTTTTTTTTACTTCAGTTACTTCATGTACAAAAAAAGAAAATTTTACTCTACCAAGACATATTTTGAATTTTAAATGATTTAATAATCTCTTTAAAGAGCTAAAACCTTTCTGGCATGTAATATCCATGCTCACTGATTTGCTGTACTAATTGCACTGTTTTGTCTTTCAGTGCTCCTGATTAATAAAGTTTGCCTCCCTTTGCCAATTAATTGGTCACAGTTATTGAATGCTTACTATATTCTTTGTTATTGTACTGAGCACATCAAGATCTTGACATATCTGTTCTACCCACATGACTGCTTCTATTTGATGGTAAGGAGGGGTCAGAGCTATGTAAACTACATGGCCTGGGAAATTATTTTGGAAATCATTCTTTTCATTCACACTGTATTCCCTTCTCCCACATATCAATTTCCTTATAAAAAAAATGAAGCTCAGAATACATAAAAATACCACTAAGTATGTATACTCCATGCCCCAAATCTCAACTTTATACTTCTGTTCTTACAACTGCACTATCCTCCAACTGCTGATAAAGTGATAGGAAATGTTGGTAGTTACAAGAAATTATCAGCAGGACCTTTGAAAAGTACTTCTTCACTTATAAAAAAGGATCGGGAATGCAGAAAATGACATATAAACAGTTGAGTATACTATTGAATAGTGTCATGGGGGCTTTCCGAATTTATTTTATTTTATATTTTAGTCCTCATGAGTGCATTTTTAAAACATGTTTCAGGGGACTGGAGGATGACTGTGCAGTTAAAAGCATTACCTCATTGGCGGAGGACCAGAGATATACGGAAAAGACTTACACCAGACTTCAACTCTGATGCTAGGAAACTGAATATAAACAAATTAAAATTGTGCAATTAAGTATTACATTGACAAATGGTAGTACTTGATAAAAGCAAGTCCCTGGCAATCATAAGGGCAGGCGGCTCCCGACTGCCAATAACTTCAGCAGGAAGACCCTGTCTTCCAGCCTCCATGTGCATCTGCACTGACATGGAACACATTCACATAGATACATGTCCACAAAAATCATTCAAACTATAATAAATGGTTAAGAAATAAAATATTTTTCAGCCTCAAATTTAAAAGAAATTAACAGTAATATGCTCTTAGTATGTTTACTCTAATTTAATACAAAGTAGTCTAATTCTTTAAAGAGATAACATAATGTTGTTTAAAAGTCAAAATATTATTCATGGTATTATAAACTCTGGTTCCTTTATAGATGCTTACTTTTAACCACTATTGCCTTTTGCCAGCCCAGAATTTAAACGTACACTTTGAATTCTGTTTATATTCAGTGTAAAGAGCCAGGGTTTGGAATTAGTCCCTTCTGTAACATTTCTGTGCTAAGTCTTCTTCCACAGAGATCCACATTCTAAGATCTACATTTGTCCTTATAAGCTGGTAGCTGTTGGGATTGAGTGCCATCACCACTATTCACAACACATTTGGAGACACTATAGGGACATACAAAGCTTCCATTTTGATATCCTGCTTACTTCCCAGGAGCTTCTAACTGCCATTCTTGCACTATTATTCTAGATGATGATAGTTTACTGCCCTCTGACAATATGAATCTGATTTTACTATTAAACTGTAAGCCTTCTGCCAGTAGCCTTTAAACCTTAGGCACTAGAAGCAACTTTATCATATGGTCAGGCTGCCAATTCCAGCATGGTCTGGGGACCAATAGCCACAGCCTGTCCTCTGTTTGCCAGATATTTTATAATGAGAGTAAAGGATGTGTACAAATTGTAATCAATGCTATTGTGATGTCTATAATGGTGACAAATAACTGGCTGTGAAAGAATCAACTGTTTTGAATAAAACATGAAATGTGTTCTTTGGATGGTGCTACCTTTCAAGCTAAGTCTCTGATGGGAAGAGGTGACCAGAGTTAAGTAAATCATATTTGGCATACTTTTTGGGTTACAGACAAATAATTTGGGTTCAGTTCATCAAGGTGGTGAATACAAACATGATCCGAACTCACTTTCATCTTGGCCATATGGCTGCACTGAGGACCAGGAAATAACATGTTCATCCTTCATATCAGTGACTTCCCAACCTGGTCAATTTTGTTATCTAGTGAACATTTTTTTTTTTACTGTTATAAGTTGTGGGATATTGCGCAGAACCTAGTGAACAGAGATTAGGGAATTAACCTAAATATCTTTCAAGACAACAGTCTCATGTGTTTTCACAAGCAAAACTTATCTGACCCCAAATGTTAATATTAATATAGATGTTGATAAACTGCAGTTTGCATAAACAAATAAAATTGAATTTTGGCCTGTTAAGATGGCTCAGTGGGTGAAAGCGCTTGCTGTCAATATTAATGGCTAAAGCTCAGTGCTTAGGTATACATGTTGTAAGGAGAGAATAGAGTAAGTACTCCAAGTTGTTCTCTATTGTCTACGCAAGCATGGGGGCGCACAGGTTCCTCTCCATGATAAGACATACAATGAAATTTGAACTTCAGCTAATGAACTTTAATGGCAGAAAGTCAGGCTATTTTATGCTATCTGTTGTTCAAAGGTGTTTTCTCATCATCAGTGTCCAACGTTTGCTTAAATATTTATGCAATTAAAACAAAAATCACACACATATAGAAAGGAACATAATTACATATACACCTTAAGAGAGGAGTCTTATCTAAGTTTTTTCAGGGTTAAGAGCTGTTACAGATATTTAAAGACCAACACTGAGAGTAAAGCTATGTCTTTTAAACTTAAATATGTGTGAAGCAATTAAAAACTTGAGTGTATATAGTAAAATTGATATTTGTATAACAAAAATTTAACGTTTTTATAATTGACTTTGTAAATATTCTCTACTGATGAGGTTTTAATGAAAGTTATCTAGGTGTCTAATTTCTTATTCATAGTTAATCATTCAATCAGTGTTTGATGATTGTGACCTTCTGACTCCATGCTCACCTCTCCCTTCTCTAAGAACAGGTGTTGAACATGAAAGCTCTCAGAGAGAGTGCTACAATACAGACACACCACTGAGATCCACTTACACCCTGACAGGCTGCCACAGGGCAGCACTGTTCACATGTTTATGGGCCTGTGAATCACTTGCAAAAAGACAGGCACCAAAGAAGTTAGTTAAGAAGTAAACAGGGCCCTGGGACACATGTTTTTAAACAAACTGATTTCCAACAATAGTTTCATAAACCCTGGCTCAGCCTCAGAGTTCCCTGGGTACAAAGTGTAAATACATAGATGATTCAAGAGCAAAAAGCTGAAAGCTTA
>CM053747.1:8400310-8426287 GCA_028658305.1 Pachyuromys duprasi
TCTCCTGGTAGCTGCGTTGTTTCTGCTGTCCTACTCCTCAGACACAGTGTCCTCTCGTGGCAGCCATCTTGGATCTCCTCTCTCAAGTTTTTTTTTTTTTTTTATATTCCCAAGGGATAAAGATAATAAATTATAATCTTGAACTTTTAATTTTCCTTACTTAATTTTAATCAGTTCCCTAATTATAAAGGTATTTTGGACATCTTCCTAAAGTTAATTTGAAGCCCACATTACTCACATCTTCAGCTATAACATATTTATGATCAATTATAATCTTTCAAACAAATATGTTATTCTTATTTGTGAAAGCAGTAAAAAAATACAAACTATATTTTACCATAGTAACAAGATAATTAGATTCTTTAGTCACAAACTTTTCTCCTGCCAAGTTAGGCAACATTCTCAAACCACAAAGCTCATACATTCTGTGATGTGATTATAAAATTTTCATTTAAAAAGACATAATGAATATCTTAAGCTATGTTCCTTGACAATCTTTCTCTTAGGCTATAACTATATGAGAATTCCAAAGCAGGAGATCTACACCCAACGAAAGTAGATGACTCTAGAACATGATTTCAATGAATCAGGTAGTTAGCACAATATAGGCTTGATTTCTGTTTTAGTCCCAGTCAGCTAATTCTTTTTATCATGTTATTTTCAGAGGCTATGAGGGTGGAGGATGAAAGTGATTTGAGAAAAGTCACATAATCGTGATAAAGTATGACGAGACAGAAGCCAACAACAGCAGCTGTGTACAGCACATAAGGGAGAGCCCATCTGGATGATAGTTTTTCATTGTCTACAAAGAATGTGAAGATGCATTGTGGAGAAGTCAGAGAAAGACAAGGAAATGAAAATGCTCAGTGTTCTGATCAGTAACTGCTGCATCAAATTAGTAAGATATCACACTGTACACACTACTTCAATTATTATGTGTTAAGCAAAACTGAAAAAACAAATTCTCTATTGTTCTAAAGAGTCAAGGTCAAAGTGCTGGGTTTTCCTCAGAACCCGATTTTTCTGAAGGTTCTGACTGGATGCACCACAGGCATTGAGGTGACATGGGTACCAGCTCCAAATATCTAAGGAGGGTCACATCCTGTCGCTGTCAATTAACAGAGGGCCCCGGTTTGATGGATGTGTAGCATGTTGCCTGCTCTTCTATTCCCGATAAGTAAGTTTTCATGATTCCTCATTCACAAATTTCTTCAGAAAACATCACAATCTTTGAAGACAGCAATATTACAAATTTTAAAAACATGAGTTTCGAAGTTTGACGTAATTATTCTGCCATAAAGGTGTTATTATCATAATATACAATATCAGGATAAATGCATCAGGAACCATGATTGTTTATAGCTCATCTGGTTTCTTTCTTGTCTATGTTCTATGGATAGTAACAAAGAATGAGATACAATGCAAATGTGAAATGTGATTAACAGTTTTTTTTTAATTTATAAAATTGGAGTTATAATTAGATCAAAGAGTTTAAAACCCAAACCAAAACAATCTCTGTAGCTGCATACTAAATTTCATAATATTTGTTTTGTGTATAGTGTGTGTGTGTGTGTGTGTGTGTGTTCACTATTATTATGTAAGCCGTTTGTTCATGGGCATGGAGGCCAGAATATGGCATCTGATGTCCTGGAGCTAGAATTACAGGTTTAGAAACTGGAACTTGGGTCCTCTGGGAGAGCATCAAGTCCTCTTAATCACTGAGCTACCTCTCCAACTACTAAATACATATATTTTAAATAAAAAAAATCTAGAATTTACAAGGCATTCAGAAAATATTAAGAAACTCAGGTTGTTTCTCTCAAATAGATCTTACATTTGCTTGGTTAGATTCACAAGAATCACACCAAGGTACTTTATGTTATTAGTGGCTATTTTGAAGAGTGTAGTTTCCTTAATTTCTATCTCATCATTTTTGTCTTACATATTCAGGGGAGGGGGGGTGGGAGGCTACTGATTTTTTTTTTAGTTAATTTTGTATCCAGCCACTTTGCTGAAGGGGTTTATCAGCTGAGGGAGTTCTCTGGTTGAATTTTTGGGGTCACTCATATACACTATCAATTGTCTGCAAACAGTGATACTGTGACTTTTTCCTTTCTGATTTGTATCCCCTTGATCTCCTTTAGTTGTCTTATTGCTCTAGCTAGGACTTCAAGTACTATGTTGAAAAGATACAGAGAGAGTGGGCAGCCTTGCCTTGTCCCTGATTTCAGTGGGATTGATTTAAGTTTCTCTACATTTAGCTTGATGTTGGCTATAGGTTTGCATAAAATCAACTTTACTATGTTTAGGTATGTACATTATGTCCCTGATCGCATCAAAACTTTAAACATGAATGGGTGTTGAATTTTGTCAAATTTCAGGCTCTAAGAAGATGATCATGTGGTTTTTCTCCTTCAGTTTGTTTATATGGTGGATTACATTGATGGAAGTCTGAGGATCCTGGGTAAGATTATCAATCTTTACTCAGAAAGGTAAATGGGACAGATATCAGAAGAGGGAGAAAACAGGGAACAGGACAGGAGCCTATCACAGAGGGCCTTTGAAAGACTCTACCCAGCATGGTATCAAAGCAGATGCTGAGATTCATAACCAAAATTTGGGCAGAGTGCAGGAATCTTATGAAAGAAAGGGGAGACAGAAAGACATGTAGGGGACAGGAACTCCACAAGGAGAGCAACAGAACCAATAAATCTGTACTCATGGGTCTTTTCTGAGACTGATAATCCAGCCAAGGACCATGCATGGATATAACCTAGAACCACTGCACAGATGTAGCCCATGGCAGCTCAGTGTCCAAGTGGGTTTCCTAAAAATGGGAACAGTAACTGTCTTTGACATGAACTCAGTGGCTGGCTCTTTGTTCACCTCCCTCTAAGCAGAGAACAGCCTTACCAGGCCATAGAGAAAGACAATGCAGACAGTCCTGATGAGACCTGATAGGCTAGGTTCAGATGGAAGGGAGGAGGATCTCCCCCATCAGTATACTTCAGAAGGGGCATGGAAGGAGAAGGGAGAGGGAGAGTAGGATTAGGAGGGGAAAAGCGAGAAGGCTACACTGGGATTCAAATTGAATAAATTGTAATTAATAAAATATTTAAAAATAAATGACACTGACATAAATGTAAAAGCATATGTAATTAATCGAAATAATTTTTCTGAGTAATAAGAAGTATGAAATAAGAGGGTGAAAATAATATCATAAAATAGAAATTATAGAAGCAAATTAAAGAATTCAAATTATATTAAAAAGTATAATTTGCTTTACAAATATAATAAATAAGTTACTAGCACACATGTGAATGTAATAATCCCTCCAGAACATGTGCAATTGCTACAGTGGGTCTGTCACTGTCTCCCAATATGTTGAGTTTACATGTCTATTCTGTGACTCTTGAATTACCATTGCAATTCTGTTAGAGCCAGAATATTCACAGATATGTCATGGCAATCTTGATGAGTCCTCATGCATGGAATTCTCTTTAGAGGAATATGGACTGGCAGAGAAACACTTAAAGAGATGCTCAATGTCTTCAGCCATCAGAAAGATGCAAATCAAAATGACCCTGAGATTCACCTGACACCCATCAGAATGGCTAAGATCAAAAACTTGAGTGACAACACATGCTGGAGAGGTTGTGGAGAAAGGGGAACTCTCCTCCATTGCTGGTGGGAATGTAAACTTGTACAAATACTTTGGGAATCAATCTGGTCTCTTTCTCAGACAACTAGGAATGGTGCTTCCTCAAGATCCAGAAAATTTATTAATGGAAAAATTTATTTTGAATGTATGCCTAACTTTTGATTGATCAGTCCCAATTCTAATAAGAGATTTTATCAAGTTCTATCAATTTTAAGAATAATGTGATTCTGGCAACATTGTTAGGCACAAATCACTTAGAAAAAATGAGTGTCCTTAAACATCAATATATTGGAAAATTATTATACTATCAAACAGCAAATTAACAATACATGTTAATGATCTGTATCAATGCTGACAACAATGGTAGGATTAAAGTAACCAAACTAATTTTTGAGAAAAAATTAGTGATGCTAAAGCCACACTTTACAGCATTAAGAAACCAATTATTTTTTGGACAATATTAAATAACTGTCACAAAAATTCCAAAGGAATAATATTGTTATCACATTTACTTCATCAAGGAGTTGGTAGAGTCTGCTAGTAAACACTTTAAGAGTCATATAATGAATAGCTGAGCCAAAATGTGGGCTCATTTGGTTTAGGTGTATTTTCTTGTCCTTTCCATTGTCTAGTGTGATTCTTTTAAAGAATTTATTTATTTACTTATTTATTTATTTATTTATTTATTTATTTATTTATTCATTTGATTTTTTTTTTCCTAGACAGTTTTCTCTGTGTAGCCTTGGCTGTCCTGGACTCACTTTGTAGGCTGGCTTCGAACTCACAAAGATCTGCCTGCCTCTGCCTCCTGGCTGACATTTATTATTTTGAAATGTCAAAATGTTATTTAAAAACAATGCTGGTTTTCATCCACAGTTATTTCTTTGGTTTTCCTATCAGACAAACAGATAAATGTTTTAAACACATCACTACGTTGCTTCTAGATATAGAAGAACTGGGAAAAAATGCCCCTAGTACCTAATATGAGACAACATTATCAAACAAGATGACCTGAATAGGAAATTAAGTACTCACATTGAAAACAGAGAAAATAATAACTATTAAAGGCATAAGTTAGAGAAAAATAGAAACACTAGGTAGAACAAGATGTGATAAAAATGTGGAAGGAAGGAAAAGGACAGGAAGAGGAAAAGGGAAAGGAGAAAGACTTCTGTACTTAAGCTGGAAAATCAATGCAGATATTTTAGAAACTAGGGGCACCTTGTGCTTGTTATATCAGGACACACTATAGCACAATAATGCATTCTCTGTGATGGTTGAGGATATAATTTGATTACACTGCATATGCTTCTTTTCTGTTTATAATATTTTGTTATCTAAAGTAAAAGTTCATTAACTCTGAAGGCTATGTAGAGTTCCTTCTGTTCCTTTAACCCTCAGTCCATGTGGTCACACCCTTGTGCTGACCCCACACTTCATCTACAGCTGTCTTTGCTAGACATCCTATATCCCTGGCATCTCAAACATCAATGAGCCTCCATCAAACAATGGCCTCACCATTATAGCTTCAAGAACTATTTTCTCAGAGATTGTCTGAGAATATGCTGTTTCTCTCACATGAGACAAGATGGAAGTCTCTTCAGTTTTCCTTAAGTCTGGGTTAAATGGCTTCTGATGTCAAGGCACCTGAGCTCAGAAGTTATCTTCCCAGCTAGGCAGACACAGGACATATTGGAGCTCTGGCCTCAAAGACAAGTTTACAAATGAAATAACACCTTCATAACACTGTCCCTGCAATAGGTAGAAAGAGGCCAATGTGGAGAAGTTCTCATGACATTTTTTTTTTCTTTTCTGACAATCTCAGAGAAAAATCCCAATTACTTCATAGTTATAGCTACATTGACACTCAGGACTTCTATTGTTTTTGAAAACGCCACTTCTCTGGCTCAACTTCATAATTTTTAAGTTCTCTCTTCCCTTTGATCTTTCTTTGATCACTATTCTCAATCTAAACCTGAAAAAAATTACCCAAAAATATCCACATCGCAGCTTCAAATCAAGGACGTTTTGAAACTTCTTACACAAACTTAATTATTCCAGTCTGTCAAAATTATTGAACATCAAAATGATAGATGTGGAAAATCACAGATAAATTCTTTGTAAGGCTGTTGCAAGAGTGTTGTTTTGCGTATTTTCAAGAATCCTCATTTTGAAGTCCTCACTTCCATTTGAAAGTTTTTGAGTATAGTATTTACTGTCAACTCTTTTATTGTTTTCCTGGTCTTTCCCACCAGAACTGAGTTTAAAGCATTCTGGGTCTCTAGTTTAATCCTGCATGCTTTTGCAAATTCTTTATAATATATTTATGTATATGTATATGTATATGTATATACATACATATATATTATTGCAATATAAATACCATTGTAATATAGGATTTATTTCAGCTGGAAGAAGTTATGCTACCTATGATTAAACTTTAAATGAAAAACTAATAGTCATTTAAATTTACTAAGCATTACAATACTTATAATATTAAAATTATATTTATAATATTGTCATATTTATAACATGTACTTATAAATGAAATATTAGAAAATATTAATATTCCTTTACTGTTTCAATATAATTGAGCTAATTGTGTGTGTGTAAATGCTAACCCAGGTACATTCAACATATGCGCATAAGATATTTTTAAGATTGAAGACATTTACATTTGTCGTACCTGTGTGTTTCTTACATCTTTTTAACCTTTGGTATATCCATGCCGCAGTTGTTACATCATTGCCTACCACAATGAATCACAACAGAGTTCTTCCTGTTTGATTATAACTTCTTTTATAGTAACCTCTCCCACCCCTCCTTTTAACTCTTCCAGTCCATGAAAATCACTACAGTGTTGTCAACCAAAAGTTCAGCTTCGGCAGAGGGCAGGAAGTAATAATAAAAATAGGGGAAGTAGTAAGACTTGGGGAGAACAAGAGCTCCACAAAGACCAAACTGAGCAGGGCACAGGGTTCTTATAAGAGACAGTTTCTCCAACCAAGGACCATATATGGATATGGCCTAGAACCCCCGTTCAGATGTGGCCCATGATAGCTCAGTGTCGAACTGAAGACCCTAGTAAGGGAAACAGGGGCTGTTTCAGTCATGAACTTGATGGCTGACTCCTTGACCCTCCCCAGTACATGCCAGGGAGTAACAGCCTGGCTATATCCCAGGGGAGGACATTGTAGCCAGCCCTGAGGAGACAAGATGAGCTGGGGTTGGATGGAAGGGGAGGAGGTCCTCCCCTGTAGGTGTACTTAGAGGGGGCAGGGAGGAGATGAGGGAGGGATGGGAACGGTGGGAGGGAATGAGGGAGGGGGCTACGCCTGGGATGCAAAGTACCTAACCTGTGATTGATATAAAAATAAATAAATTAAAAAACAAACAAACAAATGAATAAAGTGTAATTAATAAAAAAATAAAAAATAAAAAAATATTTTAAAAAAAGTTCAGCTTCTGGATATCTTTAAATAATCCTGCCATTCAGTTAAACTTACCTTCTAAGAATGTTAAAACTCATAACTCACTATTTCTCTTGTTTTCAACAAAGTTGAAGTGTGAGATTTGAATGTTTATTTTCTATTAGAACAATCAGCACTGACAGGGAGACCCTATTGCAGCAAGGGTTGGAAGTTGGGTACACTGAATTTGTGCTGACACTGTGGCCTGAAATTGCTCCTTTACTCATGTCTTGGTAATTGTTTCTTATTTTTGGAAACATGCATTTTTCCAAAGTGCCCTAGGGGAAAGCCTTTCAAACTCTTATTTTTTCCTCTAAATGTTTAAATTTATGTTGTGCTTATACATTCTGACTAACAATTTTTTGGTTTCTTTCCAGGAAATAAAATATGCTTTATTATTTTTCCTTTTTTATTGGCCCCATGCTGTCTTCCTGCTTTCTTCATAATTTGTAACTTAGTTTTAACTTTCAAATGGCAAAAATAATTTTAGTGTCGTTTTGAGTCTTTTATTGAGGTAAAAAAACTATAAATTAAATACTGAGAGAAATAACAATAGAATAATGAATGATAGTCATTTATATCAAAACTTGTAGTATCACAAGTGGACAAGTGTCATATTTTATTAATCCAGCATTTATCCTGTGTTCTTTTGTTAAAGTTAATAAACAGCAGATTATCCTAAATGTGTTATTTAAAATTCGGGATTTAGTAAGGCTATTGGATAAAATAAGCAATATTAAATTATGTAAATTTGTATGCATTTATTTATATATGAAAATGTCATCTAGTTTGATTAGGTAATAAAGGCATGAGAAAAAGACCACAGTGTAATTGAAGGAAATTATAAATTAATTAGTGTATTTTATTGTGTGAGTATGCATTTGTGGCCACACTCTGTACATGATGATCAGAGGACAATGTATTGGAGTCTGTTTTCATTTTTCCCCTTGTGGCTTCCTGGAATTTTGCTGAACTCATCTCTTGGAATTCATGGTTTTCTCCCTCTGAGCCATCTAATCAGCCTCCAAATAGCATTTATAAAATACTAATTACATAAAATTATGTGCATTCTGTAGAATGCACATTTATAAAGTAATAGATATCCAAGTGCTTTCACTTTCACAATACAGTTTTGAAAGAGATACAAAAATAACTTATACAATACTGTAAAATATAAGTAATTATGAGGAAATAGCATCCACAGATGGCAATAAAGAAATTCAAATTTGCATACAGACCAAAATACCATTATTTTGAAAAAGACATATCGGGCTAGAGAGATCTCAGCAGTTAAGCATGCTGGCTGCTCTGGCAGAGGACTCAAAGTTTTATTTCCAGAAATGCTTGGTGGTTCACCACCATTATCTCCAGTTCTAGGGGTTAGAATTGGAGTTCTTAAACCCTCTCTAGAATCTGCAAGCCATTAATGCACATGATGAACCATGCTTTATGCTGGCTAAAGTTCCATTCACATAAAATAAAATAATTAAAAAATATTGACATATATGTGTCACGAATGTACTATATTAACTGAAGCTGTTATGAGTTCTCATAAATTGTAAAATTTAATAATAAAAGTAGAAACATATGTGATGTACAAGCTTATGAGAGGATTATTTTATGCAAAATAGACATAAGGGTGAGGATAAAGCCTTTTTCTTTTGGAGATTATCATGTATCCCTGGAGAGCAAAATATATGCTCACCAAGTAGCCAAGAATGACATTGATCTTCTGGACTTCCTACATCCACCTCCTTAGTTTGGGAAATATATGCCCCATACCCATCACCACATCTGGATTATACAGTGACAGAGATCCAAAAATAGGAACAGTTGAATGGTAGAGAGCTCTCTGGCAACTGTGGTATATGTCCAGCCTTGAGGTTTAGAGCCTGGTGTCTTGTGACTCTCCAAGGCCCACAGCTGTGAACTGTCAGCCATGTTCACTCACCTGGTGGGATAAACAGTAGTTCCTTCTGACAATAGATGGGATCAGTGCTGCACCTCACTGATACAGACACCATATTGAAGCAAGTTAAATGTCCCTATCCAGAGTCACCTATTGGCTTAATGATGACATATTTAAGCAAGTATTGACTTTTGAGTTTATAGTTATACCCAATGTTGTTAAGTTTTCCTGTGACGCAATATAACAGTAAAATGTAAACAGTAGCACAGATGCTAGATCATCACAGGACCATTGCATAGCCTTAAAATGATCTTAATTTTAGGAAAACATGGAATGAAGAAATCATAAGGGGAATAAGGAGACAGAACACTTTTTTTTTGTAATTCTGCAAATCATTTTGGAAAATTCTCAGTAAAATTTAATATGCAAAGTAATATATTATTTTATCGTATTTTCTGTAAAATTTTACTGAACATTACATGGATGATTTTAAAGAGAAAGTCCTAGTTGCATGAGTTCTTTGCTTTGCATTCCATGAAGTCAAGACGACATTCAGGAATGCCGAGGTTCTGATAATTTTTCTACTTGGAATTTATCTAATGAAGAAGAATTTGCATAGGCCATAATGAATCAGTGCACTTAGGAAAACAATGTAATGAATGTTTGAAGGAACTGGAACTATTTAGTCACAGTGCTCAATACTCAGGGAAGACATACATAGTTGTTCCAAATATAGGAGGCCTTTACTCCCACATCAATCATTAAACAAGAAAATGCACATAAGCTTTCACTTATCTGTTAGGGGTGTTTTCTCCATTGATTTTCTGCTTTCAAAATAACCTTAGCTTGTGTCAAGTTGACATAAAACTAGCCAGCACAAGTTATGATTTACTTATTTTAGTCTCTACTTCTCAGTTCTATGATAGTTCATGTAACCAATACCCTACTGGTTGATACTTAATTGTTTCAGAATTAGTTACCAAAGGAAGAATAGATTGGTGAAGGGAAAATAAAAGAAGTTAGTCAATGGATTACAATGTTACAGTTGGGAACAGTGAATCCCTGAGATCTCTTGTGCATTTGTGGGGAAATAGTCAACATTGTATCATATTTTGAATAATAGTGAAAAGACAGATGTTTGAGTGTTTGACAAATAGAGATTTGACAGAAAATAAACATTGTGTTGAAATTATGCAAAATGAGATTAAACTTTGTTTATTTTCTATAAATACACTTTAAAGTCTCTCTATACCTCCAATTCTGTGATTCTACTTTAATTTACCTGTGTGTTTTATTAAGAGTATGTGAGTTTGAAATAAAATTTTGACATTTATTTAGAAGAATGGGGTTAAGAGCTAGAAAGGTACAGAGGTTTTGTCACATCTCTGCTGATTTTTAAAGTTTAAGGAAGGTGTGTGTTTCAATATAAAACCAAAGATGATTTTATGCAGTGTTATGCAAAGTTGGAAATAAACTGTGGTTTGCTGAAGTTGGCTGTTCCCATGAGGCTTATATGGCGAGTTAAGATTTTCTAGGGCTGATTCCCACTGTCTCTGAGATGGAGTAGAGTAACCTACTCTATTTTCCTTCTTGACCAACGCAATCATTCACTAAATATTTAAAGTTGATTGGTTACCAACTTCTATTTTAATTTCAATTTTTGTAAATCAAAATAGATGTATTATCATTGAGTTATAGTATTGAAGATGAAATGTAAACATTTTCTGCATACCTTATGGAAATATGCTTATATATTAGTATTTTACATAATTATTATCTATCTATATGTCATGTATTACATTAAAACATATTCCCATTTTTAAGATTTAAAAAAGAAAAATAAGATAATATAATATGAAATGTGTTTTATAATAAGAATCTTTTGATTGTTAAGGGTATATGCCCATTTCCTATAGGATTTATGAATTATGAACCTTAGTCTAAAAGTATTCCTCTAATGACATAAGATAAAATTCATAATATGGGAAACATAGTGTTGAAGCAAATGTTTAATTCACTATGCTTTTGTAATTAATTAATTTTTATTAATTAGAATTTATTCATTTTGTATCCCAGTTGTAGCACCCTCTGTCATTCCCTCCTAATCCTACCTTCCCTCCCTCTTCTACTTCTATGCCTCTACCCCCAGTCCATTGATAGCGGAGGTCCTCCTCCCCTTCCATCTGATGCTAGCCTATCAGGTCTCATCAGGACTGGCTGCATTTTCTTGCTCTGTGGCCTGGTAAAGCTGCTCCCACTCAGGGGGAGGTGATCAAAGAACCAGCCACTGAGTTCATGTCAGAGACAGCCTCTGTTTCCCCTACTAGGGAACCCACTTGGACCCTGAGCTGCCATGAGCTACATCTATGCAGGGATTTTTGGTTATCTCCATGCATGCTCCTTGTTTAGAGCATCACTAAAAATTTTAAAGAGAACTTGAACCTACCCTGAATTCCTTGGTCATGGGAGGATAAAAATACAATGACCATTATTTTTAAAAACTATATTTATTAGTTTTTGTTTGGCGTGTATGAATGCTGTGCCTTCATGTATAGAAGTATGTTATATGTATGGAATGGCCATGGAATTAAGAACAGAGCATCAGAAACCTGGAGCTGGGCTACAGGTGGTTATGAATTACTATGTTAATGCTACAAACTAATAAAAGATTATCTCAAGAGCAGAAAATACTCTAAACCACTGAGTCACCTGTCCAGTCCCAAAGTAATGACTGGTTTTCATTTAATATCCTTTATTTATTATTTAAAAATAAGACCTGAATACATGAGCACTCTATTTCTAACATTCTTCCCTTCCCTCAGGGCTTCCAACTTCTTCCTAAGCCATTAATCTTTATAAAAGAATAAAAGTATGGCATTAGATCACAAACTGCAAAGACATCCAATTTTTATGAATATCTAAGATATTCATCTTTGTTGTGATAGTATATGTGACATTTATGCTACCTTTGAGATACCAAACCAGATTCAGGTAACAGTACTAGTACTTTAAAACAGATTTTCCCATCTCAGCTTTTACACAGCAAGCAAGCACCTTCTTAGTACGAATTGAATTTCATAGAAAACTTAATTTCACTGTCTGTGTTTGTGTCTTAGAAACAGCACATGGAAATTAAAGTATTAACTCAGATTCATTCCCCATTGTTAAATAAGAAAGATATCTCTTAAGATCTACATTAAAATTACCTGGAAAATTTAAAGTAGTCTGTAGATGGTGGGAAATTATTAACTAAGCTTATGTGCAAACTCACTTGGACTCGAATTATAGTGACATTGAATATAGTAATAACTATCACTTTGCAGTTGTTTGTTTATATAGAGAGCATTCTAGATCCCAGTTTTCTGATTCCAAAATTAACCATGATATTTCTCACACTCCTCTTACCATGTGGCCCAGGTGGGCCATCAACATGCTGTGTAGCTTGGGCTGCCTTCTATCAATCTTTCTTTGCCAGTCTAATGGAGTTCTGGGATTGCGGGTGTGAGAATTTCATCTCTTTGAAGAAGAAATGTGGACTTAAAATATGCAGTCATTTAATTTGCATTACACATTACACTTTTCTCCACAGGCAAGAAGGTCCAATACAGACATGAAAATGATAATTTGAAATGCAAAAATGCTGATCATGCTTCGTGTCTCATAATTTGTTGAAATTATTTCGGTTATCAAATTATCAAAACTGCTGGTGGATTTTTTTGTTTGTTTGTTTGATTGTTTTTCACAATTAAACAGGAAAGTCTGTACTGGTGATTTTGCTGTTAATGTATGGATAAAATGGCAAAAATGTTTCCCGTTTTCCTAGCCATGATGGTAATAGGTGCCCCGAACCCCTCATTAATACATCCTATATTTTATCTCTAGTTAATAAGTAGCACCCTGCAATTATACGGAATTAAATATATTTGGTAACAAAAGCATGGCAGTAATGAGAGCTCATCTTGAACTTGCTTTACTGAGAAGAAATTTTTTGAGATCCTGTTGGATTATCCTACACAATTACTATGTCCAAGTTAACAGAGCCTTAAAGAGCAGGGATGGGACTGAGTCTCAGGAGTAAGGTAATTTGCACTTTGAAAGCATTGTCTTTAAAAACAAATTATATTTTGAACTTAAAGTTAAGTTGTGATTCACTAAGCCACACTAACAGGGAAAGCATTGACTGTGGGATGGTGGTGGCTACATAGAGGGTGAATAGTTTATTTAGATCATCTTTTTCCTCCTGATTTCTGTAAAGGTCAGAGGCAGGTGCTCTCCTGACTGTGAAATTTGCTCTTTATCCTCTGGCCTGCAAGATGCCCCATGTTACATATAGTATATCCCTTTAGAACCTAGTGCCTGGGTGCTGGAAGATGGACCAGCCATTAAGAAGAGTCTATACTGCTCTTGAAGAGGACAAGATTTCAGTTCTCAGTGGCCAATTGAGTAGGATCACAACCAACTGTATTTCCATTCTCTTTAATTTGACATTCCTTGTCAGGCCTCTATCGGCACATGCATGCATGTGCCCACACCCCACCCCCCCAGACAAAATCACAGATAATAAACATGAAAAGAAAATCTTAAAAGTTGTCTTAGTATATTTAAAATCTGGAAAAGTAAAAAATGTCATGCCATATTCCACTCAGAGTCCTTTATCCTGTCTGAATTGCCCAGGGAAGCAATCCATCTTTATCTCATTTTTATTGTTGTCTTTTGAAACAGGGATTCTCTCTGTAGGCTTGGATTTCCAGGACACTCTTTTGTAGACCTGGCCGGCCTCAAACTCACAAAGATATGCCTACCTCTGCCTTCTGAGTGCTGGGATTACAAGCATGCATCATTATGCCTGGCTTCTTAGTCCCATTTTTTTCAGTTTTTTTAATTTTAATTTTTATATTAATTACATTTTATTCACTCTGCATCCCAACTGTAGCCCCCTCCCAATCCTATCCTTCCCTCCTCACCACCTCCCATACCCCTCTCCAAGTCCATTGATAGGGGAGGTCCTCCTCCCCTTCCATCTGACCCTAGCTTATCAGGTCTCATCAGGACTGCTTGCACTGTCTTCCTCTGTGACCTGGTAAGGCTGCAGCCCCATTAGGGGGAGGTGATCAAAGAGCAAGCCACTGAGTTCATGTCAGAGACAGTCCATGTTGCCCCCATTACTAGGGAACCCACTTGGAAATTGAGCTGCCATGGGGTAGATCTGTGCAGGAGTTCTAGGTTAGCTATGAGCCTCAGCATCTGCTTTGATACCCTCCTGGGTCGAGTCTTTCAGAGGACCTTGGTGGGAGGAACCACCTGTCCTGTTCCTAGTTTTCATCCTCTTCAAATATCTGTCCCATTTGCCATTATTAGTCCCATTTTAACCTTGCCCTGTGAAAGCTGAACTGGTAGCACTTATAAGATTTCATCCCTTTTTTATTGAATCCAAAATCTAGTATCTCATGCTAGGTAAGACAGGCAAACTCCTGATCTAGGGACTGTACCGTATCTCATCTCCTGAGGGGATTGTTGCCCATATCTATCCATGGATGAAATGCCTGCTTTCACATGCTCAGAGTCATCACCCTAAAATTATATGTTATTTATAGTACTGCATCATTTAGATTTTTATCAGAATTTCAAAAGTCTGTGGCATTCTACTTCCTCCTTTGGTTTTATTATTTTAATATGCTATATAGTTTGTTATCATAGTGTAGTTTATGAGGAGATATTGATGAGCCTATATGCCAGGATGGCATATTCAAGATGTCCCTTTTCTGTTCACTGTTACATTGTTTGCAAAGCCAACTATTCAATAAATATACTTTAAAATAGAAATGAATGCCAGTGACTTTGAACTGAGAGCCTGGGTTCAGCAGTGATGTTTAATCTATTAAAAATGGACAGTAAAATTACATGGTATCTTTCACACAAACACAAGCATTTTGGAAAATTCTTTGTTGATTCTTCAGATAATGCCAATATTCATACATGTGCACTGCTTAAAAACATGTAACTTTCACTGAAGGATTTTACATGACTAAGAAGTTCATAATCTGTAAAGAAAACAAAAATTATAGAAATTTAAATGTACTATATTCAAGAAGCCATGCCTTAGAGGCTGTGCACACCAATACAGTCTCTATATTTGTATCTAAATGGTGTTCCTTTGCTACACAAGATGGTAAAAATCAGTTTGGAAAAGAGTTCTCATTCTAGAGACTCTTATGAATCAAAATCCACCATTAAAGAAGAATGGTGAAATGGACATCATCATCTTTGTTCCAAATTATAAGTGTTTATGACAAAGTGTTCAGTTGTGTAGAGGAGTAGCCATAACTGCTTACTCTATTGCTATTGTAGGTTGACGTATGCTTTCTCTTCATATTCAGACATGTTCAAGTTTGGATAGTAAATTACAGTTATTGGATACAGAGCTGTAGGTCAGTCAGAAGATCTAGGGTAGTTGTAGTAGTTACAGCCATGAATCTCTAAGAACTGACCTGGATGGAAGATGCAAGAGACTCTAGGAATTGTTTCTAAAACACTTTAAAATTTAAAGGTCAAAGAGTCTTAAAACCCAGCCAAAGGGCAGAAAAGACAAACCAATTAAGTCTGAGGAAAATCAAAGCAATGTCAGTGTCACAGAGGCCAAGGGAAGAGCATATTTCAAAGAGAACTCCATAAATGATCCTGGCAGCCAAGGGGAAATGAAGACAGAGTTTGCCAGGAGATGCAGCAAAGATCATTGCCGACATTAACAACAGCTCTACTGCAAAATCCGTCACAGACAGACAGAATGAAATTGCAGAAAGGAAATATATGCTCTTCTTAAGAGGTTAACTTTGAAAAGCTGCTAAGGAATAAGTTTTTAAAGAGGTTATCAACACAATTTTTTCTTAAGCTAGGCTATGTCTCAGCATGTAAGTACTTATGAGAGTGATTCAATAAAAAAGTGAAAATAAGTGATGCTTAGAAAGAAGACAGCAATTATAACATTGTCACCTAGAGAGACGGGGAGGAAATTAATTCAGAGATTTGTCAAGAAGCTTGTGGGCTTTGTTTCTGATGTTTAAAAAGTTAATGTTATTTTTATACATAGAGTCTAAATAATGTACAGTATTTGGGTACTACATGATATTTCTACACATGCCAATGGGATATGCATACAGACACATACATAGATACTTACATATATATGTATATATCCATATACACATAGATAGAGAAAGAGGAAATTTGAATGAGAATGGCCCTCAGAGGGTCATGTGTTTGAATACTTGGTCACTAGGGAGTTGGAATATTTAAGATGATTACAAGGATTAGAATTGTGGTCTTGGAGGAGGTCAGTCACTGGGGTTTTGAGGTTTCAAAAGCCTATGCTAGGCCCGGTCTCTCTCTGTCTCTCCCTCTGACTCTGTCTATCTCTGACTCTGTCTCTGTCTCTGTTTCTCTGTCTCTCTTCCTATGGATCAGGATGTAATTCTCTGCATTTGCTGCAGTACCAGGCTGCATGTCACCATGTTTTCCAAAATGAGGATAATGACTTTCATCTCTAAAGCTGTAAGCAAGCCCCCATTTAAATGCTTTATTTCAGAAGGCTTAGTTATGCCATATCTTCACAGCAATAGATTAGTGAAAGAGGGGTGTGTGTGTGTGTGTGTGTGTGTGTGTGTGTGTGTGCGTGTTTACCTTGCCCTTCTGTTGACGCTACAGCTACTATTTTAACTTAATTTGCAATGTTTCCCATCTTCTTCTCCCTCCAGCTTCTGGCCACCAACATTCTACTCTTAGTTCTTAGCAGATCAACTTCCTTTTTAATGCCTATATAAACTGAGGCTATATTATACACGGTGTCTGGATTATTGCATTTAAGTGATCTCAAGTTCCTTCTACACCATCAAGAATAATAGCCCCCATCAAGTTTCATGTATTGAATAATTTCTCTTTTGTCTATGTGCCAATTCACTTCACTTGCTGTGAAGAATATTGGAGAAAGCACAGGCATGGCTCTGAGTGGCTTTTTTGTTTGTTTGTTTGTTTTGTTTTGTTTTTAAGAAATAAGTGTAGAACAAGGTGATGGAAGATTATCTGAAAAATGGAATAATCTAATGGGTTGTTTTTTCTTATCCTAAAATGAACGAATATCTTCATCTGAGAATAACAAAATACCATGAGTAGATAAAAATTTAAATAAAAGTTTGAGATAATTGTTTAGGACAGAAAAATATACATGTGATGAATAAAACTATTGACATTAAATGAGAGCTTATTAGAAATGTAGATCATCAAACATTTCATTATGTCTTTATACCATACATTTTAACAAGACCTACAAGTGGCTTTTGCACCCTCACCTCTAAGAAGCAACAGCTGAAGGGAAGAGAAAAAACTGACAGTTTAGGATGTGATGGAACTATGCAAATGAGGTGGTGGCTGTGGTTTTTATATGAGATGAGCCGGGCAATGCATTCAAAGGACTTCCCATCAATAATCCTTTATCTGACTATCTCAGGCTCAAAATAATATGTCCTTCCCCATCAGGGTCTTCCTGTGAGCGGACAGCATTACAACTTCCTGCCTTGATTAAGTTTTACATAGCAAGGACAGATTTAATCTTTTTCTGCCTCTCCATCTCCAAGGCACTCATTCAGGATGTCCTGTGGTTGTTTCCACTGATGTTTATCCCATATATGTCTTCATCTCTTTCTTATCTAATAACCTAGACAAGCCTCTACCATCTCTACCTGTGTGATTTTGAGAGCTTCCTCCTTGTTCCCTTCTTTACTGCAATACTGCTGCCTCCTCCTCTTCCATATGCTAAGACTCATGAAGAACCAAGTAGTCCAATTCAAACGTCCAATGGATTCACAACCCATATTTAATTACAAGCATATGTTTAACTACAATAATTTAGGTAATTTCCCACTAAGAAGTATAGACAAGAATTGGGAAGAAGAGAATTTGATATCTACTTGTAAATACTTGAAGCAAAATAATAACTAAGATTTTCCAGAGGCCCAGAAGCACATATAAGGATACCCAATGAAAAGCTGTGATTTCCATTAAAAATAACATTAATAGTTTCTAATTAATCATAAGATCTAGAGTTAATCATAAACACTAGAGTTACGAAAAAACGTAATTCAAGATTAAATCCAGTGTTCTTAACCTCTGAGCCATCTCTCGCTAACCAAGGAAGTCAAAGACTTGAATGAAAAAAAATTTCAAGTCTTTCAATATAAAATCAGAAGAAGATATCAGAAGATGGAAAGATCTCCCATGTTCATGGCTTGACAGGATTAACATAGTAAAAAAGACCATCCTGTCAAAAGCAATCTACAGATTCAATGCAATCCCCATCAAAATACCTTCACAATTCTTTACAGACCTTGAAAGAAAAATTCTCAACTTCATATGGAATAACAAGAAACCCAGAATTGCTAAAAGAGTCCTCTACAATAAAATATCTTCTGGAGGTATCTCCATCCCTGAGCTCAAGCTGTACTATAGAGCAACAGTAATAAAAACTGCATGGTACTGGCATAGAAACAGAATGGTAGATCAATGGAATCAAATAGAAGACCCAGAAATAAACCCATACACTTATGGACACCTGATTTTTGACAAAGATGCCAAAACCATAGAATGGAAAAATGATAGCATCTTCAGCAAATGGTGCTGGTCTAACTGGATGCTTACATGCAGAAAAATGCAAATAAATCCATACTTATCACCCTACACTAAACTAAAATCCAAGTGGATCAAAGACCTCAACATGAAACCACATACACTAAATTGGTTAGAAGAAAAAGTGAGGAAGAGCCTTGAACTCATTGACACAGGAGATAACTTCTTGAACAGAACACCAACAGCACAGTCTCTAAGAGCAACAATAAATAAATGGGACCTCATGAAACTGAAAAGCTTCTGTAAAGCGAAAGATAGTGTCATCAAAACCAAAAGACTGCCTACAGATTGGGAAAGAACCTTCATCAACCCTGCATCTGACAGAACGCTAATATCCAGTATATATAAAGTATATATCCAGTATATAGATAGATAGATAGATAGATAGATATATCTCTCTATATATATACATATATATATATTACTACAGAAGTTGAAAAGCAACAAATCAAGTAACCCAATTAAAAAATGGGGAACAGAGCTAAACAGAGAACTCTTGATAGAGGAATAAAGAATGGCAGAGAAACACTTAAATAAATGCTCAATGTCATTACCCATCAGGGAATTGCAAATCAAAATGACCCTGAGATTTCACCTTACACCCATCAGAATGGCCAAGATCAAAATCTCAAGTGACAACACATGCTGGAGAGGTTGTGGAGAAAGGGGAACCCTCTTCCACTGCTGGTGGGAATGTAAACTTGTACAACCACTCTAGAAATCAATGTGGATCTTTCTCAGACAGCTATGAATAGCACTTCCTCAAGATCTAGCTATACTACTCCTAGACATATATCCAAAGGAGGCTCAAGTACACAATAAGGAAACTTGCTCAGCCATGTTTGTAGCAGCTTTGTTTGTAACTTGGAAACAACCCTGATGCTCCTCAACTGAAGAATGGATACAGAAATTGTGGTACATCTACACAATTGAATATTACTCAGCAATAAAAATCAAGGATATCATGAAATTTGCAGGCAAACAGTGGGAACTGGAAAGGGTCATCCCGAGTGAGCTATCCCAGAAGCAGAAAGACATACATGGTATATACTCATTCACATAGACATACCATATAGGATAAACCCACTAAAATCTTTACACCTAAAGAAACTAATCAAGAGGGAGGACGCTGGCTAAAATGTTCAACCCCAGCCAGAAAGGCAAAGCAGATGGACATCAGAAGAGGAAGAAAACAGGAAACAAGCTAGGAGCCTGTCACAGAGGGCCTCTGAAAGGCTCTGCCCTGCACAATATCAAAGCAGATGCTGAGACTTATGGCCAACTGTTAGGCAGAGTGCATGGAATCTTATGAAAGATGTGGGAAATAGTAAGATAAGGAGAGGACAGGAGCTCCACAAGGAGAGCAATAGAACCAAAAAATTTGAGCAAAGGGGTCTTTCCTGAGACTGATACTCCAACCAAGTACCATGCATAGAGAAAACCTAGAACCCCTACACAGAGGTAGCCCATGGCAGTTCAGTCTCCAAGTGGGTTCCATAATAATGGGAACAGGGACTGCCTCTGACATGAACTGATTGGCCTGCTCTTTGATCACCAATGGGGGAGTAGCTTTACCAGGCCACAGAGAAAGACAATGCAGCCACTCCTGATGAGAGCTGAAAGACTAGGATCAGAAGGAAGGAAAAGAAGACCTCCACTATCAGCAGACCTCCAAGAGGAACATGTGTGGAGATGGGGGAGAGAAGGTGAGATTGGGAGGGGAGGAGGAGGGGCTTATGGGGGGATACAAAGTGAATGAAGTGTAATCAATACAAATTAAAATAAAAATATTAAAAAACATTAAATCCAAAGGGTAAATTTACAATTTCATTAAAGGTGAGCTCTGTAGAGGAGAGATGAGCACTTCTTTCACAGCTGTTTTATTTTTTAAGCAAGGTTTTACACGGCACTAGCTGACCTCAAACTTTCCCAGGACCTCACATTGACCAAGAATTTCTAACTCTTCAGCCCCCACACTCAAAGTGATAGGATGATTGTATGTGCTACCACGAGCAGTTTAAATGTTTTCTTAAAAGTTTTCTCTTACATATTTACTTCTCTTTGTCTGGGCTCCATTTTTTCTCTTGTATTTCAGGATCCCTCTGCTTCCATAGATCAAACAAATCTCTCCTCTGACAGCCCTTTCCTTCTCTGTCACTTTGCTCTGTACTCCTCTTTGCTGCAGGCTTATTACAGGTCTAGGGAGCCTGTTTAATTTCCGGTTACTCTGCTCATTGATGCCAAGACTGGTACCTTTTTATTTTCATAATCAGTAAACACCAATAGTGAGGCTGACATAGAGTAAGATGTGAAAATGCTTGCTGAATAAATTATCAGATGAGAAATACATCTTTATATCAGCCCAGGCTTCCACTTTTATTTGCAAAACAAAACTCCAGGATTTATTCATTCTCAACAGTCAAGAAAAATATTCAAGGAATGTTTGGGATTGTGTGAAGGACGGACCTACATAACTCTTTGCCTCATATTAAAAAAAAATCTCTGTTTGGATAGAACTTATCTATTAGAAGAGCTATGGTAAAATCCAAACACTATCCCAAAGTACCCAACAAACAAGATGAAAGTATTCCCGAGAGTCTTAGAAATCATCTGTAGACACTGAAGTGCTTTCATTAGATTTTCCTGAGCTGTTATGTATGTATTGATTAAATACAAAGGTTTAGCATTTGATTATTCTGTATCATTTATTCTCTCTGGGTGAGTGATAGTATAATTATTATTTTTATCAGGGCATATTTCTACTTAGGAAATAGTTATGCCCTAAGAAAAATATTTTATGTAGTGAATATAAGTTTATAAGTAATAGATTAACTGAAAATAATTCATGTAATCTCTGAATATCATGATGTTTAATGTTTACTATTATTTAGCCAAGTCAACAGCACACAACTCTTCTTCATTTCAGTATTATTAGTTTTAAAAATAGTACGTGAAGAGCTTCACTAAATGTTGATGGAATCCTTATATTTCTTCCTCTCCAATATCATCCAAATGACATAAAAACAAGTTAGAGTAGGTACAATAATGAGTGGGAAATGACAAGATGTCAACACAGTTGGAAGAACTCTCGACAAATGACAAATGAGAAAGTGAAATCAGACTCACAAAACTGGAAAGTGAGCAAAAGGTAGGAGGCTAACAAGTGAATTAGTTCAAATGTCACAATGACATGATGCTTAAAAGATCTCAGAAGTTTACAAGCTGATGCTCTCTGTGGAGAAAATAGGAAAGAACAAAACAGAATTCTTCAAGAACCTACAATTCACCCTTTGACCAAGGTCTATAACGTTAAGTCAGCAAGCACTTTTAGCCCATCCCAAAGACTAGATTCAGAGCAAAGAGACCTTCTCAGGAAAAAATATTAACCACTTTAATATATAGTGTGGTATCATAGAAAATAGATATAGTTCAGGATAGAAATAAAGCATAATATGACATGAAAATTAAAAGTATTTTTTATACATAAAAGAGCAGTTCCTGCTATCTTTGTAGCTAGATTCCCGAAATTCTTAATATAATTCAAACCAGAGTTCAGCAGACATTTGGTCCCTCCAGTTGCAGGGCAAAGCAGCCACTGAAAACCAAATGCCATATTAATGTCACAGTATTCATAGATAATTCACGCTTCAATAAGCCTTGATAGTTGGAAAGTCTTAGGGGAATGCACAGTGGTTCCATAGAGTAATATTTCAAAGACTTACCATTCTAAGACATGAATCTTATTATCACAAGAAGATTCTGAATGACAAAAAAGAAATACATACATAACTCAATAAATAAAAATAAGAAAAATTTATTGTACAGAGGACAACTTTAAAAAGACAGAAAGCATGGATACCATCACCACAATATAAACCTAGAAAGACAGCATAATGACATGTACTTAATATTATAATAATATCAAAAGGAGATACATAGGTATTTTTCATTTCAAAACTGAAAAGATTAAGGTATAAAACTAACAGCAAAGCTGTATGAGTAAATCAAAATCTAAAAGTAGAGATAAACATAGAGAAATGCATAATCTGAAGCTATAATATAAAAGTAGGGAAAGCTACTGTAGAAATAAATGGAAAGAAAGCATTCAAACGTATAAATAAAAAAATCTGAGAAATATAACATAGACATTCCTAAACATGCTATTTAGAGCAGTAGCTCATATTTTAAAACATGTTGCACACATCAAAATGTGGCAGACTGTCTGAAAATCAGCAATGGATATGGTAACTGTCTTAAGGGAAGTGACATATTCTGAGCTAGAACTCAGTCTCTCCCCACTCTACCATGCAGCCTGGCTGCAGACGAACAACCTTACAAATAAGAACAAATTAAAGAACCGTTTTCATCGAAGTATCTCTTCACACTAAGGGTACTCAAAAAGAATGTGTTTTGCCACAATAAGTGGAAAAAAAAAACAATGAAAAGGAATTAAGAGATGATAGTGTATGCACAGAAGGAAAGTTTTTACATAGGAAAAATAAATGACCAAACAAAATCCGAGGACAGTTACAGAAGGAATCACAGCACGAGGCCCTCAGATATGTGCAATGGACCAAGGGAAATTTGTGCAGCACTGAACAGAGGAACAGGGAATCTCGAGGGCTGTGGGTGTGAGAATTGAAGTGGAGCTGAAGGCTCAGCTGCTCAGTCAGCTACAGAGAAAAGGACTTTAGAGTTGCACTACAAGGTTAAAAGGTGAATCTTTCTAAACTCAAATTTCCCGTTTCCAGTGTTTTAGGCACTTAGGGAATGACAATAAAATTCATTACTGAAATTAAAAAGAGGATGAAGAAAGTAAGAATAGCAGGAATTATGGATGGCAGTTTGAAAATTCCCTTATCCTATGAAGGGATTTTATTTTTTAATTAATTAATTTTTTATTAATTACAGTTTATTCCCAGCTGTAACCCCCTCCCTTGTGCCTTCCCAATCCCACCCTCCCTGCCTCATCTACTCCATTCCCATCCCCAAATCCACTGATAGGGGAGGTCCTCTTCCCTTTCCATCTGACCCTAGCTTATCAGGTCTCATCAGGACTGGGTGCATTGTCTTCCTCTGTGGCCTGGTAAGGCTGCTCCCCCCTCATGGGGAGGTGGTCACAGAGCCAACCACTGAGTTCATGTCAGAGACAGTCCCTGTTCCCATTACTAAGGAACCCACTTGGAGACTGAGCTGTCATGGGCCACAATTGTCCAGGGGTTCTAGGTTATTTCCATGAATGATCCTTGGTTGGAGTATCAGTCTCAGAAAAGACCCCTGAGTGTAGATTGTTGGTTCTGTTCCTCTCCTTGTAGAGTTCCTGTCCCCTCCAAGCCTTTCTATCCTCCCCTTTTTTTCATAGGATTCCCAGCACTCTGCCCAAAGTTTGGCTATGAGTCTCAGCATCTGCTTTGATACACTGCTGGGTAGAGTATTTCAGAGGCCCTCCATGGTAGGCTCCTGTCCTGTTCCCTGTTTTCTCCTTTTTCCAATGTCCATCCCATTTGTCTTTCTGCATGAGGATTGATCATCTTACCCAAGGTCCTCCTTACTGAGCTTCTTTAGGTGTACAGATTTTAGTATGTTTATCCAATATGATATGTTTACTATCCACTTATAAGTGAGAATATACCCTGTGTGTCTTTATACTTCTGGGATAGTTCACTCAGGGTGATCTTTTCTAGTTCCAGCCATTTGACTGCAAATTTCATGATTTCCTCGTTTTTAATAGCTGAGTAGTATTCCATTGTGCAAATCTCAGCCTTTGTTGAATTTCTGCCATGGCCTTCTATAAACCACCTACAAAGTTTCTAGACAGCTTTCTCTTCTCTTGTGAACCTCCTTTGCCCTCAGCAGTTTCTGTCACTCTCCATTATTTCCCATTTTCTTCAGCCTTTGTTTTCCTGAAAAGTTCATCAAATCCACTTGGTTTACACCCATTACCATCCTGGCTTTTTTACGTTATTGCCATGAGATATTGAGCTCAGAGCCAATGTCTCAGCTGACCTGTGAGTGTTCAGCACCACAGAATCCAAGATCAGTGCAATTGTGCCCAAAAAGGTTTCATCAGAGTAAAAAAAAATAAAAATAAAAATCCTGCCAAGAAATGATTGCAATTATATAAGCATTGTTTTCCATATAAGCATTGCTTTCCCCCTTACTTCCTAAAATGTTAATTTTCTTTGTCCCAAGCTCTCTTTCTGTCAGCCTCCTATAAGGAAAAGGTTACCTCATAGTTTTCATCATCATTGTTTTAAAATCTGTTGTTCAACTGAATTATATTTGAGTGATATCTGTATAATATTCAGAAGCTTGGATTCCATTTTCCACATGATGTCGCAACTATTGTCAGTTTGTCAACTGAGCTTTCCCTAGATTAGTCAAAATCAAAATGATACAAGATGTGGTAGCCATTAAAAATAGATACATTTGTGTTCAGTGCTCTTTCAGAAGCTGGTTTTTGTAAACAGCTTACTTTCTCTCATTCTGGGAAGCATACTTTGATGGAAATATTATTTGTAAATAGATTGTAGGTTTCTGAAAGACTGTGTATATTATATAATGGCTTGGTAAGGATCAGCCTTCTTGCACAAGATATCCCTTTAGTGTATTAACTAACTTCCACTAAGCAGGAAAATGTACACACACACACACACACACACACGCACGCACGCACGCACGCACACCAAACACATTTTATACTGTCAAAGCATAAAGTCTCTGTAAGGAAAGCATATCTTCAATAACCACAGTAAGGGTTCTCCAATATATTCTGTGCTTTCATTGGAAAGCTCCAGCATATAACATATACACCTCTAAATGCCTCTGCTCTTGCCTCCCTTCCACATCAAAAAGCAACCATTTATATTGCTGCACCAGTACCCAGGTTGTAAAGCCTGTGTATCCCTTCCTTCTGATACATTTCATTTTATTTTCACACACAGTGATCATTCAAGGATCAAATCTGCCAGGTAACAATTTGCCATTAAACATTCTGTCAATAGGTTGTTCTTTTTATAGCTTGTTACAATTTAAAAATGTGATTAAGCTAATTAAGCACAACTGTGAAATTAGGCAAAGATTTAATTAACATTCTTAGATATTTTGGGGAAGGACATTATTATTAACAAAAATGTACTTGAAATAAGTCAGACAAAACCTAAGGAATTTACCCAAGGCCCTAGCATTATTTCTTTCTTTTTTATGTATTTTATCGTTTTTCTATGTGTCACAAATGCTAAGATTTCCATAGCCATAACATA
>CM053747.1:8426787-8441989 GCA_028658305.1 Pachyuromys duprasi
TGGTTTTGGCTTCTTTGTCAAAAATCAAGTTTCCATAGGTGTGTGGGTTCATTTTAACATAGTGAAAATTACCATATTGCCAAAAGCAATCTACAGATTCAATGCAATCCCCATCAAAATACCTTCACAATTCTTCACAGACCTTGAAAGAAAAATGCTCAACTTCATATGGAGAAACAAAAAAACCAGAATTTCCAAAACAATCCTCTACAACAACAGATCGTCTGGAGGTATCTCCATCCCTGATCTCAAGCTGTACTACAGAGCAATAGTAATAAAAACCGTATGGTATTGGCATAGAAACAGAATAGTGGATCAATGGAACCGAATAGAAGACCCAGAAATGAACCTATTTGTCTTTCAAAGTGAGGATTAATTCTCTCACTCCAGGTCCTCTTTCTTGTTTTTCTTTTTTTAGGTGTATAGATTTCAGTATGTTTATCCTATCTTATAGGTCTATATAAGTGAGTATACACCATGTGTGTCTTCGTGCCAGTTTTGTGTGTGTGTGTGTGTGTGTGTATTTACTAAGATCAATAGAAAAACCGCTTTCACCATAAACAAACAAACAAACAAAAACTTAGAGTGAAAACACATGCTGGAGAGGATGTGAAGAAAGGGAAAACTCCTTCGGTGCTGGTGAGAGGGAAGACTTGTACAATCACATTGGAAATCAATCTGGTGCTTTCTCAGAAAACTGGGAATAACCATACCTCAAGCCCCAGCTATGCCACTTTTCATAATACACCCAAAAGATGTACTACCATACAACGAGGACATATGTTCAACCATGGTCATAACAGCTTTATTTGTAATAGCCCGAAACTGGAACAACCTATATGTCCCTCAACCAAAGAAAGGATAAAGAAACTGTGGTACATTTACACAATGGAATACTACTCAGCCATTAAAAACAAGGAACTCATGAAATTTGCAGGCAAATGGTGGGAACTAGAAATGATAATTCTGAGTGAGGTAACACAAACCCAGGAATGCACACATGATATATAGTCACTTATGTGTGGAATTTAGTCATATAGTATAGACATACTACAATGCACTGACCCCAAGAAGATAAGCCTGCTGGGCATGCTATGCTTCATGCATGTTGGTCCAGTAGTTAGGACAGTGAAGATACAGATACAGAATATACTGCCTGCTTTTTTTTCTTTTCTTTTCTTTTCTTTTCTTTTCCTTTTTTTTTTTTTTGGCCTGATTTTTTATTACTTCCCCTGATAGCACAACCCTATCACGCCTCAAGGAAGGAAGATGCAGTCAGTCTTCATGTGAATAGATGAGCTGGGGAGTCTGGGTAGGGGTGCTCACCTATTTTGAGGAATATGGCAGAGGGAATGAGGGAGTGTGAGAATGGGAAGGGCTTATGAACTAGATACAAATTGAATTAATTAATAAAAATAAATAAAATTGGGTTAGTCTTTTGATTTTTGCCTTTGGCCATCTGTTTATGGCATATGCAATTTGATATTAGACTTAAGTCCCAGTAAACTGAATATAATAATATATAGTTACTTGCCATTGTGGTTTTAGTATTTATACCAAATATAAAATGTTTTTTTAGAGTATAATGATGCCATATTGTAGGTTTATGTGATTTATGTAAGAGTCTTATTCAGATTCACTTATCACTTATCTTGTGCAAGAAATATAAACTGTATAGAATGTATTTCTATATTACCATGTAAACAAGCATGGAATGTATTTATTTTAAAATTTCAAATTTTAATTGTATCAGAATTCATAATTTAAATTTTATTATCATTGCATGCAAATATTTTCTCTTTCTTTCTTTTGTTGACTCATTGATATTTCAGGAAGATATCTTTAATTTCTGTGTATTTGTGAAACCTCCAAAACTCTCATACTTGTTTTCTACTTCAAGCTTTAGTGCATAAAAAGAGTACTTAATGTTATTTCATTTTTTTTTCATGAGCTGGCTTTACTTATGGACTACTTATAATATTCTATGCTGGAAATTGTTCAGATTACAACTGAGGATTTCTTTTGCTGTTAAGTGGACTGTTAAACATTACTTCTTAGAATTATTTGCTCTAGAATAAACTCTAAGTCAATGTGTTTGTTTATGAGGTTTTTTTTTTCTTAATAGCAATCTTTTTGACCTCTTCCAAATTTTGTGAGAACTCATTTTATATTACCAACTTTGCCCTGATTCCAAAGTCAAACAGTGATAATACAAAAAGAATTATAGGGCAATAGCCTTGATGAACACAGATGAAAAATATTGAACAACCCAAACATATGAAAGGTAGGTAAAGCCATGAACATGATGTTATGCACTGATGTAATGATGGACACAAACTGATCTCAGTGGATGCAAAAAAGTCATTAGATAAAACTGAATGTTTTCATGATGAAAACCCTACACATTTGGCTTACAAGGACTGTTTCTCAGCACATAATAGTAAAGGAGCACTGGTATCACACTATCGGATAAGAAGCTAAAAGTTCTTCTACTAAGACCAAGCCCAAGACAAGACATGTGCTCACCATGGCAGTATAACACAGCTCCAGATGCCCGGGATAGAGAAAGTCAGCATCACAAGGGTACAACTGGTTTCCAATTAAAAGGAAGAAAATGAGTATAATAAAATGAGTGATAAGACTATCTACATAGCAATTCATGAGTACTGAATGAAATTCGGTCAGACCTAATGAAAAAAATTCAATATTATCATGGATATAAAATTGCTACAAAACCACATGTTTGCTAGGTAATAACCTACTTTAAGGTTTTAAAAGCTATAAAAAAACCAACATGATTTGCAAAATAGCAGGTACTAAAACACTTAATAATTCGTTTGTGACCTGTGTACTGACAGCTATGATATGGAGATGAGAAGTATGAAGACTGCAGGAGTGATTGAAAGGCTACCTGGGGTCATGAATACAGTATATTGATGTGCTTATGATGTGTTCAGTACTTTCGGTGTAATCCAGGCTTAGGTTAATGCCTAGTAAACCTCCGGTGATATTAGTCTGAAGAACAAAAAAGAATGTGAAACAGAAAAAAAAGGAAACAATATTCAAAATATCTAAGATAATATGAAGCAAGTGAAACAATTCACTGCTAACTTTAAAGAAATTAATGGTGATGAAAATGTCACAATAACCACACAGATACAGACAAACACTAATAAACCAGAGCCAAGTGTGTAAATCTCACATATACAGTCCACAGACACCTGACAAAAATACTACAAATAGACAAAGGACAGTCTCTTCTCAAAGAGTAGTTGTGACTCCTAGGTATCCACACTCTTAAACAAACAGATAAACAAAAGAAACAAAAAAGCTATCATGGCACATTAAAGAAAACAAACAAAAATAAAGTCTTGGAATTTTCAAAGTACAAGAAGAACATATAGTTTAAAGCTTTTGATGTTGGTCTTAGTGATGAATCTTTGGCTAGGATCCCACAAATAATGGCAAACATTGGAAAACAGACAAATGGAAAAACACCAAACTACCCAGATTTTCTGTGACAAAACAAAAATGATGACACAGTAAAAAGATAATGTGCAGGATGAGAGAGAACATTTGAAATCACACATATGTTCCATAAGTAGCTAATGTTTAAAAGTCTAACAGAACTCAACTGGATAATAATAAAGCAGCTTAAATGTTAAAACTGGGCAAACATTCTAAATAGGCATCTCTCAAAAGAAGATACACAAATGAAAGTGGAGCATCTGTGATCATAAGAGGCATTCAAAGTAAAACCAAACTGCTTTAGGGCCTTACACTTTTTGGAAGGCTATTATCAGAAAGATAATGAATGACAACTGCTGGTGAGGATGTGGGGTAGGAAAGCCATTTATTTTCTGCCATTAGGAATACAAATCAGGACATCTGCTCTGCAGAGGGACACTTCTTTCTGATGATTCTAAAATAATAAAGACAGCCACCAACATTTCATCAATAGATATATGAGAGCATGCCAGAGGTATCTGTCTCATACTCATCACAGGCCTTCTCATAATAGAGAAGTAATGATTTTAGCTTGTGTCCCACACTATTAATGAACAAATGCAAAAAAATGGTAATATGCATAGTAGGGTACAGTTTAGAATTAAGTAGAAAATTCACATCTTAGTAATAACACTTGACTTAGAGGACATTTGGATAATTGAACTAAGCTAAACACTTAATGACACCTACCACCACAGTTCACATACATGACCTAAAGAAGGGCAACGGGCAACACAGAGCAGTAATGAGGAGAATGCTCAAGACACAGTGATCTGAGTTAAAGGTCTCTGGTAAAATTCTGGTTAAACTATTAAAGAAAATATATTCAATTAGTTATTAAAAACTTGGTCAAGATATTTATTATACAACAGAAGAAAAGTTGCTTAATGAAGGTGTACGCTAAACACTGATATAGGAAAATTTGAGTTCTCACCAAAATGAGTGGATGAGATACAGAAGGCAGTGAAGATTATAAAGCCATTTCACAGGGTATGCATTTTTAAAAAAAACTATATATTTTATAATAAAATTGCATGTATTATGTATATTATAAATAAAATAAACAACACCATCCTAATGAATTATTAATATCAGGATAATACCTATACATGTTTTTGTAATTATTCATACCCATAAATATTCAAAAATGTTTTTGATTTATTGCTTTTTAACTTATTTAGTTCTTTATATACTCTGGATAACAACCCTCTGTCAGATATAGGGTTGGTGAAGATCCTTCCCCAGTCTGTAGGCTGTTGTTTTGTTCTGACAATAGTGTCTTTTGCTTTACAAAGCTTTTTGGTTTCATGATATTCCATTTATTGATTGTTGATCTTAGAGCCTGTGCTGTTGGTGTTCTATTCAGGAAGTTGTGTCCTGTGCCAATGAGTTCTAGACTCTTCCCCACTTTTTCTTCTAATCGATTTAGTGTGTCTGGTTTATGTTGAGGTCTTTGATACACTTGGACTTTAGTTTTGTACAGGGTGATGAATATGGATCTATTTTCATTTTTCTGCATGTAGACATCCAGTTGGAACAGCACCATTTGTTGAAGATGCTGTCTTTTTCCCATTGAATGGTTTTGGCTTCTTTGTCAAAAATCAAGTATCCATAGGTGTGTGGGTTTATTTCTGGATCTTCTATTCAGTTCCATTGATCCTCCTTTCTGTTTCTATGCTAATATCATGCAGTTTTTATGACTATTGTTCTGTAGTAGAGCTGGAGGTCAGGGATGGAGATACCTCCAGTTGAACTGTTGTACAGGATCCTTTTGGAAATTCTGGTTTTTTTTTGTTTCTCTATATGAAGTTGAGAATCTTTCTTTCAAGGTCTGTAAAGAATTGTGTAGGTATTTTGATGGGAAATGCATTGAATCTGTAGATTGCTTTTGGCAGGATGGCCATTTTCACTATGTTAATCTTACCAATCCATGAGCAAGGGAGATCTTTCCATTTTCTGATATCTTCTTCAATTTCTTTCTTCAGAGATTTGAAGTTTTTTTTTTTTTTCAAGTACATCCTTTACTTGCTTGTTTAGAGCCACCCCCAGGTACTTTATGTTATAAGTGGCTATTGTGAAGGGTGTTGTTGCCCTGATTTCTTTCTTGGCATTTTTGTCTTTGTTATACAGGAGGGCTTCTGATTTTTTTTTGAGTTGATTTTGTATCCATCCACTTTGCTGAAGGTGTTTATCAGCTGAAGGAGTTCTCTGGTTGAATTTTGGGGGTCACTCATGTATACAATCATGTCATCTGCGAATAGTGAAATTTTGACCTCTTCCTTTCTGATTTGTATCCCCTTGATCTCCTTTAGTTGTCTTATTGCTTTAGCTAGGACTTCAAGTACTATGTTGAATAGATATGGAAAGAGTGGGCAGCTTTGCCTTTTCTCTGATCTCAATGGGATTGATTTAAGTTTTTCTCCATTGAATTTGATGTTGGCTATAGGCTTGCTGTATATTGCCTTTACTATGTTTAAGTATGTGTCTTATATTCCTGATCTCTCCAAGATTTTAAACAGGTGTTGAATTTTTGTCAAATGCTTCTTCAGCACCTAAGGAGAGGATCATGTTGTTTTTCTCCTTCAGTTTGTTCATATGCTGAATTACATTGATGGATTTCCATATATTGAACCATCCATCCATGCCTGGGATGAAGCCTACTTGGTCATAGTGACTGATATCTTTGACGTGTTCTTGGATTCAATTTAAAGTATTTTATTGAGTATTTATCCATCAATGTTCATAACAGAGATAGGTCTGAAGTTCTCTTTTTTGTTTGGGTCTTTGTGTGGTTTACGTATCAAGGTGACTGTGGCTTCATAGAATGAGTTTGGTAATGTTCCTTTTCTTTCTATTTTGTGGAATAGTTTGAAGAGAAGTGGAGTTAGCACTTCTTTGAGGGTCTGGTAGAATTCAGCACTGAGTCCATCTGGCCCAGTGCTTTTTTTAGGAAAGGAGACTATTGATGACTGCTTCTATTTCCTTGGGGTATATAGGACTATTCACTCTTTCTACCTGATCTTGACTTACTTTTGGCACTTGGAATCTATCAAGAAAAATGTCCATATCTTTTAGATTTTCAAATTTTGTGGCATATAGGCTTTTGTAGTATGACCTAATAATTGTCAAGCAATTCAATTAAAAAATGGAGCACAGACCTGAACAGAGAATTCTCTGTAGAGAAATATAGAATTCTCAATGTCCTTTGCCATCAGACAGATGTAAATCAAAACAATCCTGAGATTTCACCTTATACCCATTGGAATGTCTAAGATCACAAACTCAAGTGACAACACATCCTGGAGAGGTTGTGGAGAAAGGGGAAACCTTCTCCACTGCTTTTGGGAATGTAAATTTGTACAACTATTCTAGAAATCAATCTGGCGCTTTCTCAGACAATTAGGCATAGTGCTTCCTCAAAATCCAGCTATACCACTTCTAGGGTGTACATCCAAAAGATGCCCAAGTACACAATAAGGACATTTGCTCAACCATGTTTGCAGCAGCTTTATTCATAATAACCAGAACCTGGAAACAACCCAGATGTCCATCAACGGAGGAATGGATACAGAAATTGTGTTACTTTTATACAATAGAATACTACTCAGCAATTAAGAAGGAAATCATGAAATCTGCAGGCAAATGGTGGGATCTAGAAAAGATCATTCTGAGTGATGTATCCCAGAAGGAGAAAGACACACATGGTATGTAGTCACTTATAAGTAGGTACTAGACCTATAAGATAAGATAAGCATACTAAAATTTGTACACCTAAAAAAGATAAACAAGAAAGAGGACCCTGGGTAAGATGATCAACTTTCACTTAGAAAGACAAATTGGATGGACTTTGGATGTGTAAACAAGAAACAGGACAGGAGCCTACCACTCAGGGCCTCTGAAAGTCTCTACCTAGCAGTGTATCAAAGCAGATACTGAGACTCATAACCAAACCTTTGGTAGAGTACAGAGAATCATATGAAAGAAGGTGGAGTTAGTATGACCTGGAGAGGACAGGAGCTCTGCAAGGACCAAATGTATCTGGGCTGTATGTGAGGCTGTATCTCCAACCAAGGACCATGTATAGCTATAACCTAGAAACCCTACTCAGATGTAGACATTGGTAGCTCAGTATCCAAGTGTGTACCCAAGTAAGGGAAATAGAGACTATTTCTGACATGAATTCAATGGCTAGCTCTTTGACTTTCCCTCCACACCTGAGGAAGGAGCAGCCCTGCTATGCCACAGAGGAGGACTTTGCATCCAGGCATGAAGATACATGATAAGCTAGGGTAAGATGAAAGGTGAGGAGGTCCCCCCTTATCAGTGGACTTGGAAAGGGGTAGGGAGAAGATGATGGAGGGAGGGTGGGATTGGGAGGGAATGAGGGAGTGGGATACAGCTGTGATACAAAGTTAATAAATGGTAACTAATATTAAAAAAATAAAAGTTCAATTAAAAAAATCCCCTTTAACAATAATTAGGTCTAAAACAAAACAGAATAGCATGCTTCTGAGAAATATCTATTTACCTTAAAGCTTTTCAAAGTCATACTTAGTGATATTTTACTTTATTTTATAAATAATTTATTTATTACATTTTTTTTCAGTTTGTGTCCACACTGTAGCCCCCTCCTTCTTCTTGTCCTAGTCCCACTCACCCTCCCTCTTTTCCCTCTATGCCCATTCTCTATTCCCCTGATAGGGGAGGTCCACCTCCCCTTCTCTCTGACTCTAGTCTCTCAGGTCTCATCAGGACTGGTGTCATCATCTTTCTCTGTGGCATGGTATGGCTCCAGCCCCACCCCACCCCCAGGGGTATTTGATCAAAGAGCCAGATACTATGTTCATTTCAGAGGTAGTCTCTGATTCCCTTACTAGGGCACTCCCTTGGAGACCCAGCTGTCATGAGTTATATCTGTGCAGGGTTCTCATGCATGGTTCTTGGTTGGGAGTATTAGTTTCTGCAGGCCGCTCTGGGCCCAGATCTTTTTTTTTTTCTCTGTTATTCTCCTTGTGGAGTTCCTGTCCCCTCCATGTCTTCCCATCTTCCATAAGGTTTCCTGCACTCTGACCAAAGTTTGGCTATATATCAAGCTCATTTCTTGCTATCTGGTTGAGATAGCACAAAAGCTCACAAAATGTTGTGCTTGTAGGACTGGTGAGAAAGGCTTCCTGAGACACTAATGGACAAACTAGAAACACAAGGAATCTGACCAGTCCCAGCAAAATCTAAGCCCTGCTCAACTTTGATTCAGCAATGTCATTTTAGGCATCAAAACACACACACACACAAACGCTGTACTTCTAAAATATGAATTGATGAATATTAACAATTACTGTCTACCGTTATTAACTATAAAAAGCCTGGAATTAACCCACTTGCTCATCAGATATCTGGCTAGATAAACTGCCATATACTTATACAATAAAGAACTCTGTCTGGAAAATTAATGAAACATATGTCGACATAAATAGAAAAAAAAGAAAATGTGTATATATGCATATGTATATGTTAGTGTTAAATAAAAATACTAAATTCACTTACTTTTTATCAAATTTTGTACAAGATAAAAAGAAACATGAGTACATGCATTAATATTCACTTATGTTTTTAAGAGTAACTGTTTTCAGGGTAAGCAATGGCAAAAAGATAGTCTAATAGAGAAATGTATTCAAAAAGGAAGACTCCCTGACCATACATTGTCAATGTGTTTTGATTTGTATGTTTTGTAGTCAATATTGCTTTAGATTGTTGGAAAAGAACTAGGTGATATAGAGGACAGTTGCACAAAAGCTTTGAAAAAAACCTATTTCAAATCCGATGTGCAAGATTACCATGTTCAATGAATCACTTTAAGTGACTCTGCAATATCATAGCTTAAGAATAAGGAAGCAGAAATTTAAATAGGCTTTGAAAACATTGGTAATAACTATCATAAGCCATTATTACTTGAATATAAAAATGAGAAAATAAACTTTAAGATACTCAACACAAAAATAAAAAATAGAATATATCAAAATTTCTATGATTCAAAATTGTATTAAAACACATTTTGTAACAATTCCAGATATTTGTATATTCCCACAGCTTCCCTTCCATCCAAAAAGAAGTCCATTTCAGACTATGTGAGAACACACATCACAACTCTGGATTGTCATTATCATGTCCATCCCTTCTTCTTGGGACTCCAAAGACCTTGGGGAATTGGAACACCAGGCTTGGTTTGTGTTAATGTCTTCCATTCCTCTGTCTAAGTAGACAGGTGATAGTGTGTCTAGAAAACTACACTGCCTTTTCTAGTCTACCTCTCATCTTAGGATCTACTTAGGATGTAAAAGAGAAAGTCTTTTCTTTCTTTTTTTTAAAAAAAATGGTCAGCTTGAATGTAATTTTTTCCCGTTATTTTATGTTTTGACCTGGTGCCAACAGTCAGTGCTTCTGGTATACACAATACTGGCACGTATAGCCACACTTCGGGCAGAGTGCAGGGAGTCTTACGAAAGAAGGGTGAGATAGTAAGACCTGGAGAGGACTGGAGCTCCACAAGAAGAACAACAGAGGAAAAAATCTGGGCACACTGGTCTTTTCTGAAACTGATACTCCAACCCAGGACCATGCATGGAAATAACCTAGAACCCCTGCACAGATGTAGCCCATGACATTTCAATGTCCAAGTGGGTTCCATAGTAATGGGAACAGGGCCTGTCTCTGTCATGAACTGATTGGCCTGCTCTTTGATCATCTCCCCCTGAGCAGGGAGCAGCCTTACAAGGCCAGAGATGAAGACAATGCAGCCACTCCTTATGAGACCCAATAGACTAAGATCAGAAGGAAGTAGAGGAAGTCCTCCCCTATCAGTGTATTAGGGGGAGGGGCAAGGATGGAGAAGGGAGAAGGAGGATGGAATTGGGAGGGGAGGAGGGAGGGAGCTACAGGGGGGATACAAAGTGAATAAACTGTAATTAATAAAAAGAAAAAATTAAATTAAAAAAACACAAACAAAAACAAAAGAAAACCTTTATTTCTCTTTATAAAGAAGTGACCTTTCCACATAATGTCTCCAGCCTTTAGGTACATGCAACATTCACTTCTCTCTTTTCTTTCTGGTGATTCTTGAATTATCATTCACCTCTGGGAAATGGAATTCTAGTAAAATTATTAATTTGATACACAGGAAATATTTTAGAAGTGTCTGCAAGCCCTCAAATTTCTCTCTTTTCCTTTCGTTCAGTCTTCTATTTTGTGTCATGGATGCTCAACAAAGAAATTAGCAATTAAGATCCCAGGCATCCTTATGAACTACCGTTTCTTTCCTTTCACTGTCTACAAAATGTCTGTATTATTGATTTTGTGGTCTTCTTAGTGATCTTCTATGGTTGATAAAGCTTACACTTTTCTAGAAATGTGTCTGTATATATTGTTAATGCATCTCATTAAGGAATGTGGCCGCTGGAGAGGGTGTTGTCTTCTACCTTTTTCTTTCTCAAGATAATGCACGGATGGAAAAAATCAGAGTCCCACATTATTTTATAAGGAATATAGAAAAAATTTATCTTGAACATAACCGTTGATCTGTCTAGTCATTGAAGTTACTCCCAGAAGATGTCATTATTGAATAAAAATTAGAGGCCAGACATAGTCATTTCCTACCATGCATTGGTCATGGATGCACCAAGATTAGCACAATCTACCACTATGGCTCTTGGTAGTCCATCAGAATTGTATGGTAAGACCCTGTTGTTGAATTCACCATAGTTTTATGGCAGCACATAGAGAAATCCACCTCAAATTGACCAGCAAATATTCTCTTTGCTTTGTAATTTTCATAGTGCTGGCAGATAGTATGTATGACACTAAAGTTGAGGGAAAACTGTTTTGGAGTTTTCAGAGGCAGTTTTCACGGCATTGGGGCACTGCAGTAAACATGCAATCTTTGGTGCCAAAGTGACATGAATGTTATTGGGATTCATTACTACTTTTTGATTTGAGGCTTTCTTCATAGGAAGTATTCATGCTAAGTACTATAATCTTGGTCAAAGGGCCTTCAGTGGGGAGATCATATGTCTTAGAAGGTAACCTATTATTTTCATTTTGCTAAATGTTCATGTTGTCAAATTGCTTTCTAAATATTTTATTTTTAACTGAAGATATATGTAGTTCTCAACATTGGTTAGAGAAGCTTCTTTTAGCAATGGGTTGTGATCAAAGAAGTGCCTCAATGTGTTCAAAGTGCTGACAATAAGAGACAATAAATGTTCAACCACAGATGGGACATTTATGTCAGCCTTCCCTACTGAATATTCAGGTGGATGGAAGGTAAGGAGGAAGCTGTGGGATACTGTTTTACACTTAAAATACCCTTTGCACACATGAGCTCATAGCAGCTGTGATTATTTGCACAGGATTTGAACAATCAAACCAAAGTTTCATCATTATCATTAGAGAGGGCTCTTAGCAGGGAGTGGTATGCAAGCCTTTAATCCCATCACTTGGGGAAGCAGAGACAGGCAGATCACTGTGAGTTTGAGGTCAGGCTGGACTTCAAAGCCAGTCAGACACTGCCAAGGCTACACAAAGAAACCCTGTCTCGAAAAACAAAAACAAAACAAGATCAAATACAAAACAAAAGAAAAGAAATATAGACAGAGCAAGGGAGAGAGAGAGAGAGAGAGAGAGAGAGAGAGGGAGAGAGAGAGAGAGAACAAGAGGGCTCTTGAGATTTTACCACTAGCCAAGGAACTATTGTCTAGTGACAGTTTCTGAGGGAGGAAGGTCATCATTCTTGTCTAACCACTGACAAATTTCACATGCTCTGGTGAATGTCTTATACCCAAGCATATATGGATAGTATTAATTGGACTTGGTGAATTATTAAAAGAAAAAGTATATGAAGTTGGGTTTATGTACCTACAAGGACGATAAAAGGGAAAGATGGAGGTTAATATGATCAAAATGCTTTGTGTAAATGCATGACATTTTCAAAGAATAAAAATATTGCTCAACAATAAAAAACAAGGATATCATGAAATTTGCAGGTAAATGGTGGGAACTGGAAAGGATCATCCTGAGTGAGCTATCTCAGAAGCAGAAAGACATACATGGTATATACTCACTCATATAGACATATACTATAGGATGAACCTACTAAAATCTGTAGGACTGAAGAAACTAATCAAGAGGGAGGACTCTTACTAAAATGCCCAATCCCTATCCAGAAGAGCAATGGGGATGGACATGGGAAGAAGGAGAGGACAGGGAATGGGTCAGGAGCCTGCCACAGAGGGCCTCAGAAGGGCTCTGCCCTGCAGATTGTGGAAGCAGATGATGAGATTTATCGCCAACACTTGGGCAGAGTGCAGGGAATCTAAGAGGGGAGTGGGAAATAGTAGGATATGGAGAGGACAGGAACTCCACAAAGAGATCAACAGAACCAAGAGTTCTGAGCACAGGGGTCCTTCCTGAGACTGATTGTCCAACCAGGTAGCATGCATGGAAGTAGCCTAGGACCCCTGCACAGGTGATGCCCATGGCAGTTCAGTGTCCAAGTGGGTTCCATAGTAATGGGAGCAGGAACTGTCTCTGACATGAACTGATTGGCCTGCTTTTTGATCACCTCCCCCTGAGAGGAGAGCAGCCTTGCAGGGCCACAGAGGAAGATAGTGCAGCCACTCCTGATGAGACCTGATGGACTGGGATCAGAGGGAAGGAAAGGAGGACCTCCCCTATCAGTGGTCTTGGGGAGTGACATTGGTGCAGGGGGGGAGGAAGGGAGGGGTTGGGACAAGAGGCAGGAGGGAACTACAGGGGTATATAAGGTGAATAAAGTGTAATTAATAAGGAATTTTTAAAAATGAAATTCTATAAACAAATGAAGGCCAAAGAATTTTAGGCATAATGTAGTATTTGATATAAAATTACAGCAACTTAACCAAAACTGATTCAAAATTAATTAAAGTCTAAAAATGCCTATGTGTTTACATAAGTCCTTGACATACCTGTCATGCAAAAAAATATCGCTAAATTAATTCTAATCATTGGCGACACAGTACATAAAAAAAGAACTACTTTATGACAAGCAAATTTCCAATAAAGAAAAAAAAACTGAGGAAAAAACTTTAAAATATTATGTGAAAGGATCATTGAATTCTACAACACACTAGTGCTGTAATGGGAAAGAAAACTGAGGTAAGAAACCCTCTATTTTTCTTTTGAAGAACCAGAGGTTCTTCCGTCTGTGTCTCATAATGAAATAAATTCGGAAAGGGAAGCCTATAATGAGATGCACCTCACAGGATATGCTGGTAAGAATTTAAGTTGCAAATTAGATTTTATAGTTGTGTAATTAACTCTAAGGAAATAATCTATTTTCCCTTTTTCCTGCTATTGCATGGTATGAGACACTGTCTACATTGATAGGAAATCCTATTTTTGATATATTAATAAATCTATGATTTCATTAATTATTTTAAAAATAATTCTATTACTCTCCTTACTTTACCTTTCCTGGTTATAAACTAAGGAGAAACATCTTTTGAGTGCCTGAGCTTCAAGTAAGAACAAAATATGAATCATTTGTCCTAATATCTAGATACAGAACCATTCATTTTGGAGTCAATTCACTTACAGCTTTAACACGTACTCTAATAGACAAGAGTAGAAGAGCCATTCAGTGTGTTTCACAATGATCTTAATTAAGGTCATAGGAGAAGAATCTTTTCTGGAATTTCACTGAATGTAGTTTTGTACAGAAGGGCAATCTTCTATGAGGAAGATTTGACCCTTATCTTCAAGTTCTAAATGTTTCGTCCATTTTATTTTTAAGAAATCAGTCCCTTTCACAAATCATTTACACAATTTTCTTTGGCTCACCCTACAGAAATCACATCTTCCCCCATCACATTAGGGTTTATTTGAAGCTTTTATCAGCCCTCATGGTCAGTAATCAATAAGCATGTGTTATAGGAATTAGTGAAGGAATCTCATATTGTGGATTATCCCTCATCACTATGATTTTCTTAGTCTTATTCTACCTCACACCTTGCCATACTCAGCCCATCCCTGATGTCCTTCCACATGCCTGAAGATATCAGACTTCCTTTGACTAGTGCTCTTGAGATTTCTCTCTTAAAATTCCATTGCACTTTTCTATTTGTGATCAAAATTTGGGATGACCTAGTTTCTCAATTTAAACTGATTTCCTGCCTTACACTTGTGTATTTCTTTAGGTAAGTATACAAGTGTCTATTTTTTCCATCTTTATTTCAGAGCTGTATCTCTTACTTAATATTGAGGTTGATTATAACAGCTATAAATTATAAATCAGAATTTGCAACCTGCCAGCAAAGAAAAGCTAGCTGAGAAATTGCCTTGCTTGCTCACCTTGTTAATATATAAACAAGTTGTTTAGTTATACATATATATATATATATATGTGTGTTCTTGTAAATAACTCAGTTTTTCATTTTTGTTTTCCACCCATAATTCATTTGATCATGTGAAGGTACAGGGGAACTTGTTTTTCTCATCGTAATCATTCACTTTAAGAAAAATAGAATGTAACCACATTTATTTATTTTTCTTTAAAATTGGCAGATCAGTATCCAAGTGGGTTCCCTAGTAAAGGGAACAGGGACTGTCTCTGAAATGAACTCAGTGGCTGGCTCTTTGAACTTCCCCCAGTCCCTAGGAAGGAGCC
>CM053747.1:8442489-8459524 GCA_028658305.1 Pachyuromys duprasi
AATGAACCCACACACCTATGGAAACTTGATTTTTGACAAAGAAGCCAAAACCATTCAATGGAAAAAATACAGTATCTTCAACAAATGGTGCTGGTCCAACTGGATATCTGTATGCAGAAAAATGAAAATAGATCCATATTTCTCACCCTGCACAAAGCTAAAGTCCAAGTGGATCAAAGACCTCAACATAAAACCAGACACACTAAACCGGTTAGAAGAAAAAGTGGGGAAGACCCTAGAACTTATTGGTACAGGAGACTACTTCCTGAATAGAACACCAACAGCACAGGCTCTAAGATCAACAATCAATACGTGGGACCTCATTTAACTGAAAAGCTTCTATAAAGCAAAAAACACTGTCATCAAAACAAAACGACAGCTTACAGACTGGGAAAGGATCTTTACCAATCCTAAATCTGACAGAGGGCTAATATGCAGTATTTATAAAGAACCCAAGAAGTTTAAAAGCAACAAATCAAGTAATCCAATTAAATGGGGTATGGAGCTAAACAGAGAACTCTCTGTAGAGGACTGTAGAATGGCAGAAAAACACTTAAAGAAATGCTCAACATGCTTAGCCACCAGGGAGACGCAAATAAAAAGGACCCTGAGATTTCAACTTACACCTATCAGAATGGCTAAGATCAAAAACTCAAGTGACAACACATGCTGGAGAGGTTGTGGAGAAAGAGGAACCCTCCTCCATTGCTGGTGGGAATGCAAACTTGTACAACCACTCTGGAAATCAATTTGGCGTTTCCTTAGACAGTTAAGAATAGTGATTCCTCAAGATCCAGCTATACCACTCCTAGGCATATACCCAAAAGATGTTCAAGTACACAACAAGGACATTTGCTCAACTATGTTCGTGGCTGCTTTATTCATAATAGCCAGAACCTGGAAACAACCCAGATGTCCCTCAGTTGAGGAACGGATACAGAAATTGTGGTACTTTTACACAATGAAATCATGAAATTCGCAGGCAAATGGTGGGACCTGGAAACGATCATCCTGAGTGAGGTATCCCAAAAGCAGAAAGACACTCATGGTATATACTCACTTATATAGACCTATAAGATAGGATAAACATACTGAAATCTATACACCTAAAAATGATAAATAAGAAAGAGGACCTAGGGTAAGAGGATTGATTCTCACTTAGAAAGTCAAATTGGATGGGCATTGGTTGTAGGAGAAAACAAGTAACAGGACAAGAGCCTACCACAGAGGGCTTCGGAAAGACTATACGTAGTAGGGTATCAAAGTAAAGATTAAGGAACATAACCAACCCTTTGGCAGAGTGCAGGGGATTGTATAAAAGAAGGATGAGTTAGTATTACCAGGAGAGGACAGGAGCTCCACAAGGACCAAATATATCAGGGCACAGGGGATTTTATGAGACTGTCTCTCCAACCAAGGACCAAGTATGGTTTTTATCTAGAACCCCTGCTTGCATGTAGCAAATGGTAGATCAATACTCAAGTGGGTACACCAGTAAGGGAAAAGGGACTATTTTGGACATGAACTCAATGGCTGGCTCTTTGACCTCCCAGCCTCCTGAGGGAGGAGCAGCCTTTCTAGGCCACAGAAGAGGACATTGCAGCAATTCCTGAAAGAGACCTGATAAGCTAGAGTTAGACAGAAGGGGAGGAGGTCCTTCCCTATCAGTGGACCTGGAAAGGGGCAGGGAGGAGATGAGGGAGGGAAAGGTGGGATAGGGAGGAAATGGGGGAGGAAGCTACGGATGGGATACAAAGTATATAACATGTGATTAATATAAAATAAAAATGTTAAAATTAAAAAAAAAAACAAGCCAGGTCTCTACTTGGAGATATAGCTGATTCTCAAATAGAAACAGGAAAACTTGCATGGTAAAGAAGAAACAAACATACAATGGCGATACTTAAAAGACATGAAAACCAACTGAACAAGCCCTCATTAGTCAATGCAATTGGAAAAATTTTGAGCATAAAATAACTAAATTTTATTTCAATATAAACCAAAATAGAAAATAAGTATATATGAGTATATACTGATAGAAACCAACAAATAAAAAAAACAGTAAAAAAGAATAAATGTATTGTCTATTCAGATATTGTAAACAATATATGTAGGTCAACCATGTTCAATAAGGCGAAGAAAAAGTCTTGTTTATTTACAAACAAAAGAGAGAAATTTTGATATGTAGCATTGATTTTTTTTGTACTACCCTCCTCCATGGTGGGTGGGAATATATGCTTGTACAATCATTTTGGAATTAAATCTGGTGCTTTCTCAGAAAATTAAGAATAGTACTACCTCAAGATCCAGCTATACCACTCAAAGGCATATATCCAAAATATGATCAAGTATACAACAAGAATATTTGGTCAACCATATTCTTAACAGCTTTATTTGTAATAGCCAGAATCTAAAAACAACCCGACTGTCCCTCATCTGAGAAATGGATACAGAAATTGTGGTATATTTACACAACGGAATACTATGCAGCAATTAAAAAACATGGAAATCATGAAATTTGCAGGCAAATGATGGGAATTAGAAAAGATCATTCTGAGTGAGGTATCCCAGAAGCAGAAAGACACACATGATATACACTCATTTATTAGTGGATACTAGACATAGGATAAACACACTAAAATCTGTACATCTAAAGAAGCTAAACAAGAAGGAAGACCCTGAGTAAGATGATTAATCCTCATTCAGAAAGGCAAATGGGATAGACATCAGAAGAGGGAGAAAACAGGGAACAGTACAGGAGCCTACCACAGAGGGCCTCTGAAAGACTCTATCCAACAGGGTATCAAAGCAGATGCTGAGACTCATAGGTAAACTTTGGGTAGAGGGCATGGAATCTTATGAAAGAAGGGGAAGATAGAAAGATCTGGAGGGAGCAGGAACTCCACAAGGAGAGCAACAGAACCAAAAGATCTGGGCTGACAGGGTTCTTTTCTGAGATATATACTTCAACCAAGGACCATGCATGGGGCTAACCTAGGGCCTCTGCACAGACGGCAGGGCAGTTCATTGTTCAAGTGGAAATCCCTAGTAAGGGGAACAGGGGCTGTCTCTGACATGAACTCAGTGGCTGTCTCTTTGATCACCTTCCCCTGATGGAGAAACAGCCTTACCAGGCCAGAGAGGAAGACAATGCAGCCAATCCTGATGAGACTTGATAGGCTAAGGTCAGATGGAAGGGGAGGGAGACCTCCCCTATCAGTGGACTTGGGGAGGGGCATGGGAGAAGAAGAGGGAGGGAGGGCATGATTGGGAAGGGATGAGGGTGGGGGCTACAGCTGTAATACAAAGTGAATAAATTGTAATATATAAAAAATAAAAAGGAAAAAAATAATGATAACTTCAAAAAAAAAGAAAGAAAGAGCCCTCAGTATTTTCTAAAGCTTAATTGATTCCCTGTAAAATGTTTTGGTATATTCATTCAGTATAGACACAACTGTGTCTGTATGGAAAAGATTTGGGGCGTCTAGTTCTTTACAAGAAATAAACAGCATTTTCTGGCCATCTTCCTCCTGGCCTGTGGTCTGAGTCATGGCAGCATCATCTGGACTGCACCTATTATTTGTTACTGCCTGTTTGCAGCTGATTCCCTCAAGAATGCACACAAACAAACAAACAAAACTTCCTATATCTTTCCAGCAGTAAATTCTAAAGCAAGAACTAGCATTGGTGTGCACAAGGACTCACTGCAGCTTCAGTCGTGAATATCTGACCATTGACTGTGCTTTCCATTTTCTTTCCCTCTACATCTTCAGCATGCCATGTTGTTCTGTGCCTTATGTACTGTACTACTATATTTAACAGCAACCCTTATAGTGTAGTGTGCTATAACAGTATAATGCTCATCATTATTAGCAACTCAGATTTTACATACATTTGATCTAATAACTATAATTCAAAAAGAAATTTTCATTTCCACATACGCATCAGGCATAACAAAATGATATTATAATGAAATATAACAGGCAGGAAATTATGCAATGACTGGAATTAATGAGTCAATTAAATATATAATTTCACATATAATGGAAATTAAAGTTACTAATGCAGAAACGGTAATGGAAGGGATTTGCAAAGTATCTGAATATTAAATTATCTTAATCATAGTATCCTATATTTGTAAGTTAACTGAACAATTACACAGTGCTTTCTGTTACAATTAACTGATTTGAATGACTAGGGTTTGGTTACTGGCATGTGGATACGGTTGCTACAAGGAAAGAAGGAGTTTCAGTTATGACAGAGATTATACAGATATTTTGTAAATTCTCATTCACTATGTTCCCAAGGCAAAGAGAAAAAAATATTCAAGTCATCTGTAAAGAATATGAATCAATGTGGAGGGAGAGAAATATGTCATGTTTGAGATAAAGGACACCATACAGAAATCATCACATCAAAAAACATGATGTTAGTACCTTACAATTGTATATATTTACATACATAAACACATATATACATATATATATACATATATATGTGTATATATAAATATATATCATTAATCCTTGATGGTACTAACATTTTGTTTCTTGACACTCTGTAGAGTAAGCTCTATAATTTGAACCTTCTATGTATGTCTTAAATCTATTCAGAAATTCTAATGTTATCATTTGAGACAAAATAAGGTCAATGACAATACCTGACACATAACCACATAGTAAGGGGGCATTTGTATACAAAATTCCACACCAGTGCTCCAGTCCTCCCAACAAATTGACTTTATATAGTTCTGTATTGGTTGTCACATAATATGCTATTGTGAAATCATTATGTAGAGTTGGTAGGTTTTAGCATTCACAGTTCAGATATGAATGGCTATGCAGCATGCTATCATTGATAGAGTATTTTGGAGAAATTTGCATGTCTTATCGGTGAGTCTTACTCTTCATGAGTATTTCATCCTACTCATTATTATATTGTTCAATTTGAAGGAGTCTCCATCTTTGTCAAGAATGGGTTTACCTCATCTTTATTTTTGAAGGATGACTTTGCTGGGTAGAGTATTCCTGCCTGGCATTGTTTTTCCAGTAAATGAATTTTACAACTCTCTCCCAGACAGAGAGATTTTTATTTCTCAGGTGACTTGAGACACATCTATGTATTATTTGTTGTTTTCCCCCTGTAGCTGTGAACTTATTCCTCTTTACTGTTCCCCTTTGAGACCTTCATTTTAGGAAGTTTGAGAGTAGATCCGGGTGATTCTGACTGTTGACATTTTACCCTCTTGTCATTGAGTATTTGTGTCATCTCTATGTTTTAAAACTCCTCCAGCATTATGTATTTGAGACACCTGAACATTTGCTGCTGAGAATTCCCAAATTTCCCAGATTTTTTTCTCTCAAAGCGTGTATTTTCTAACATTTTTGAAGACTATAGTTTCAGAGATCATTCTTTTTAAGTTATTTTTATTAATTACGGTTTATTTACATTTTATCCCTCCTGTACCTCCCTCCCTTCTCCCCTCCCAGTCCCACCCTCCCTCTTCCCCACCCATGTCCCTTGCCCAATCCACTGAAAAGGGAAGTCCTCCTCCCCTTCCCTCTAACCCTAGTCTATCAGGTCTCATCAGGAATGGCTGCATTGTCTTCTTCTGTGGCCTGGCAAGTCTGCAACCCCCTCAGGGGGAGGTGATCAAAGGGCAGGCCAATCAGTTCATGTCAGAGACGGTCCCTGTCCCCATTACTATGGAGGCTACTTGGACACTGAACTGCCATGGAGTAACTCTGTGCAGGGGTTGCAGGCCATCTCCATGAGCGGTCCTTGGCTGGTGTATCAGTTTTAGAAAAGACCCCTGTGCCCAGACTTTTTGGATCTGCCACTGTCTTTCTGGAGCTCCTGTCCTCTCCAGGTATTACTATCTCCCACTTCTTTCATAAGATTCCCTGTACTGTTCCCAAAGTTTGGCTATAAGACTCAACATCTGCCTCAATACCATTCAGGGTAGAGCCTTTCAGAGGCCCTCCATAGTAGGCTCCTGTCTTGTTCCCTGTTTTCTCCCTTCTCCGATGTCCAGATCATCCTGAGTGAGGTATCCCAGAAGCAGAAAGACACACAGGGTATATACTCACTCATAAGTGGATAGTGGACATATAATATAGGATACTAGACATATAATATAGGATAAACATACTAAAATCTGTCCATTTACAGAAGCTAATCAGGATGGAGGACTCTGGTTGAGATGCTCAATCCCCATTCAGAAAGGCAAAGAGTATGGACATCAGAGATCATTCTTTAAATATCTTCTGCTTGATCCTATTAATCTTTTTTTCAATTTGATCAATCATGATAATGTTATTTGTATTGTGTTGCTAGTTCAAAGTTTTTTTTTAAACATTGCTTCCACATCACTGCTGTTTCTCTGTTAGAATATTAAGCCATCTCATGTTTTTGAAACTCATTGAGTTTTCCTAGCCATCTGTCTTAAGATTATTCTGAAAATTTCCCACCACCTGGCCAACTTATTTTCTCTTACATCATTGTATCTGGAAATTCCTGATTGCTATGGGTTTGCCATCTGGAAGGGAGAAGAGGTTTTTTTTTTTTTTTTTTAAATCCTAAATCTGACTTGAATTGTGGATGTCTTTCTGGAATTTTAACATGGATGCCCATTTCCCTGAGTTTCTGGCCACACCCACTATGCCAGGGCTTGGATGTTCCTGATGGCTCTGGGTTACCAGCTTTTTGCTTTAGGTGTGAAGTTACAGTGTTAGTGTCAACTTAAAGCCATGCCCATCCAAAATACAATTGTGGTTTTGTTAAGAAAGAGCCAGGAGAGTAGCTAGAAAGGAAAAAAAATACAGAAAAGATTATTCAGAAAAAGGGATGCCTCACTTAAACTGAAACTTATATTATTATAGGGTCACCTGAACATCTGTCCTCTCCTCTGCTTGAGGTACTTTCCCATGACAGGTGTTTGAGGGAAACTCATTGTCTGAGATAACAGTGCTCAAATCTGTGGCTATGAAGATGATTCAGTGGTGAAGAGCTCTTTACTACTCTGAAAGCAGAGCAGAGTATGGTTTGCACCTCACGCGTAGAGGTTCACAACGAACTCTAACTCCATGTTCAGAAGATAGAGCAACCCCTTCTGGCCTCCATGGGCACGATATACACAGGCAAAACATTCTTAGACATAAAATAAAAATAAACAAATCTTCAATAAAACTGATCACAACATACTCAAAGAATATTAACATTCCTCAACGGGCAGTATTTTAATTTCCACTAATTAATACTATAGTATTGACAGAAGTAAAATTTAAAAAGAATAACTTGGAAATATAAAAAGTGATTCCAACCAGGGCATGCCCATTACCTTAATATGAAGGATTTCTCCCTTAGAAATACAGTATTTCTATAATCTCTAGAAGGTCTGCTTGAATAGGAATTAATACTATATATATATATATATATTAACACTATATATATTTTTTGAACTTGATGCTGAGCACCAATACACTCAGAAATTCACAAAGCATAAATATCAAATTAATGACATGGATTAATTGGAAATGTGGAATGGGCTTAGCTACAAGAGAGGAAGGAAAGAGGACTTAATGATCAATGGAAGAGTCAAAACAAGGACTTAAAAACAAGCTATTAGAAAATTAATTTATGTAACAAAATTATTTCTTGGAGATAATACCTCACTGCACCTTTAATGCATCCTGTAATTAACAGTTTCACCATTTTATTATTAGTTTGTTTATTATTGACTTTAGGATCTATGAAATAAACTTCTAAGTAAGGTTAAAGCTGCAAATATTAAAGAGAGAATTTTAATGTAAAGAAAAATCAAATAATTACATAAATTAAGTTGAAAACTGCGGATCACAAGTCCAGTAGAAAGAATCTGAAATAGTCAGTGACCGTGATGAATCAGGTCAATGAGAATCATGGAATCCTTATTACGCTGCCCTCTACTAGATTTTTAAAAAGTAATTTCTCTGTTGTTAAAATTTCAGTGTTATTATGTTTTTATATTTGACTTTACAATGTCTTTTAAAGATTGGGTGATGACATGATGCTACTTCTGCCTGTTGTTATCACTGCAACATCACTGAGTATTAGTGCTGAGGAAACAGGATTTATAAAGGTTGAATCATCTCTGTGCACCTGCAAAATGCTATGGTGGCAGCTGCCAGGAGCCCGAAGCCCTCTTTGGATTAAGGAGCAAAATAAAATTGAATGCACATCTTCTCAGCCCAACTAAATGGCTCATAAATCACTTGTAATAGAAAACAAGAAAAGCCCTGTTCTCTTTTGCAGCCTAGAATTACATACTTTTTAATGATATCTTTTCCTCTGTCTCAACTTCTCTCAATAAAGAGGTTCATTATAGCCTTTGTAGTATTGAGAAGCTTCTATTTCCAAGGCAGAGCTATAAAATTGAGAAGAGGCAATCTTACAGATCATTTAAAACAACTGACTTACATAGCATGAAGCTATGGCCCTGCAGGAAAATGTGATATATCCAAGGTCATGCATCTCCAGAGTTCACAAAGCTAAATTGACATCAGCCTGCCCAACTGGTTTTATATTAAAAGTTTTTAGTTCATTAACCAAAAATTCCTGGTCAATGGGAGAAATTTTAAATAAATGAGAACTGTTGCTGTGTTTAGTTTTGGGTTTACCGGTCTCTATAATTTTGCATCTCTATGTTCCTGACTAGTCCATGCTTTATGCTTTCTGATCAGCTTGCTGCTTTTGTTCAGAAGTCAGAGTCTCTTCCAAATGTCACCCACTTCACTCTTTAAGCAACTGAAGCAACTCAAATTGTTCATCCCTAAATTTATTACTTGATGTTTTCCACTTCACAGGGGTACGATTCTCGCCACTATTCCCGGCACCTCTCTTTGATTATTGATTTGACAGTATCGCCAAGAAACTGAAGAACTGCTCGCATGAGTTCCATCATGAATCCTTTTAAAACTTGAATTTCTTTTAAGAGACAAGTAAGAATACAACTGCTGCTTGTTTGTGGAACACCAGCAGACACTTCTTCCGCCAGTTCATCAGATTTTGCTTCTTCCATTCCTAGCATTGTTCAAACTTTCCAATGTTCACTTTATTAAAGAGCCATTTCTTTACTGAGCCTGCACTATACTCCCCAACTGATACTAGAGCATGGGAATATGGAGAAGAATAAAACTTGCAATCCTCTCCACACGGTCAGAGTGTCTGGTCTTTTCTCCCTACTCTTCAGTAATTTAGATCCACTTTTGCATTAATTCCCCTTGCTAGGACACAAACCAAGAAAACACCCTCTTCTACTTCAGCCCTCAGCCTGGGAGCCTCCTGTCTCTGAATTAATCTCTTCTATGTTTGAAGCACTGCGTGACCACAATGTTTAAGCACAAAGCATTACAGCCAGCACTGCAGACACACAACATTTCTGTTTTTATGTGAATGGTATGTGTTACTTCAGGAAAGAAAACTAAGCCGCATGAGTCTCATTTCAGCTTCTAAGAAACGAGAATGATATTACAATCTAGTTCATGGAATGAGAGAGAGAATGAGATGATTTATGCCAGGTTCAGAGTTTCACTCATTAACATATTTGGATGCATTAATTTTAGGTACACATAAATATTTGTTACTTAGAGGTAACAAGGTATATGGTAAATTCATATATATATATATATATATTATAATATAAATTTACATGACTAATATGCAATATAAAATGCATAAATATTTGTGATTATTATCTAAAAACAAAGAGTTGTTTTTTTCTCAAATATGAAAATTTCTTTGAGTTCTATTTTTTGATTACTGAAAATATATTATAAAGTTTATATTTTGTGTAAAATTGTGAAAATAATTCACAGAAATATTTATAAAATGCTTGCAGAGTTACCCACAATATCCATTGTTAGGGGTTGTTCTGGTGTTATCTAGTTTATGTTAATTGCCTTCTTTCTTGAGGACTGCTTGCTACAAACAACCACTCATATACACGAAAGGACATTATAAAATTTGCCTCTCTGTTTAACCAATATCTGGGCAAGGTGGATGGGGAAGTGTCAACAAGGTTTGAGGGCTTTTGGGAACAAAGAGGATCTTGGAAGACAGATGGGAAGAGAGGAGGACTCCTCCATGGGTTAAGTGAATAAAGGAACCATGTGGGCCAGGAGGAAGGACCCCACGAGTGGCAAGGAAAGGAGCCACTCAGATGAAAGATGAGCAAATATGCATGGATGGGAGGCAGCCCAATTAGTAATGATGAACACAGGTGGAATGAGACAGGGGCTGAAAGATACCATATAGTTTAGGTGATGTTATCTGTCCAGCCCAAGGTGATATAAGTCAAATATAAAACCTAACATATGTCTGTGTCTCACAGATTTTGATAGTGCATCAAATAGTGCCACTGTAATAATTATAGGACTAGTAATAAATGTTATTAGCCTGATACATTTATTTACCACAGTAGTCCATATCTACAATATCATATTTTTCATTGAATTGTTAAGTAAAAGTTTATAGGCTCCAATCTACATACTTTGTTTTTCTTATATTTTCAATGGACTGTTTTAAAATGATGTCATATATACATCGATGAGACCACACACGCATGCGTGCGCGCACACACACACACACACACACACACATTTACTAAATATATGCCTACACACATGTCTTAATAACTTCTACCTTGTATTTACAATTTTTCTCTCTCTCAATGGCTAAAAGAAGGTTCAGGCCTACAGGGGCTCCAAACTCAGCATGCGAATAGTCAATACACAAGTACTGAATCAGATATACTCATTGTCAAACAAGAAGAGTATCCCCAAGCAATGATGAGACACATGTGCTATGAGATCCAAAATTGACAGCCATGTTTGTTTGTAAACCCTGAGAGATTCCATTCCTTTAATATCAGCCTGACAAAAAATTATAAGGGATAAATGTTTGTTGTGCCAAGCTCTTTCAAATTTTATAATCATCTGTCCAGCATACCCTGTGTTGCAGGAGAGAAATGTTTAAAACAGCTCCAGTCACTTCAACATAGGCAAGTTGGCTCAGAAGCACACATTCTTCTGGAAGCCATGGCTGTTCATTTGACATTCAGCACTGTGTTCACAAGGAAAAAAAATTCAGATTCACACAGACAATTTTTTCATCATTTCTCTCATCCAGTAATGACCTACTGCTCCTTAAGTATTAACAGCAAGATATCTTACTGTATTTTATTAAAGTTTTATTATATTTATTTACTATCAGTTTTATTATATACAGTCTATGATATTACTTAGAAATTGTAAGTTATTTCCTTCTCTCAGCCCTGTAAAGTATAGTTACTATGTAGACTAAATGTCTATCTATGACTGAGATGTTAAAAATTAAAGTTAAATGCATTCATAATAAAATTTATGTTTTAAAATTGGATTTTTTTATGACTGTAAGCTTTTAAATTATGTTTTTAAATTTACTGAATATGTGTGGGTACGTATGTGCATGTGTGGATGTGCATTTGTCATGGCCTTTGAATGGTCGGAGGACAATTCAAAATGTTTTTTCTCTTTCCATATCTGGATCTGAGAGACTGAACTCAGATCATCAGGCTTGTTAATAGATACTTTTATCGTTGGACACACCTCAGCAGATTTAGTTTAGGTTTAACATTCGTGTTGAAGATAGCACATACGGATGCTGATTTTCAAGCCTTCTCTAATTTTATCTGGATAAAGACAAGTTCTGAGATTATGCTGCAACAGGAAAGAATTGTAGTGGAACTGATTTGGATCTTGAAAAATTATAGAGATTTCCCCGTATATCATATATTAATCCTAAAACTGATAAATTCATAGGTAATTTTCTTACAGGTGTCATAAATACAATACAACCCATGACTAAACTCATTAGATACATTCTGAGACACAGAACTAACTCCTTTTATGAGTTTTCTTTTTTTGCAATAGAAATACGTAACGGCGGCATTTATATGATATTTGCATAGTTATCTGCTAGCATATGAGTTTGTATCATCATGATGTCTGTCACCACTGTGTCTCTGAAATATCTCAAAAACGTAGCTTTGATGAGCTGTATAGCTGACATTTCTAAAACTATAGAACAAACAACCTCATCTGCCTCACCAGAAGTTCTGCTGAAAATACCCACTAGCAATAGGAACTAGTGCTTGTATGTCTTTTATTTTTTCACATACCTATGACATACCAAGTTGTTCAAATAAATTACAAGGTATAATCATAAGTCTCTTTATTAAATTGGATAAAGTACTTTAGAAACAGAGAATGTAAATCAGCAACATGCTAAGGATGAGTGAAAGGTAAGAGAATATTCTGTGTAGGCTTTAATCTTCTTAGCAATAGTGGTTTACCCTTAAATGTCAATGTGAACTCCAGACATTGAAAACACGAACCAAGGACCTACTGTATTCTTCCACTTATGAGAAAGGAGAGCAATGACTTTGGAAAACTAAACCAAGCTTCATAAGCACTTAATACTCAGAGAAAATCTGGAGTTTGGAGTATAAATAATACAGTCACTAATGTTTCCACAAACATCTCTGGATAATGGAAAAGGAATTCTCAAAAGCTGTTTCTTATAGAGTTTCATTCAATGATGATTTATAAAATAATATCAAATGGAAGATCCAGGGTGTGCAAACCACTCTCCTCAACAGAACTACAGAAAAGAGATGAAATGTAATTTACATATGTGTGATCCACTTGTCAGCTTTTAGGGGAACTGTGTCAATTTTTATCATGTCATAACACTAACTGATGATTTTCAAAATCAGTGTCCCATGGCAGCTCAATCTCCAAGTGGGTACCCTAGTAAGGGGAACAGGGACCATCTCTAACATGAACTCAGTGGCTGGTTCTTTGACTACCGCCCCCCCCAAAAGGGGGAGCACACATTTCAGGCCACAGAAGAAGACAATGCGTTCAGTCCTGATGAGACCTGATAAGCTAGGGTCAGAGGGAAGGGAAGGAGGACCTCCCTTATCAGTGGACTTGGGGAGGGTCATGGGAGGAGATAATGGAGGGAGGGTGGGATTGGGAAGGAATGAGGAAGGAGCTACAGCTGGGATACAAAATGAATATACTGTAATTAATATAAAAAATAAAATATTAATAATAAACCATACAGTATATACCATACTGCCCCATGGTATGTACTGCTGAACTCTATACCTCCCTCCAAGTTTTGATTTCATAAGTAAAAGCTTCTGTTTTATTTTCTGTTCATATAGAGAGATGCATATTGTTAAGGAATTATTTTTCTTCATTTTATAGTTTGACTCAAAAATAAAATTTACATACTACGCTAAGTGAGTTGATTATTTGTTAGTAATAAAATAAAATATCAAAAATTGACTTCATTAGATATTAGTGCTGTGTTTTCAATCATGCCTAACATAAGAATCTAAGCAAGTTATCAAAATCCTACCTATATTTTTACCAATAGCTTTGGAGGCGAGATGTACCCGAATATGGGCAATAGGATTTGTAGTTCAGTGTTTTAAGAGAGTCCCAAAAAGAGCTGTATCTTTGAGCAAAAAAGCATGTTCCTTCTGTCTGAAAACTTCCTCTTACCTGGACTTGAGATGAAAATTGATTTGAGCTGAGGAAACAGTGGATCCACGTAGGAAAATGCAAAAGCCCAGGTTTCCCAAGGCCATGATAACAGGCAATCAGATTGTCTCAATGAAGTAATATGAGGTTAAGTTTTCTCTTTAATCCTCAACCATCCCGGTAAAACATAAAATTAAATATTATTTTGACACAGGCATTCTCCTCTATGAAATAGTACAAGGGCTAGTAACTATACTCTCAGCATAAAATCTAGTAATCATTGGTCAAGTGTAACTGTGCTGAATAAGATGTTGCAAAGGTCTGTGGTATGTTGTATTTGATCCACCAAATAATAGCAATATTTAGTGATGGCCAGTAATTAAGATTTATTAAATTGTGTACTTAATGAATAGTTTATTGTTTTCAGAATGATAGCCCCCATAAACAAAAGAGTTCAACTTTCAACTGCATTTCCCAAATCCTTATTAATGTCTTAACAAGATGGGAAACAATCACAACTATCAGATTTACAACCCCATTAACCACTGATTGGTAAATAAATGCTAATTTGTGTGCTGCAGTAAATTTTAATCTAGGACCCAAAATACATTCATTAAACCATTAATGTAAATGAGATCCTTTGAAGAATTTTTGTCAATGTATTACTCTCTAACTATAAAAAGAAATATCAAAAAAAAATGAACCATGTAATGTTAATGAGCCTATGGGAGGTTTTCAAAAGAAAAGAGATATTTAATATGTATTTTCTCACAAATAGCTGAGACATAAACCCAAACAGACTTTTCTCCATACTGAAAGATTAATGCTTTATAATAAAGATGATTGTCTTATTTGCAATTGTCACTTTATGTTTTCATTCCTGAAATCATCAGGAAGAATATCACAGCAGTTCACACATAGTGTATACACACTAATCATGAGATTAGATCATTTGTTTCTTTAAACAGCAACCCCCTTAATGGAAGCAAGCATAACAGTAAATATTTTACTCTAAAGACAAGGATCTTATTACTTAAATACCCATAAAATGGATGAGTTTTTAAAAGAAACACCAATTAAATGGATGCTAACCCGTGTTACACTTTATTCTTAATTTCAAATTAGCTTTGTGCTGTTTGAACTTTGAATTAGGCCTCATATAAGGTGCTAGTGCACCTTAAGGTTAAAACAACTTTATATTGTATATTTTTATCTAAAAACTGAACTGATTTTTAAAGATTCAAGGTACCTTGCTGCATAAGAACACAGGAAACTGTCAATCAGCAGAACAGTGGTTTACACCTTCTTCCACACCTGTTCCCTGTTGTCACCTTCACATGGAAGTTGTGCTAACACTGACTCATTTCTTACACACATAGATAGGAATCTTTGTATAGAACAAAAGTAGGTTAAGGTGCAGTGCTCTGTCTAAACCAGGTGCTGAAATATCATTTTGAATGGTGAATTGTGCCTACTAACTGCAATGAAGAAGAATAAATTCTAAAACTCTATTTTCAGCTATTATTACAATATTCCAAATATTGCTCAAAATTCATTTAGTGTATTCACGATAAGAGAAATATATAATCATTACATAAAGAAACACATTAATAAATATGTAGTCTATAATGCCATGAAATATCTGTTAGAATACAGAGCCTACAGATGCTGGTAGTTCACTCAATTGACTTTTTGCTGACACACAGAAAATATAAAAAATTATCAAATATAATTTAAAATAACTAGAAAGAGGATTCAAATACATTCAATGAACATACTATAGATATGATTCTAATGAACAAAACTAATACTGTTTACTAAGACTGAAATCCAGCAAAATAACAGATATGTTAAAGACTTATAATCTTTGTGTATCGCTCCAACCACATCACAGGAATTTGCATTTTTGGGTCTGCAAAGCTACATTCAAATAAAAATTAAGGGTACAGGAGGTGAGGTAGGTGTAGATGGAGTGGAGAAGGGGACAATGGTGAGCAGAGTGGAATGTATAAGATAAGAGTAAAATATTAAATTAAATTGACATATTTTTCTTTTTATTGTTACCATTTATTGCAAATTATTCAATTTGTATCCCAGCTGTGGCCCCCTCCCTTGTCTTCCCTTTTCAAAAAAAAATTAAAAGTAAAATCAATTACCAGTAAACATTTTGTAATCCATATGCTCTACTGATTTATAATCACTACAAACCACAATGGAGAAGATATCAACTCATTAGTGAACTCAGAGACTGATGCACTGACCAAGAACTATGCATGGAGAGGATCTAGACCCCTGCTCAGGTGCAGCCAAATAACAGTTCAGTCTCCATGTGGGTGCATTAATAAGGAGGCCAGGGGCTGCCTCTGTCCTGAACTCAATTGCCTGTTCTTTAATCGCTTGCCCCTGGCAATGCAGCCTTGCCTGGCCACAGAGGAAGAAGATCCAGGCAGTCTTGAGGAGACTTGATAAGCTAGGGGCAGATGGCAGAGGTCCCCTTTCAGTAGACTAGAGGAAGGGTTAGGGGGAAGGGGGAAAGAGGGTAGGATTGGTAAGAGTTGGTGGAGGGGGCTTCAATCGAGATGTATAATGAATATATTGTTAATTTAAAAAAATGGAACAGAGATTGAAGGAATGTCCAACTTGAGACTCACCCAAAGGTAGAGAGCCAGCCCCTGACAATATTAATAAGGCTCTGCTGTGTTTGCAGACAGAAGCCTAACATGACTGTCCTCTGGGAGGCTCCACCCAGCAATGCATGGAGACAGAGGCTGGGACTTGCAGCCAAGCATGGGGCATAACTCTGAGGGTCTTGTGGAAGTGTTGTGGGAAAGATGGATGAATCTGGAAGAGACAGGAACTCCACAAGACCATTAGAGAAAACTAACCCAGGTCCATAGGGGCTTGACACTGATACATCAACTAAGGGGCATGCATGGTCTGGACTGAGGCCCTCTGCAGATATGTGGCCTAAGGGCTGCTTGGGTTTCACATGGGTACCCTGTATAGTGGGAGGAGGGAGGCAACTCTATTGCCCCGGTTTTGGATCACTCTCCCCTGGCAGCTTGGCCTTGCCTGGCTTCAGTGGATGAGGATATGCTCAGTCCTTATGTGACTTGATGTGCTGGAGAGGGTTGATGGGGCAGCTCCACTTTTGTCTGGGGTTAAAGGGAGAAGGGAAATGAGGGGGAGATTTGGAAGAGAAAAGGGAGGGGGCACTCTTAGGAGTAAAGTAAATAACTGTAATAAAATATTTTTAAAAATATTTTATTATTCTAATAACATATTTTATTTTAAAAATGGGTGTTGGATTTTGTCAAATGCTTTTTCAGCAAGGCTGAAAGACTAGGCAAGGCTGCCCATTGTCTCCATATCTCTTCAACATAGTACTTGAAGTTCTAGCTAGAGCAATAAGACAACTAAAGGAGATCAAGGGGATACAAATTGGAAAGGAAGAAGTCAAAGTA
>CM053747.1:8460024-8539002 GCA_028658305.1 Pachyuromys duprasi
TTTTTTTTCAGAATTGTACCTCGGTGCAGCATTTCATCCATCTTCTTGATGGGCTTAGAAAGATTTATACCTGGAATTGAATGTACAATGAGACAAGAAAAAAAGAAAACCAAAGCTGCTAAAAATGCTAATAATAAATAGAAGCATCTAAAAGCTATCGTGTTGAATTGTGGGATGAGCATATGTATTGATTAAAATATTTCGGCACAATATATTGAGACCATAAAAAGAATGCATTTATGTTGTATGCAGCACACAATTAAAATGTCTCACATAAATAAGTTACATTTTGTAAGAACCCAGTTCAAAACTTCAAATAGCACAAGTGTGAAATATTGTTAGCTTTACTGCATTGTTTAGGAAGTGTTTTTAATTAAATCAAGATCCAAATTCAACATTATATCACAAAGGGAAAACACTAGCACAGATAACCTTTCTCCTTTGCATTTCAAGAGTGAGAGAACTGTCCACCCACTCTCCAAGGTTCTCAGTGTTGAAGAAGTGGTGGTAGGGACTTTCTGAAAACACATTTTATGAGTTCTCCTTTATGGCAGGTTATGTTTAATTATAATTTCCACAAAGGAAAAAAGATCATAGATAACCTTAGTGCTGTAGAACTAGTAGTTCTGGGTCCTTTGGTCTCTTAAATGTCAAGGAATCATGTCTTAAAATGATACTCTCTGTAGAGATGTTGGGCAGGACCTGAGCAGAACCATAGTGCATTCCCTTATATGCCAGGGTGCCTCTTCACGTCTTTAAAAAATCTTAAGAACAGATTACACCTGAAATTTGAAATCAACTTACTGAAATATGATGGCCTTCATCAATATTTCTATGGGCTCTCATAGGTCAATTCCTTCACTATGGTTTAATTACAAATTTTCTCTGTATATTTTCTTACCTTAGTGCTATGAAAAGTTCCTTGTACAATGGGTGCTAATTAGAGAGAGTGTGCAATCAGAGAGAAATTGTTGAATATGTGACCCATGGAAACTTCATACCATAGAAATGATTTTAATGAATGTGAAGAATTTTTTAAAATCTTAGGTAAAGTTTGGCTCCCCTTTAGAAGTGTTTTAAAAATAGCTAACTTTTTACTGCTTAACATTAAATGGTAGAATCCCCAACTAAGACATTTAATGATTACTCTACTTGCAAGATTTTAGTGTGCATGAAGTTTTAAACACACAAAATACACGTAGGCTGAGTATGGGGTCAGCTCCACATATGAAATAAATTCAAGTGAAACTTTAGATCAATGCATGTCAACAGATGGTTTTTGTGTATTTTTCACGTGCTCCAATCACTCTCACTCTTCAGTGACACAGCATATGCCAGCTATTGTGCTCATAGGTAAATAACTCATTTTCATATCTGATAAAGATTTCAGGATTTTTCCAATAATATAATAAAATAGTCCCTTAAAATTAAATGTGAATATTCCTATATGGTACTCTAATGGTCATAATATGAAGCTCAATTAATATCAAATTTTCTATGCTACCTGCTACTGTAAGGGTAGAAAATTTTAACTTGGCCCTAACCATGGGAACTTATATTTCTAAGAAGCTCCCTTCTTTGTTCCTGGACTGAGAAGTGCAAACAGTCCCTAACCATCCCCTAGTCACCACACCAGGGCACAGCCAATCACTTGCTGCCCCCATTACAAAAGTCGCTCACCCCCTAGACCCCCTGCTGTTTGTGGGGTTTTTTGCCTTTATAAACTCTGTGATTGTGCTGCTCAGGGCTCTACAGCACCCCCTTGCGTGGGAGCTGTGTGCAGAGCCCTGGTGTGCCAGCACTGAGTAAAACCGCTTGCTGTTACATCAAGCTCTAGTTTTCGAAGGTTTTTGGGGTCTGGTGTCTAACCTGAGGAACGGAGGGTCTCCTCACCTCGGTAGTACTGTTCTGTGCCAAAAATCTTTTAATATTTGCAAGAACTACTGACATTCATTACAGTATAATTCACTGTCTTCAATACAGTTGTGAAGCTTGGGAAAACTCTCATAATGTTCTACTTGCTAGCTTTCTATTCCTGTCTCTAAACTGTTGATGGCTGATAACCTTCAGTGTCAGGAAAAAAAAAACATGGTAAAACCTGAATCACAGGCACAAAATAAAATGTCTTTGTAGAGGAATGGATATGCTGTATTGAGGGGTGGATTTTAGAGGGTGGGCAGGTAAGAATACTGTTCTCAAAGAAATGGGATCACACAAAAGCAGATACAAGGGTATTTCTTATCTGAGATCCTGGTTTTGAATATGATTGATATGATTCACAGAATTTCTTCTATTTATTAATAGAAATGCAAAATCAAGAGACAAGGGACCATTAGATTTTTAGATAGGTGAATAAGAAATAGTGTACAGATCTTGTGCCAAACTGTGTCAAGCAAGATATGTATATGTTATGCTTCTACTGCTCACTCTCTACCATAACACAGTAGCGTGAGAATTATGACTTGCCACCATGGGCATTACAGGAGAAACTATGGTCATTGGACCAGTAGAAGTCAGAAGATCCTCCAGTCAACAACAACAATGATACAAATATTTGATAATAGAGTGGTTTGAATAACCAACTAAAAAGGCCTTGGAGTAAGGGATGACTAAACATTAGGAAGGTCAATGTGGTAGGAAGTTTGAATAAGAGCAATGCTTATATATAGCTGTCAATATTGTCACATGGCTTTCCTACTCCATCCATTGAGAAACATGAACATTCTTGCAAAACAAGCAGTGTTTATTCTATGGAATTGCAGAGAAACATCCTGAGAAATATACATCAGGGGATCACAAGCCCTTAGATTTCATGTTTTAGTGAGAAGAATGGAATACTGAAAAAATTACAGACATTGGCCTCCATATACATAAAGTGTATTATATAGGTGATGGAGTATTTGCTTTATGATTTGTATAAAATATTTATGTCTGAAACATATTCAATTATATGGACTGACAAGTAATATGAGAAGTTTCATGTGCAGGAGAAAACTGCCGAACAACAAGTAAATAGGTCACATGTGGTATACCTGAGAACATAGACACTGAGCTTAGAATTTAGCCATATGTGATTCATCACTTCCCGTCAACTCACACTTCTTTATAAAGCACCATTCAGTCCCATTGGCTTTCTCTTTTTAAAACAAGTTGCTTTATGTGCACCTTAATTAATGTCTTTTCTCTTGCTGTTTTTATCAGCCTGGAATTCTCTCTACCTGGTTGACTTCTTCCAATATCAATTATCACCTCTCATTTCCACCTGTGAGCAATTTTCTCTCAAGTACCTTGTTGTTGTACCTACATTGTTACTTCCTATATAGCATGTATCATAATTGCTAATAGCTTGTTTTCTGTCTGAATTTATGCATAAACATATTTGTCTACTTAGCTGCTCAGATACTCCTCTCCCCACTAGAATATTGCTTACTCTAATCAATGTTTGGTGACCAAATTGATAAATGGATAAACCAATACACAAGAAATATCTACATGTAGAAATTAACAAACATCATAAACTGCAAGAATTATATTATTAGGCTCTGGTTTAATGCAGCATATATAACCATAACAAAACATTTGTTACCTATCTTTTTGACACACATTTTAACTTGGTTGACCTTGTAATCCCACATTGTAGTGTGTTACTTAGATATCATAACAGTCTTCTCTGTCATTGTAATTTTCTTACTCATGATAGTTTATTTTATTTTAGTGTGTAGAGTGTCCATGCATTTATACAGTGTTGGTTAAGTACTGGTAGGCTTTTCTCTTTTTAACAAAATTCTAATGGCATTTTGATTTATGATATAGCACTTCTACAGCCAATGAAATTCTTAAAACCCTTCAATGTGTACATAGTTAATGCTCATATGATTTTAATGTCATGCTTATACTCTTAATGTAGTCTACTGGGTTACACTCCAGAATATAGATGCAAAATATTCTTACACCAATGAAAAAGCCCTATTTTCCTAGAAGTACTTGTTTGGATTTATGATGCTTTGTAATTGTAATTTGTATCTCAGGCCTAAGATCTCAGATCTTAGAATGTTAGTGGGATGAGGTTGTTAGCCACATGATCATCAACCACTGTTTATGAGATACTGAGTAACTCATATTGATTCTAACTTGTAATTTAACACCTGGGTATTTTATAGCATGTCCACTATAGAATTTCAAAGCAACATATTCATGGCGCAATGTATAAGTCATAAAAATAGCCATAGAAGCTATAATTTGTCAGAGATCTCCCATATGCCACAAAATCTGGGGAAACTCTGGAAAATAAATGCATATGAGAGGAAGAAGATGTGGTTGAACTGTGGACTGGCATTGTCAGGGGAAAGTGCTGCAATTGTGGTAGTTGATGTCACAAGTACCAACAGTGTAATGCTGAGGTTGCTATGATGGTGGTACTGGCAACGAATGGTCCACAACAACACAGAGCTGCAGATCTTGCAGAATATTATGGGTGTGGTTAGAGGGAAATGGAGAATGGGTAGGACCAGGAGAGGAGGCCGGGTTACTATCCAGATGAATTCATCCATTCATTATATAGTAAACCAACCAAACAAAAACCCTGATATGTAGGTATCTCTATGATGTATTGACTTGGCATCATTTGGTAAATACCCAGGAATGCTACAGCTGGACAACAAAGGAGACTTACAGTTTTAGGACATTTTTTGAAGTCCCTCCTCACTGATTCCCTAGTGACTGGACAAGTTTACATTTCCACCATTAGTTTATAGGCATTCATTTTTGGTCTCTATCTACACCAGTACCTGTTGAACCCCTACTCCACCATTTAATGGCAGGTGTTCTGAGAAATTCAATGTAATTCCCTTCCTTGTCCTCTACATGTTTCTTTCAGTTTATTTACGTAACTATTGAGCTTATCATGCTTAATTATGGGTGAAGCATTTTCACCAGACTGTGTGGGTATTCACTACTAAGAAAATGCCTGCCATCCCAATTCTTCCTGCAATCATAATCACCAATAGCTTTTTAAGGAAATTTCAGGCCTCAGGAGTCCCTTTCTAAGCCATGATGAGGTAAATAGCAGCAGAATCTTGTGTGGGTCATAGATAGGTAATCATGCATGTTGCGAGTTCAGGAGTATGGTAGCCATTCTAAGCCATGTCAGGGAGATCACATTCTGGGGCACTCTACCATTTTCTTCACTCACAGTCTTCAAGCGACCATTCTGGGATGTTCTATGAACTTTGAGTTACTGATGTAGACATCCCATTTAGGAATGAAGACTTCTGAGTATTTCTAAGATGCCACATGTAGGCAAACATTCAAATCAATTGCTCAGTGCCAACAGATAGGGAACCAAATAGTGAGGGAACCAGTGTCTGCTCCCGCCCTCTCAAAGGAAGACTACAACTAAAGGTACAAGAGATTTCCTCACTACCTTTTCCTGCCTAAAAATCTCTACAAGCAGGCAGCAGAGAAGCACTTCTACTTCACCTAGTCCTTGAAAAAGAACTTGGAGGGTCATATCAGTTTGGCTAATGTTAACACCTCATACTCTCTCACTGCCCAGCCTGGCATGCACCTGAACACTAAGAATGTCTAAAAGACACTAATGAGATTAATTACAGGCCTGTTTGGCCTATACAAGTGTTGTGGAAACTTTCTACAGTGTCCTAATGAGATTTTCTAATAAAAATGCTGATAATTAAAAAGATTTTATCTCCCTAAAAATAAATCATTTTCAAGTTAAACTGCTACTAGTAATAACCATAGCTATTAAACTGTCAGCATTCAGGATAATTTTCTATCAACTAATTTTCCTTAGATGAAAACATATCAGTAAGAATCCAAATTCTGTGTTTGGATATTAAAATTATATAGATTCAAGTTTCATCTCTATTTTCCATTCTGTATATCAAATACATACATATGTATACACACATATATTTAAAGTATATGTATGTTAAATTTTGTTTTAATTACTGGGTATGATAACATTTCAGGGGAAAATTTTAAATTTAAAGTGATATAATTTTAACTGATATAATTGCTACACTAGAGAAATATTTAATTTCAAATCTCTTGAACACCTAAGTGTGCTGGGACTATATTCGTGAACAAAACTAGGATAGTTATGACTGTTGGTCTAAAAACACATTTCCATATGTCATAGAACTTCCCAATTTGCTATGTTTAAATATTTCTAAAAGCAATCACTTTTAATATGTCATATACAACTTACACTCATGTTATGGAAAGTTGAAATGAAAAGTTTTTGTGTGTTCTGGCATCTCCAGCAGCTTCAAAGACATTTCTTCTTCCAGGTGAAAACAAATGGGATTAATGACCTGTGACTGTTGTCCTGTATGTAGCATGGTGCAGGGAAACTCGGAATGGCCATTCTCAAGCAACAAATTACATCTTTAGCAAGGAGAGGGAAACACAGCAATTCACGTTTTGTTCAAAAGCAATCATGGCCTGCAGTTTTTCCTGCATAGCATATACATCTATGTATCTATCCATCCATCTACCCACCCACCAACCTATCCATCCTTCTGTCTGTCTATACATCCATCCAGCTATCTATCTATCTATCTATCTGTCTGTCTGTCTGTCTGTCTTTCTGTTTATCTATCTATATATCTATCTTTCCATCTGTCTATCTACCTACCTATCTAAGTTTGGAAAAGATTTAAGAGAGATACTGCCAATGTGAAAATAGAGAACTCTGTCAATTGTCATACTGGCTTAATTTCCATATCACTGGTCACACATCCTTTATTTTCCATAAAAATTATAAAAAGTACATTTTTTAATAAAATTGCCACATTGCCCCAAACATCAACACTGAGTGTGGGAAAGCCTAGTTGACCAGGTTTCCTTCTGAGTTCCATATCATGGGTAGCTAAGAGAGATGGTTCCAAAAACCTGATAATTCCAACATTTACAGAGACCAGGGTGTGTGTTACAGCTATTACGTAAGGGAATGAGACAACAGTAAAAACAAAACAAAGCAAACAAAAAAACAAATAAAAAATCTTGAACCTTCCACATGATTAGAAAGGAGAACAGGGAATTGGTGAGCTGTAAGGAGACTGAGCTGGTAGCCTGTGTTTTCTTTCTTTTTCTTTTTTTCTTTTTATTAATTATACTTTATTCATTTTTATCCCTCCCATAGCTCCTCCATCCTCTCCTCCCAAACCCTCCCTTCTTCCCCCTTCTCCACCCATGCCCCTCCCAAAGTCCACTGATAGGGGAGGTCTTCTTTTTCTTCCTTCTGATCCAAGTCTATTAGGTCTCATGAGGAGTGGCTGCATTGTCTTCCTCTGTGGCCTGGTAAGACTGCTTCCCCCTCAGAGGGAGGTGATCAAAGAGAAAGCCAATCAGTTCATGTCAAAGGCAGTCCCTGTTCCCATTACTATGGAACCCACTTGGAGGCTGAATGGCCATGGGCTACATCTGTACAGGGGTTCTAGGTTATCTCTCTGCATGGTACTTGGTTGGAGTATCAGCCTCAGGAAAGACCCCTGTGTCAGATTTTTGGGTTCTGTTGCTCACCTTGTGGGGCTCCTGTCTTCTCCAGATCTTACTATTTCCCACTTCTTTCATAAGATTCCCTGCACTCTGCCCACAGGTTGGCCATAAGTCTCAGCATCTGCTTTGATAGTCTGCAGGGCAGAGCCTTTCAGAGGCCCTCTGTGGCAGGCTCCTGACTTGTTCACTGTTTTCTCCTCCTTCTGATGTCCATCCTCTTTGCCTTTCTGGCTGGGGATTGAGCATTTTAGCTATTGTCCTCCCTCTTGATTAATTTCTTTAGGTGTACAATTTTTAGTAGATTAATCCTATGTTATATGTCTATATGAGTAAACATATACTGTGTGTCTTTCTGCTTCTGCTTTTTGCTTACTCAGGATGATCCCTTCCAGTTCCCACCACTTTACCTGAAAATTTCATGATTTCCTTGTTTTTTATTGCTGGGTAATATTCTATTGTGAAGATATACCACAATTTCTGAATCCATTCCTCAGTTGAGGGGCATCTGGGTTGTTTTCAGCTTCTGGCAATAACAAATAAAGCTGCTACAAACATAGTTGAGGAAATGTCCTTATTGTGTACTTGAGCCTCTTTTGGATATATGCCTAGGAGTGGACTAGCTGGATCTTGAGGAAGCACTATTCGTAATTTTCTGAGAAAGTTTCAGATTAATTTCCAGAGTAGTTGCACAAGTTTGCATTCCCACCATCAGTGAAGGGGGGTTCCTCTTTCTCCACAACCTCTCCAGCACCTGTTGTCACTTGACTTGTTCATCTCAGGCATTCTGATGGGCTTAAGGTGAAATCTCAGGGTTTTTTGATTTGCACTTCCCTGATGGCTAATGATGTTGAACATTTCTTTAAGTGTCTCTTTGCCATTCGATATCCCTCTATTGAGACTTCTCTGTTTAGCTCTGTTCCCCATTTTTTAATTGGATTAGTTGATTTGTTGCTTTTTAACTTCTTTAGTTCTTTATATATACTGGATGTTAGCCCTTTGTCAGATAAAAAGTTTGTGAAGATTTTTTTCCAAACTGTAAGCAGTCCTTTTGTTTTGATGACAGTGTCCTTGGTTTTACAGAAGCTTTTCAGTTTCATGAGGTCCCATTTATTGATTGTTGCTCTTACAGCCTGTGCTGCTGGCATTCTCTTCAGGAAGTTGTCTCCTGTGCCAATGAGTTCAAGGCTCTTCCTCACTTTTTCTTCTAACCAATTTAGTGTATCTGGTTTCATGTTGAGGTCTTTGATCCACCTGGATTTTAGTTTAGTGCAGGGTGATAAGCATGGATCTTTTTGCATTTTTCTGCATGTAGGCATCCAGTTAGACCAGCACCGTTTGTTGAAGATGCTATCTTTTTTCCATTGTATGGTTTTGGCATCTTTGTCAAAAATAAGGTGTCCATAAGTGTGTAGGTTTATTCCTGGGTCTTCTATTCGGTTCCACCATTCTGTTTCTATGCCAGTACCATGCAGGTTTTTATTACTGTTGCTCTATAGTACACCTTGAGGTCAGGGATGGAGATACCTTCTGAAAATCTTTTATTGTCAAGGATTGTTTTAGCAATTCTGGGTTTCTTGTTATTCCATATGAACTTGAGAATTTTTCTTTCAAGGTCTGTAAAGAATTGTGTTGGTAATTTGATGGGAATTGCAATGAATGTGTAGATTGCTTTTGGTAAGATGGCCATTTTACTATGTTAATCCTGTCAAGCCATGAGCATGGGACGTCTTTCCATTTTCTGATAACTTCTAATAATTTCTTCAGAGACTGGAAGTTTTTTTTTTTTTTCGTACAAGTCTTTAACTTCCTTCGTTTTGGTCACACCAAGGTACTTATAACTTTTGTGGTTATTGTGAAGGGTGTTGTTTCCCTAATTTCCTTCTCAGCCCTTTTGTCTTTTGTATGCAGGAGGGCTACTGATTTTTTGAGTTAATTTTATATCCAGCCACTTTGCTGAAGGGGTTTATCAGCTGTAGGAATTCCCTGGTAGAATTTTTGGGGTCACTCAGGTATAGTAATATATCATCTGCAAATAGTGATACTTTATCTTCTTTCTCTCTGATTTGTATCCCCTTGATCCCCTTCAATTGTCTAATTGCTCTAGCAAGGACTTCCAGAACTATATTGAAGAGATATGGAGATAGTGGGCATCCTTGCCTTGTCCCTGATTTTAGTGGGATTGATTTAAGTTTCTCTCCATTTACTGTGATGTTGGCTATGCGCTGGCTGTATATTGCCTTTACTATGTTTAGGAATGTGCCTTGTATCCCTGATCTCTCCAATACTTTAAATATGAATGGATGTTGGATTTTGTCAAATGCTTTTTTAGCATCTAAGGAGATTATCTTGTGTTTTTTTTTTCTTTCAGTTTGTTAATTTGGTGGATCACATTGATGAATTTCCATATATTAAGCCACCCTTGCATGCCTGGGATGTAGGCTACCTGGTCATAGTAGATGATATCTTTGATGTGTTCTTTTATTCAGTTTGCAAGTATTTTGTTGTGTATTTTTGCATTAATGTTCATAAGGGACATTTGCCTGAAATTCTCTTTCTTTGTCGGTTCATTGTGAGGTTTAGGTACGAAGGTGACTGTGGCTTCATAGAATGAGTTTGGTAGTGCTCCTTCTGTTTTAATTTTGTGGTGGAATAATTTGAAGAGAATTGGACTTAGCTTGTCTTTGAAGGTTTGGTAGAATTATGCACTGAAAACCATCTAGTCCTGGGCTTTTTTTTTTTTTTTTTTTTTTTTTTAATGAGAGACTTTTGATGTCCGCTTCTATTTCCTTAGGGGATATAGGAGTATTTAATTGATTTACCTGGTCATGATTCAGATTTGGTAAGTGGAATCGATCAAGAAAATTGTCCATTTCATTTAGATTTTCAAATTTTATGGCATATAGACTTTTGAAGTAAGTCATAATGATTGTTTGGATTTCCTCAGAGTCTGTTGTTATTTCCCCCTTTTCGTTTCTGATTTTGTTAATTTGGAGAGTGTCTCCCTGCCTTTTAGTTAATGTGGCTAAGGGTTTTCTATATTGTTGATTTTCTCAAAAGAACCAGCTTTTGGTTTCATTGATTCTTTGAATTGTTTTATTTATTTCTAATTTATTAATTTCAGTCTTGAGTTTGATTATTTCCAGCCGTCTACTCCTTTTTGGTGTGTCTGCTTCTTCTTTTTTTTCCAGGGGTTTTAGGTGAGCTTTTAAGTTGCTTGAATGAGATGTTTCTTCAAGGCACTTAATGCTATGAATTTTCCTATGAGCACTGCTTTCATTGTGTCCCATAAGTTTGGCTATGTTGTGTCTTCATTTTCATTGAATTCTAGGAAGACTTTAATTTCTTCCTTTATTTCTTCCCTAACCCAGGTGTCATTGAGTAGCAAGTTATTCAGTTTCCATGTGTGTGTAGGCTTTTTGCTATTTCTGTTGTTGAGGTCCAGCTTTAGTCAGTGGTGATCAGACAGGCTACAAGGTATTATTTCAATCCTCTTGTATCTGTTGAGGCTTGATTTGTGACCAACCATATGGTCTATTTTGGAGAAGGTTCCATGAGGTGCTGAGAAGAAGGTAAATTCTGTTGTGTTTGGGTGTAAGGTTCTGTAGATGTGTGTTAGGTCAATTTGATTAATGACCTCTGTTAGAGACATTGTTTCTTTGTTTAATTTCTGTTTTGTTGACCTGTTCTTTGTTGAGAGTGGGGTGTTGAAGTCTCCCAATATTAATATGTAGGGATCTATGTGTGGTTTAAGTTTTATCACTGTTTTTTTTTTTTTTTTTTTTTACAAACGTGGGTGCCCTTGTATTTGGAGTATAGATGTTCAGGATTGTTATGTCTTCCTAGTAGAATTTTCTCTTGATGAATATGAAGTGTCCTTTCCCATCTCTTTTTATTAATTATGGTTGAAAGTCTATTTTATCAGGTATTAGAATGGCTACTCTTGCTTGCTTCTTGTGTCCATTTGCTTGGAAAACCATCTTCCAGCACTTTACCCTCAGGTAATGTCTATCTTTGTGACTTAGGTATATTTCTTGTATGCAAAAGATTGTTGGTTATTGTTTATGCATCCATTCTGTTAGTCTGTGTCTTTATATTGGAGAATTGATTCCATTGATGTTGAGAAATATTAATGACCAATGCCTGTTAGATCCTTTGATATTGATTTTGTCTGTGGTAGTAAGTTTGTGTGCTTGGTTACTTTTTGTTTTGCTGTAGCGAGATTAATTATCTCCTGTGTTTCCCTGAAAGTAGTTAGTTTTCTTGGGTTGTATTTTTCCTTCTAGTACCTTCTGTAACACTGGATTTGTGTGTTGGTATTGTTGAAATTTGTTCTTGTCATAGAATATTTTGTTTTATCTGTCTGTGAAGACTGAGAGTTTTGCTGGGTGTAGTAGCCTGGGCTGACATCTGTGTACTCTTGGGGTCTGCGTTATATTCCTCCGGGCCCTTCTGGCTTTCATATTCTCTGTTGAGAAGTCAGGTGTGATTCTGATGGGTTTGTCATTGTATGTTACTTGGCCATTGTCCCTTGCAGCTTGTAGTATTTTTTCTTTGTTCTGTATATTTACTGTTTTGATTATTATGTAGTGGGAGGATTTTCTTTTCTGGTCTAAATTATTGGGTGTCTGTAGGCCTCTTGTATTCTTATAGGCCTCTCCTTTAAGTTGGGGAAATTTTCTTCATTGACTTTGTTGAAAATATTTTCTGGGCCTTGGAGGAGGAAATCTTCTTTTTCCTCTATTCCTATTATTCTTAGGATTTGTCTTTTCATGTTGTCTTGGATTTCTTGGATGGTCTGTGTCAGGAATTTCTTGCATTTAACATTTTCTTTGAGATATACATCAATTTCTTCCACTGCATCTTTCACCCTGAGATTCTTTCTTCCATCTGTTGTAGTCTATTGGTTATGCTTACCTCTGTAGTTTTTGTTTTCTTCCATAAGTTCTTTCTTTCCACAATTTCCTCCATTTGTGTTTTCTTATTTTTTTCCAATTCTATCTTCAGATCTTGAGTTGTTTTGTTGATTTCCTTCACCTGTCTGACTGTATTTTCCTTCAATCCCTTCAGCTGTTTGTTTGAACAATCCTCTGTTTCTTTTGTTTCTCTCAGTGGTTTAAATATTTTTCTCTAAAGGCCACATACTGTTGGGCTGCAACTTCCTGTATTTCTTTAGGGATGGCCATAATCTGTTTGTCTTTATCTTCCTCTAGTTCCTTACGCATTTTATTTGTTTCCTCTATTATCCTCTTCATAAGTATATATGTTAGGTCATCTTCTTGAATTTCATTTATGCTGTGGTATCCAGGGCTGCTTGTCCCTGGATAACTGGATTATGGAGATGCCGTATTGCTCTGTCTTTTGTCGGTTGAACTTTTACTCTGGCCTCTACCCATTGGTCTATTTTAGTTGTTGGGTGTTAGTTTCTGGTGGTTCTGATTTACTATGTTGGAGAGACTCCCCTTGGCAGGAAGATGGTATTTTCCTGAAGGAAGCCTCCCCTCAGCTTTTTGGGTATGGTCACTGAATGGCCGGTGTTTTTCAGGAATTGCCACAGATCCCCTCAGGCATACAGATCTGAGTGGCGACTGTGGTCCTTGTTAGTCAAGAGGGCTCTCCTCTCACCCAGAGAAGTCCTGGAGACAGCTGCCCTGCTTCTGGGTTTCTTGCTGTAAATTTAATGAGCTGCTGTTGTAATCTGGGTGCCCCATGGTTTGATCAGTTTAATTAGGGATAACTGGTTGCCCCTTGGAGCAGTATCTGTAGTTGATCTCGGGGATCCCAGGCTTCTGTAGGTCTGAGGTTGGGGCTATGTGCCCCAGTACCCAAGCGGCAGTCAGTGGCAGGTGAGCTCTGCTCTCATGCATGCAGCCAGAGGGTAGAGTCAGGAGCCTGTGGATAGGCAGAAACTTTTCCAGAGCTAGGTGTCCTGAGGTAGGGCCAGATGTTCCCCCACCGTGGAGGTGGAGTTTTCTCCCAAAAGGAAGGCCCAGTCTGTGGTGTTTGGGGTGGCACTTAGAACACACAGGCACCCATGAGTGCCGACTCCAAGTTGGTGACTAGGCAGGAACCTGAGACCCTTTCCTGAGAACTTTTCCGTGTGTGTGTGTGTGTGTGTAGTGGTAGTGATGGTGGTGGGTGATCAGCTGAGTGCTTTAAGCTGTCTCCCTCCCTGTGGGGTTTTTCTTGACCGGATTCCCAGTCTCTGATTCACTGGAACTCACAGTTCTGTATGTGACTAGAGTCCGGCTTCAGCAGGTCTCTGGGCTGGTGATGTGCATGCCCGCTGGTCTGCTGGACATTTTCCAGGGATAGGCTGGGTGACCTGAAGTCAGTCCCCTTTTGCCTCCTTCCCTGTGGGGTTTTCTCTCAACAGGGAGACCCAGTCTCTGGTGCCCTGGGGCACACAGTTCTGTCTGTGACTGAGAGTTAGGCATGCCCCAGGTCTCTGTTGTCCCAGCTGGAGACCTGCTCAGGGCTGGCAGCATGTGCCCACTGGTCTGTGGGACCTTTTCCAGGGAAAGGCTGGGTGACCTGAGGTCAGTCCCGTTTCCTTCTTTCCCTGTGGGTTTTTCTCACAACTTGGATTCCCAGTCTCTGGTGTTTTTGTGCCCACCATTCAGCCTGGGAAGGTGATCAGGACACACATATGTGTGGCTCTGGTCTGGCAACCAAGTGCCTGCATGACCTGGAATCTCTTCGGGTTCTGGCAGGGTGACCTGAGAGTGGACCCTACTGATTCCTGCACTGTGGAGTTTCCTCTCACCTGGGAAACAGGATCACGTTTGTTTTAGGGCCCAGAGTTCAGCCTCTTGGTCACTGTATCGACATTGCTGTCCTGCTCCTCAGACACAGTGTCCTCCTGGAGCTGACATCTGGCATCTTGTGTCCCTCCCCGCCCCCGCCTGTGTTTTCTACGCAGCACCCTTCCTGGTACCTTCAGTACTTTCTAATTTGTATTTTATGTCTGTTTCTCAAATAAATATTCTGAGTCTGCCATTAGTCTGAGAATGTATACATGTGTTATGTATATCTTCTTGTGGGGTCTCAATTGATATACACACTCAGAAATCTTGACGAACAGATAGTATAGGTCTGATTTCTGATCAAATATTTACAGTTATTGCATTTTATAACTCCGGTAGAAAAGTTATATAGACATCTATTCGGTCAATTTGATTTAAGAGCTCTTTAGGTGTCATTATTTCCACATATAGATTTTATCTAGATGATCTGTCCCTTGGTGAGAGTGGAGTGTTTAAGTCCCCCAGTATCAAGGTTGGGACCAAGGTGTGATTTAAGCTTTAATAGTGTGTCATTTAGGAATGCAGGTGCTCTTGTATTTGGGGCATAGATTGTGCTGTCCTTTTTTTGGATTTTTCCTTTGATGAGGATGAAGTCACCTCTTTTTTTTTTATTAATTTTGATTCAAAGTCTATTTGATTAGATGTTAAGACAGGTACTTCCAGCTTGTTTCCTGAGTCCCTTTGATTGAAAAACACTTTTTCAGCCCTTTACTCAGAGAGAGCGTTTTTTCTTTGTTGCACAGGTATGTTTCTTAGGTGCAGCAGAATGTTGGATCCTGTTTCCTCAACCATTCTGTTAGTCTGTGTCATTTTATTGGAGAGTTGAGACCATTGCTATTGACAGAGTGCAGGTAATCTTATGAAAGAAGGGGTATTTGAAAGATCTGGAGGAGACAGGAGCTCTAGGAGGAGAGCAACAGAACTAAAAAAAAAAAAACATGGACATAGGAGTCATTTCTGAGACTCATACTTCAACCAAGGTCCATTCATGGCAATAACTTAGAACCCTTGCACAGATGTAGCACATGGCAGCTCAGTCTCCAGGAGGGTTCCCTAGTAAGGGAAACAGGGGCTCTCTCTGACATGAACTCAGTGGCTGGCTCTTTGATCACCTCCCCCTGAGGGAGAAGCAGCCTTACCAGGCCACAGATGAAGTCAATGCAGCCAGTCCTGATGAGACCTGATAGGCTAGAGTCAGATGGAAGGGAAGGAGAACCTCCCCCCCCCCCATCAGTGCACTTGGGGAGGGAAATGGGAGGAAAACAGGGAGGAAGAATGGGATCAGGAGGGGATAAAGGAGGGGGCTACAGCTGGGATATAAAATAAATAAATTGTAATTAATAAAATAAAAATAAGAGATGATATTATGATGAAAATGGTGATGGAAGCAAAGAGCTTGAGGGTCAAAATAAGATATGAAAATTCCACAAGAAAACCTATTACATTGTATGTTAATGAAAATGGAAAGTTGGCTAGAGAGGTGGCTCTGTGGTTAAGACCCCTTGGTGTTCTTGTAGAGGACTTGAGCTCCCAACATTCATGTCTGGCCAATCATAACTAACTGCAACTCCAATTCAAGAGAATCCAGTTACCCGCCAACCTTTCAGGCACCTTCACTCCAAGACACATACCCATATCTATGTATATGCATAACTTAAAATATACACATTTACATACATACTCATATATATATATATATATATATATATATATATAACATTGAACATGAAATAAACCAGCAGAAAAAAGTTTGTCTAGATTGTGTTCAGTTTATAGAGACCTCCCCTCTTGACAAAATGTGGGAATGCCTGTTTATATGACTTAAAGGCCCCGAATATGAAGACAAATTGAGATTTCGACTTTAAACCTAGCGTGTTTCAAGGAGGTGGGAATTTCATTTGTAACTCTCACATTTCTGCATTATCCAGTGCTTATCAGTTTTCATTATGTAGGAGAGAGTGAGAATGGATGTGAGAGGGGAAAGTATAGTCTCTAGAAGCTCCTTGTGCCTCACTTGGAAATCAATATTAGATGAAATTTTAGCAATAGCCTCATGTTGGATATTGGTAGTACACTCTATTCAGGATAAGAGTCAAGTAAGTGGGAACAGTTCAGAGATGTAGTCTCAACATTGCTTTTACAAAATTGAAATTAGCTCTGGGCTTGGATCCCTGGAGGGTACTTAGATATAATTTGGTTAACTATTGCTTTCAAAATGTAATGTCATTTGTGGTCTTTAAGATTCCCAGGTAGGGACATATGCATTATTTCTGGGAATACCTTAGTCAATTACTGTGCCAACAAATGATGCCTGTGCATTCAGAATCTATCCATCTTTGTTTATTTATAATAGAAGATTATTATTTATGTTTAATAAAACTTCATCTTGATCTATGAGAAATGCCATTTAGGAGAATAACATCCTGGGATTTCTAATAGGTGCCAAACAAGTTCATTTCCTATAGAGGACATGTTTCAGGTTAGGATAGAATCATCTTGTTGGAGCTAGAGAAACAGCTCAGCAATTTAGTGTACCCACTCTTCTTCCAGAGGACCCAGTTCAGTTCTTAACATCCAAATGGCAGTCCACAAACACCATGTGCATGCTGGAGTAGAACACAGCAAGGTTAGCAAGCACTGCGTCACCTGAGCCATTTTTTTTAAGACCCAGGGACTAGAAGTAAAATGTTCTGTTCTTCAAATGAATGAAATATCGGAGAGCCATAGAGAAAGTTAGGCATTTAGCAATGTTAACACTTTTCCAGAGAACCAGAATTTGGTTTTCATCAGTCACATTGGGCTCTCTCCAGGTGTGAACTCTGGTTAAATGAGACCTTCTTCTTGACAGTATCACCTTCACTTACATGTGCCCAGAGCCTCCCCACAAACATGCATAGACAAAAAATTAAACGCTTCTAAAAATGTTTAAATAAAGAAAACCAGGAAAGGGATGGCCACTTTCTAATTTACATTATTGTCACTCTACTCACATAACTGACAGATGCACTAATAGTTTCAAACATGTGCAAATATTATGTATACAGCATACATGTTTGCTCATGATTCCCTTCTATGGGATCCTTATAAAGGATCAACTTCTCAGAGGCTCAAGGCACACTTAATAGGTGTGTGATATGTACACTTGCACATGCAACTTGCTGAGACCAGCGTATTTGTTTAAAAATTCTGTGGTCACTAAATTGATAATTAATAATACAAGCTTCAGTTTTAATTTTGAATTTATAATAGAAAGTTATTTAGCTGGTTCTGCAAAATATTCTCTTGTTTTCTTCATGCTGCATCTGAAAAACTAAGGTAATTATAACTATTCCCAGAAACCGTCTATTTTTTCATGAGCTAAATCATGTTATAATTAGGAGTATTGATGACCTAAAAATGTCTATTCCTTGGAATGACAGGCCTGTATCCATCATAGATGAGCTGGGAACTCTTACTGCTTTATTATTCTTAATTTAAAAATAACTCCCAATTCCAAAGCATTTTCAAATATTTTACAGAATATGTGGATCCCTCGAAAATTAAATAAGACAGATGTTTAAAACAAAACAAAACATAAAAACCTCACATTAGTTGGAGACAAACCTTTGTCAATCAGAGGAAGAATGCCTATCCCTTATCATAAGAGCATCTAATCTAATTCACTGTTAACAAGGAGCATGCAAGAGAGAAGTCTTCCCAAATGAAATCTGGGACATTCAAAAATGGATTTGAAATATGAAATTACAGATGATTTTGACTGATTATGACCTAAAGACAACCAATGTACTACATCAGGGTGAAACAGTTACAGGTGTTTAGACTCCCAAGGACAACATCACCCAGCATTTCCACAAATGTCACAGAATATGAACCAACAGAGGACACATTGCTCTGCTCTCACTCGGTCACCCAACATGGCTGAACTCCCAGTAGTCTATTCATAACATCCAAGGGCAGACTTTTAGCAACATAACAACTTTGGTTCCAATTGTTAGAATTATTACAGATGCTTTCACCTTCACCTTCGTTTCATTACTGGAGTACATGTGCCCTTTCTCTTACTGATCATATTCAGCCTAGTACAGTGTTTCTCAATCTGTGGGTCATTAGCCCTTTGGGGGTGATATATCAGATACCCTGTATATCAGATATTTACATTACACTTCAGTGAATAACATTAGCAAAAGTCACAGTTATGAAGTTGCAATGAAATAATTTTGTGGTTGGGGGTCACAGCTTGAGGAAATGTATTGAAGCATTGCAGCATTAGCAAGGTGGAGAACCACTGCCCTAGTGTTTAAGGTAGGTTTCCCAGAAGATCTGCAGCCTGGGTTAGATGTTCCTCCCCGGAGTTCTAATTTTCCCTTGTTGTTCCTACCTCAGCACACACATTCTGATGCATGTTTATTTCCTTGCTGTGATCTTTATCAGACTGAATTCTTATAGGACAGGTGCTTGATTACAATGTTCACCATTAAGTCTCTGGTATTCAGCATATCAAATATTTGGAATAAGTTTAATACATTAACATATTAAACACCCTAAAATATTAGAATAATTTATACACTTATAATTTGAAAGTAGCATTATTCATTATTTGCTATTTAACATGATTCTGTTTGGCCAGGTACCTGCGAACATTTGGGTACCATAAAAAGAGAAAAGGAATTGTTTATGTCATGTAAACTTTTACTTTCATTACATATAAGAGTTTGCAGTCAGGGTTTTTTGGAAATCCCTGATACATAAGGAAGCAATATTCAGCCGAGGCTGGGAATAAAGGGATAATTCAATGGTGACGCTTCCATTATCCTTGCTTCCTACACGATCTGCAACTCTCTGTAATCATGTATTATTCTTCAGGTACATAGTTCCTATTTTAAAACTGAGTGATAGAAAGGGAGAAGTGCACAATGGCATCTCAGGGTTACAGAGGAAATTGCCACCCCTGAGTCAGGCTTAGTCTGTGACCTCGGAAAGCAAGTCCTCATGCACTTTCATTCTTTCTTTCTCTTGGCAAAGCAGCTTAATATCTGCATAGCAAACGATGTGAACACAACATAGTTATGTGATATAAAAACTGCATATTTATATATAAATGAGAAATAAATGCATTTCCCTGGAACTGGAAAGATGGCTCTGTGTTTGAAAATGTTGACTACGCTTCCAGAGGACTCACGTTCAATTACCAGCACCTAGATCATTGCATGTATCTCCGGTTCCAGGAGCTCCGACAAACTTTTCTGGCCTGAATAGAGACCTTCCCCAACATACATGTGGCATACACTCACAGAGAAACATCCGTACACATAAACTTTAAGATCTTTAAACGCTGATGCCCTATGAGACTGAAGACTTTCCAAATTATACTACTGACTGAAAAAAAAAGATATTTTATCTTAGACTATAAGATAGTGGATTAATGCAGGATGATGGATGTAATCAAATCTATGACAGTTATATCTATTATTAGAAGACATATTAAAAAGAAGTACAACCATATATAATTTGTATGTTATATACCCATGTGTGTTTGTACCTGTTGACAATAGGAAACATCTATGTGTATACCTAACGTATAAATATATAAGTATGTGTATCTATTTATAAATAGTAATAAGTATAGGCATTTTCTTATTTCCTTTATGCTTAATAGAAACATTGGGTGGATTACTGTGGTAATAAATATATTTTATTTCCATCTGAATATATTTACTTTATGCTAATATAATCTAATAGACTGATGTTACTGTTACCAGGATTTATGTTTAATAATTTTGAATTGTTGAGAGAGCAATCAGCCTAGTGAAGATGGCCACTAATTTAATTTTCTTATCACATCTTGTATTTACCATGAGTTCAAGTCAGTATCTAATTTATTATATTTTAAACAGAGTATTGTTATGTTCTATAACTGATGCTGAACTCATTGTGTAGTTCAGACTGGCCTCCAAGTTACACCAATTATCCTGCCTCTGCCTCACAGGTGATGGGATTATGTATGTTACCATACCTGGCTCTGAATTTTTATGTGTTTCCCTTTTCTATATATAAGTTCACAATACAAAATGTAAATGGTGAACTCCTGAATCAAGCATTACTGAAATCAAGCTAGTTTTATTTGTTTGCGAAAAACTGATATGATTGGCAAACATTAGCATTCTTTGCAGATTCACAAGTTTACACTTTGGAGCTTCAGATGATTGGTGTTTGCACTTAGGGATTCTTTGTATCCATGACTGCACAGTCTGGAATAGAGTACACTGTTAGGAAATATGGGAAGTGGTACTTCTCCCATACACAGGGATGTGCCAGGGACTCTCACTAATATTTCCTGCTTAAAGTTTCAGCCTTAGAAGAGGCATCTGCCATTCTAAGTGCTGGATCACAGGGACCTTTCATTTTCCTGTGAGCACATTTTGAATGAGAGGAGGTACTCTACAAATGTAGATGTATCAAGCTCATGTCAACAGCAGGGGCATAGGGGCTGTGTTTGTAGTAGAGCATTCTGGAATTTCAAGTCACATTCCAGAATCCCCATGCCTTTAAATCTATTGGCTTTATTTTTCTAACAAAAGGAAACACCTACGTGCAGCTCTGCTTGACCAAAAATTCTAGTCTCCATTGTACCTGTGCTCTAGGTTAGCTGAAAAGAGGCTATCCTAACTGAATACTTCCTTCAGATTACAAGATTGAGCTTATTTTTTACAGTCTCTTTTTTTCCTTTTTAATATTTTTAAATTTTCATTATTAGTTACATTTTATTAACTCTGTACCCCAGGTGAATCCCACTCCCTCATTCCCTCCCGATCCCACCCTCCCTTCCTTGTCTACTTCCTGCCCCTTTCCAAGTCCATTGATAGGGGAGGACCTCCTCTCCTTTCATCTGGCCCTGGTTTATCAGGTCTCTTCAGGACTGGCTGCAAAGTACTCCTCTGTGTACTGTGGCCTAGGAGGGCTGCTCTTTCCTTGCTGGGTGGGGAGGTCAAAGAGTCCACCATTGAGTTCATGTCAGAAATAGTCCCTATTTTCCTTACTAGAGTACCCACTTGAATACTGAGCTACCATGGGTTACAGGCACACTTTGTATCACAGCTGTATCCCACTCCCTCATCCCCTCCCAATCCCACCATCCCTCTCTCTTCTCCTCCTATGCCCCATCCCCAGTCCTCCCCTTCCATCTGACCCTAGCCTATCAGGTCTCATCAGGACTGCCTGCATTGTTTTCCTCTGCAGCCTGGGAAGGCTCCCCCCATATCAGGGGAAGGTGATCAAAGAGCCAGCCACTGAGTTCATGTCAGAGAAAGCCTCTGTTCTCCTTCCTAGGGACCCCATTGGAGACTGAGCTTATTGAGAGGGAGTGTAAGTGTGGAAACTGTGTGTTCCCCTAGTCTATAAATGAAACCACACCCTTCCTGTAGTATCACATCATTAGTTTCTATGTATACATCCTCCTTCTAGGGTTTTCTGCGATGAGACATTAATGTTGTTATACCTAATTTGTTCTCGGGTATTATATCCCATGAAAACACAATGACTGGATTCCTCTAAACCTTTTACACATAGAAAACAAAAATGTTTATCACATTAAAACAGCAAAGATAATATCACTGTTAAAGCAAAACCAAGAATATAGGGTCTCACATGCTGTCTAGCAGAAAGAGTAATGCTTTTAAAATGCAGCTTTAAAAAACAATATTAAGAGCAATTAGATACATGCGCATTTTGTTGTTTTCTGGATCAATTTTAGTTCCAGTGAAGATCTGCTATTGTTCTTCAATATGCTAGAGATATCATCTTCTAGTAGTCTCTGTATACATGGTAAGAACTATGTATAGTTTTATGAGTTATAAGAAGGGCATGAATAATAACATTCATAGTTTTCCTCTGCTGAGGCAGTATTCTCCTAAGACATCAGCTAACATAGCTAACATAGCTCTAACCCATTTGATCACGCATTTGTTCCTCATGTCTTTTATTATTACTTAGATCTTGTATAGAAATATCCTTTGGAATAATGCTAAGCATATCACATGGTTTTCAGTTTTTGTTCTTTTTGAAAAATATCTATGCATCTCATCATTCCGATACTGCCCTATAGGAGAGCCCTTATCTGCCAATTTTCACAGACATTTAAGCAAAAATCTACATTAAACTCTGGCTTCTGTCATTGAGACGCAGTTTAACACTGCAAACAAATAACTCATCAGTTTTTTTTGAATGATAATATAAGAGCTTTGGGTAATTAGATGTGTCTAATGGAAAGAAAACATGCTCCCCAACCTGCTATGAATTAAATATGGCAGGTGTTTATTTAGGTTCCTTAACATACAATAGTGTCAACCATTGATCAATATGGTTGTTAGTGCGGTGCACTTAGCAGTTCAAGGGCATGAACCATAATCTTGGTGCAAGTGGTTTTAAAATTGAGATTAAGACATAATCATCAGAAGACCAAGTTCCTTAGATCAGGGGTGATATTTTTATGTTCCCAGCATGATGTCACAGTGAGAGAGTCCTCCAAATCTTCCAAAATGCACTTCACAAAAAGTATTTCCAGAAAGTAAGGACATTATCACCTTGCTTCTATTTTTTTAACTCCAATGTGTGCTTTTGTTATCAAAATCATACTTTGAGTTACATAATTTTCCAAGATATCAAATAACTTTCCTTTAATTCTGAAAGAATCAATTATAAAAATATATTCTCTTATGCAAACCTGTAATTTATCTTCCTTCAGGTTAATATATTTTTGACTTCAAATAATGAGTGATAGAAGACACCAACCTACTTAAAACACAGAAATAGTAACAGGAAACAATAGTACTAGTGCTTGCTGCTTACTTATCAGATGTCAAGTTTTCTTGTGATTCTGGGTCACACTGCTTATCTTTTCCATGACCTATGATTTAGAGGCTGTTAACATACCCATTTACCAGGGAAAGTCATAGTGAAAGAACCAGGCATACATTACATTTTCTAAGAGAACATCATTAAGAAGGTACTTTATGAGTGAGGTATCCCAAAAGCAGAAAGAAACATATGGTATATACTCACTTATATAAACCTATAGGATAGGAAGTTCAAGCTGAAATCTACACACCCAGAGAGGATATACAAGAAGGAGGACCCAGGTTGGTATGATCAATGCTTGTTTGAATGAACAAATGGGATGGACATTGAGTGGAGGAGAAAACAAGCAACAAAACAGGAGCATGCCAAAGAGGACCTCTGGGGGTGGGGGTCAATGTAGCGTTGTATCAGAGCAGATATTAAGACTCGAGATCAAGCCTCTGACAGAGCGCGAGAAGTAATGATAGATCTGGGGGAGGTTGTTGAGACTTGGCGAGAACAAGAGCTCCACAAAGACCAAACTGAGCAGGGCACAGGGGTCTTGTATGAGACGGTTTCTACAATCAAGGACCATGTGTGTATGTGGCCTGGAACCCCCGCACAGATGGGGCCCATGATAGCTCGGTGTAGGACTGAAGACCCTACTCAGGAAAACGGGGACTGTTTCAGTCATGATCTTGATGGCTGACTCTTTGACCCTCCCCCATTATAAGCCAGGGAGTGACAGACTGGCTAGATCCCAGGGGAGGACATTGCAGCCAGCCCTGAGGAGACAGGATAAGCTGGGGTTGGATGGAAGGGAAGGAGGTCCTCCCCTGTTGGTGGAATTAGAGGGGGCAGGGAGGAGGGAGATGAGGGAGGGAGTGGGAGGGTAGGAGGGACTGAGGGAGGGGGCTACGCCTGGGATTCAAAGTACCTAACCTGTGATTGAGATGAAAATAAATAAATTTAAAAAAAATAAAAAAAGAAAGATATGAGATCCAACATAACTACAGCTTTAATCTGAATTAAGCCAGTGTCTATATAAAAAATGTACATAACCTTTCAATGTCTGTGTATGGTAGAAATCTTTTTGTGGATGGATGTCAAACCTTTGAGAGAGTTAAATATTTTTCATACAAAAATATCTTGATGTTGGGTTCATGAGAGCAAGTTATTCATGTTAGTGGAAGCTATATATTTATAGCCATATATTTATATTGATAGCCATATATTTTGAATATGAAAATAACTTACTTTCAAGTGAAACTGTGTAGCATCACCAACACCGATGGATTCTTAGGCCTTAAAATGTATTTCAGTAGAAGCTGATTTTAGAATGAGTTCCTTGTAGATGATTCTTATGTTTCTCGACATCATTTTATAAAGAATAAACCCACTAGCTGAAGCTGTTACTACAATCTCTTTTTGATGTACCTGTTAAGCTCATTGATTTTTCTGCGCAATGTGACACCAGAGCCCCCATTTGCTTCTTAAATTTGCAGCTGGTTCATGCAAAATAAGCCATTTTGCAGCCCATCTGTTGTAAGTGAGAATTCTGTGACAGAGCAGAGCAGTAACCCTGTGTTACTTTATCACTTGGGTTGCAATTTCTAAATAGATTTCAAAAATAATGATGTTCAGTTTCTACTTTTAGATACCAGTGAGATAACACCTGTCTAGACAGATGGTCTTTGGACTGTGAAACTAAAGACAGCTGAGAAGCAGAAAAAAATCAACTTGGCGACTAGTGTGAAACCATTAGAATCTCTTGTGGAAACCTTTTAGTCCTGAAAACACGTTCTATTAAAGACATTTGGGGAAACTTGAACACGCTCTAATAGGAGGTGGGGTCCAAAGAAGTAGCAATAAAAACTACATAAATAAATATTAAAATCACCCATCTTTGTATTAAAGCCCTGAATGATTTAAACAATACTTTACACTAGTCATTAAGGTGAGAACAATAGCAGTAGTTGGTGTAGGAAAACATATAGCAAGAGACTGATTTTTCTCACTTCTGACTCTTATGGCCTTGGTGACCCCACCGGGAAGTTTTTTCCACCTGTTGTGACACTGTCTTTTAATTTAGAAAACTTCTGTGATTTTCTCAAGGGAGTGAAGCTGTTACATAACCATCACGTTTTGTCCCACTAACATACTGGCTGACATTTTAAAATATGACTCTCTCCCAAATGACAGGCATTGCTCTTCATGAATAACATTACATTCATGCTGTTAACTCATCGCTCCTAATCCATTAAGCACCTACCAATAAGGAAGTTGGTTTATGTGTATTCAGATGAAAAATAATGAACTCTCTTGGTATCATTGAAGCCACATATGACGAATGTGTTATGGTTAACCTGGTAGATTCTCCTTAATCATGTAGTTGGCAAAGGAACCCATTATTTCACTCTCAGGAATGAGCAGTGTGATTAGATTGTACAGAGTTCATTTCTAATCCCAATATAGACATCAGATATAGTATGTGCTAAAATCAAACACGATTCTTATTCAGAAAACAATGAAGAATTTGCATAGTTTGTATATATAATACTCAGTAAAAATATTAGTATAGTTTCCTAGAGATTTTGTCTTATAATTTGTTAGACTTATATTGACCTTTCTGTCCAAATTGCCCCTAATAACATGAAAACTTATCTTTTACATTAAGGGTATAAACTCAAAAGTAAGATACTGAAGTACTTAAATTATGAATATGTTTTATGTAGGAAAACAAATGATGCTAATAACAATGTTATGTAATCATTTCACTGAAATAATAAATATATTTCTTCTAATCATTTCTAATATTAAGCATATTGAAAATGAAATATTTTCAAAATAGCCTTTAACACTAAGAACTTCAAATGCGTTGCAAAGAGTTCTGCTTTAAACACTGAATGTGTTACACCTGACTAAGGGTTCCCCATAGAGAACACTTGGATAAAAAGGTTTACAAATAATTTTCTTTACTTTTTCTCTGGGATTAATCAGCAAATTGAATTCAATAATTACGGTCTGAAATATAAATGTAGACATACATATATGCACACGTGAATGTATACTACATTCTATTGGCCAATATGCACAGGTTTCTGTATCTCCTGACATATAGTACACTATGTACACACACAAAAAAAAAACATCAATACTGGCTTGGTAACTCCCATACAATAATTTTTTTTTCTAAATTAGTTTATAAATTGAGACATGCAATGCATTTGAAATAGTCTTGAAATGATTACTTACAAAACATATCAGCAAGAAAGCTATAGTTTATCACATAATAAATTTAAGACTAAACACATACTCTTCAACCTGAGAGATAAGAAAAAAGAAGCCACCTGCATTTTTTTAATTAATGAAAATTTTAATTCCATGGCGATGTGTTATGTGCTACTACTACAAAACAGGTATAGCCAGGGTATGAACAAAAAAGGCGTTAATTAGCCATAATTCCAATCCTGAATTATAACAGAATAAAATTTTACACATGAATACAATGTATCTTGGTCATATGACCATGCCCCTCTCACTCTAACTCCTGCCTGCCCTCCTTGGATGATGATAATTTTATAAGATACTAGCCTCGGTACACAACATGTCTGCTGCACACATGAAGTGACAGCTAGCTGTGGCTTCTGCCCAAAACATGAACAAGAATTGGCCATTTGAAAATTCCTACAGAGTGGAGGACCTCAATATCCCACTGGCATCTGAGAAGTTCATATGAACACCTTTCCCGTGCTAGAAGATTGCCTTAAATTTCTGAGCTGTGAAAATCATAGTTGTTTTTCTTTTTTTACTGCAGTAGAAACCTCACCTGCCACCCAATTCACAGCACTATTTTTGTCTCCAATATATCTAGCAGCACCAAAAGAAAATACATAGAAATGAACCATTTTTGCTCCGCATAATTTTTTTTTACTAATTCTAATAGCTTTTTTTTATCTTCAGCCAATTATTTTTCAAAACCAATAAACTTTAATGTATGTTGAGATATTTTTGTCACATTATTTTCACAGTTGGATACTCTTATTTAACCAGTAGATAGTTTTCAAAGGAACAAAGGCATTTTTTAGTGAAGTTACTGTAAGACATATTTCAACTAAAGCATCCTTGTTTAACCATTCATGAAAATTATAGACAGTTCAAATGTTTGTTATTTAAATACAGCTGAATGAATACTATTGCATCATATTCAAAGATAATTCACATCAACTGAATAGATGGAAAATGAGGCCTAGTTATACTTTGACAGTATTATTAATACTTAATATTTAAAAATCACATATTGCAATAAAATTATTTTCTCTGTCTTTGTTTCATAAATGTTCATGGTTCTTAACTAACTAAGAAGACACATAAGCTTTCCCTGAGTCGCAGCTGCACTTCTGTGTGTAGCTACATATCCTGCTTACACTGTATATTCTATATGTATCCCAGCTTCAACCAGTCCTCATAGGCAAATCCTCATTTGGTTTTCTGTGCTCTGCTTCTCAAGCCTGACAGTAATGCATTTTCCTGTCTCATGCTTCACATACACAGCAAAATGTTCTGCTCTGTCTCTGTCCTGGTGGATTCTACAGTCCTGGTTTGTTGTACAGAGCAAATGCAAATGTAAATACAGTTCCAGATCATTTGGAAACTTCCATCTATGAATGAGATGCAATGATTTTTAAGCTCCTTGGTTTCATGTCTAGTTTTGATCATGTTGCATTCTGGATGGTTGCCTACAGAGAATCAAAGCCATATCATTGAGATATATTGCTTGGGGAGACAAGGAAGAACAAAGATCCCCAAATAACCCACCTGTGTAAAGAAACATATTCTATGATATACCTGATTTATATAGGCAAGGCTTTGATTTATTTTACATTATATTTGAAGTTCCTTCTAAAATGTTTCAGTCATGTGCATGGGTATGTGTCTATATGGGAGTCAGTATACATGAATGTAGGTGTTTGCAGAGTCAAGAAGAGGGGGTCAGATGACCTAACCTGTAGCTTTAGGTTACTTATTGCAAGTCTTCCAACATGGAGGCTGGGAACTGAATTTGAGGTCTCTGAAAGAACAGCATATCCCCTTATTCACTGGCTGATTAATTGTCCAGCTACTATGCTTGATTTTTCTTAAGACTAGTGTCCCAAACTATCAGGATATAGTGAGATTAACAACATTGACAGCTAAAAAATTTACATAAAATACATGTGATCGATGCATCTAAAATCTTTACTTTTACTATCAGAAATCTCCTTTGTCATACTAGGTCGTTTGTTTTGGTTCTCCATGTCAAATGAATTAGCTAAATTAGATACATGACAGACACCATAGTGAGCCACAGAAGAAGGCTGGATAAAATGTCAGCATTGCCATAGACTCCCAGCATTCTGCCTGTTGCCAAAAAAGGTGCTCTTATCACAACATCTGCGTTTTTCTATTGGAGACACTCTCACTCTTGCTCTGACACAGGTGTTTGTTTCATGTGACATGGCTGTCTTGTAATGTAGCTACACGTGTAAATTATCTAATCATCCATAAATATCAGTAACTTCTGCTCTTGTCTACAATCTTATGCTTTGATCATGAAGATATTATTCATCTTTAGAATAATAGTAATAATAACAAACTCTCCTTCTTATATCAAGAAGTGATGTTGAAATTTTTATTTACTTATTCCTTTAAGCCTTCATTTATTTCTAGTATATTTCATAATTTCAAACTGCTCATAATTATACTCCATATTCCCTCATACCAGATCAATGATTTAGATCCACATTAAATTATACATGGGTGGTACTAGCAATAATGATAATATATTAATGAGATTAATCTATAATGCATTGTATGGACAAAATATGGATATTGTGCTTCTCTTGTGCTAATTACAAATATAATGCACAGAACTGCTGATCTCTGTATCATGTTCAACAGACTGTCAAAGAAAATATACATTTTTACTATTGATGGTAGAAAGGCATTTGACACTGTAATTGTAGATGAGAAATAGGTGTGCTAATAGTATGTAATTGGGTATAAAGCAATAATATCAGAAATCTGCCACCTAAACATTGTTAACTACCTCTTCTTTTGTATCATTAAATTATTTGTGAGTCACCGTGTGATAAGCTCCCAAAAGAGGTGATGAAGCATCACCTTCCAACACAAATCCAAGAGGCAGTCAGCATCTGAGACTCAGACAAGAAGTAAATGCTCCCAGCCACAGTCTCCACTAGGATAATTGTCTTTGAAAAGGCTTGTGTTTTCCCTTAGCTTGCCTTTATTGGCAATGTGAAATGGCAATAGAATGATATGTTATTCTGGAAAAATGGAAGAGGCTTTAAAATCAGTGTTCATTATATTATGTCCCTAATTTGGTCACTGTCAGTTTTTACATTGTCTTATTTGACATTATTGCTGCCTCCATGCTTAACAGTTTTATCAGCTCACCAGATTATTTCCTGATATTTTGACTTTAAATGCTGTTGGCATTTGTTCTATCCAATATAGGTTACATTTGATGTCAAAATACTACCACTGGCTATCTCTTCATTAGATGGCAACCACATATGAACAACAACAACAAAAAGCTAATCAATAATAAGAAACAGGATCACATTTCTATCTGGCTTCCTATCCAGCATAAAGCAATGGGCACTTTACTTGGTGCAGAACTCCTTGCCCAGGGCCTTCCAAACAAGACTGCACTAGGAGCTAACTTCTTGCTTGGCATTCTTTATTTTAGTGTGTTCTCTCTGTTCAATCTGATTTTTATGCAAGTGTATTAAGTTTAAAGTTTAAAAATCCATCTATAAACAATAGCAAACAAATAAAATGCCCAGAGTTCCAGAGTGTTTGTTTTTCAATCAATACCTGGGTCTAGAACATCACTTAGAGAGGAGATCAATATCGATAGTTTCACTTCAGATTATACAAACAAGGAGAGCAGAAAAATAAAGCTAGAAGAGCCATTCTTAAAAACAGAATGTAAATTTTGGAATGGTAATGGCAAAAATTAGTTAAATAGTACAAAATATTGAAATATAAAAGTTCAAAATAAAAGTAACCCATAATCACACTTAATAAAGACAACTATTATCAGTGCATTTTAAATATTTTCTTCATAAATACAAATTACCAACAAAAAATACCACCATCTAATAGATTTAGTGTATCTGGCTGTATGATGAGGTCTTTGATCCACTTGGACTTGAGTGTTGTGCAGGGTGATAAATATGGATGAATTTGCATTTTCTACAGGTAGACATTCAGTTACACTAACGCCGTTTGTTGAAGATATTTTCTTTTTTCAATTGTATGGTGTGGCTCCTTTGTTAAAAATCAAGTGTCTGAATCAGGTATACTGATTCCTCAAGATCCAGTTATACCACTCCTAGGCATATATCCAAAAGACATTCAAGTACACAACAAGGACATTTGCTCAACCATGTTTATAGCAGCTTTATTTGTAATAGCCAGAACCTGGGAACAACCCAGATGTCCATCAACGGAGAAATGGATACAGAAATTGTGGCATTTTTACACAATTGAATACCACTCAGCAATTAAAAACAAGGAAATCATGAATTTTGCAGGCAAATGGTGGAATCTAGAAAAAACAAAAAAAACAAACAAAAACAAAAAACAAAAACAAAAAAACATCCTGAATGAGATATCCCAGGAGCAGAAAGACACACACGGGTATATACTTACTTATAAGTGGGGACTAGACCTATAAGATAGGATAAACATACCAAAATCTGTACACCTAAAGAAGATAAACAAGAAAGAGGAACAGGGGTAAGATGATCAATACTCACCTAGAAAGACAAAGGGGGTAGAGATTGGGAGTAGGAGAAAACAAGTAACAGGACAGGAGCCTACCACAGAGAGCACCTGAAAGACACTACCTAACAGTGTATCAAAGCAGATGCTGAGACTCATAACCAAACTGTTGGTAGAGTGCAGGAAATCACATGAACGAATGCGGAGTTATTATGTCCTGGAGAGGACAGGAGCCCCACAAAGTCCAAATATTGCAGGGCACAGGGGTCTTTTATGAGACTGTTATTCCAACAAAGGACCACGCATGGATATAACCTATAACCCCTATTCAGACATAGCCATGGTAGCTCAGTATCCAAGTGGGTTCCTTAGTAAGAGGGACAAGAATTAATTCTGATATGAACTCAATTACTGGCTCAGTGAGCTTCCCCTCCCCACCAAGGGAGGAGTGGCCTTACTAAGTCACAGTTAAGGAAATTGTAGCCAGTCCTGAAAATACCTAATAAACTAGGGTCAGATGGAAGGAGAGAAGGACATCCTTTATCAGTGGACTCCAAAGGAGCAGGGAGGATATGAAGGAGGGAGGGAAAGATTGGGAGGGAAAGAAGGAGGGGGCAATAGCTGAGGTACAAGTGAGTGACCTGTGATTAAAATTTTTAAAAAGTGTCTGTAGGAGTATGTGCACTTCCTGAACAGCTTAGAGCTTAGAACTCAGGTTCTAAGATCAATGATTCATAAAGGGTACCTTTTGAAACTGAAAAGCTTCTATAAGGCAATAGAAACCTCCACTAGAAGATAGTCTACTGTTTGGGAAGGGATGTTCACTGATCAAACAGCCAACAAAAGGCAAATATCCAAAATATGAGAGCTGATAGACTAGGATCAGAAGGAAGAAAAGGAAGACCTCCCCTATCAGTGGACTTGGGGAGGGGTATGTGTGGAGAAGGAGGAGGGAAAGTGGGTTTGGGAGGGGAGGAGGGAGGGGTTTATGGGGGGATACAAAGTGAATAAAGTGTAATTAATAAAAAATAAAAAAGAACTCAATAAATTGAACAACAAACCAATTAATACAGTTAAAAATTGTGACAGAACTAAACAGAGAATTCTCAACAGAGATATCTAAAATGGGTGAGAAGCACTAAAAGAAATGCTCAATATCCTTAGACATCAGGAAATCAAAATGACTCTGAGATTTCATTGTACACCTGTCAGAATGGCTAAGATCAAAACTCCAATGTAAGCACATACTGATGTGGATGGGGACCAAGGAGAACATTCCTCCATTGCTGGTGCAAGTGTAAACTTGTACAATCACTTTGGAAATCAATCAGGCAGTATCTCAGAAAACTGGGAATAGCTCTTCCTCCACTATACCAATGGTTAGAATCAACTTGGAACTTTTAAATAAAAAAAATTGAAAATATATCTTCATAAATGTTAGAAAAATGTTCATGTTCTATACAATATGATAGATATGCAATTGTCACAATTAAGACAGATGCTTAAGAAATATGAATATTTTGGTAATATTCATATTATGAGATTTGCTCTTATTACCAATTTGTTCTTCTATTACATTTCCTTTTACTTAGCATGTAGCCCTGATTCCTAATACAGTCAAAAAACTTCTTTTTGTTCTTTCTTTCAGTCTTTCTTTCTGTGTGTTTTATATCTAAAGCATTGACACTGATACAATTTGTTGACATTGTACGTGAAATATTGCATTCCTCACTCAGGATTGTAATTGTGCACTAATATATTTTTGCAGAAGATTATTATTTTCTTTTTATGCGCTTGCTCAGGTTTCTCTTGATGAAGTTAGAGGACTATTATTAACATACCCCTTATTGTATTCTAGAAAACTTTATATATAATTTTATTCAAGTCTTTTAAATGTTTTTAGCATTCATAGGGCAGCACTTGAGTCTTAAAGGAAGTCAAGGAAACTCGGGTGTATGAACTCACTGAGCAACTTCATGTACCCTGGTGATTTTTCTCTAAGTTCCCTGGCTTTGCTGTAAATCAGACAGGGTTGATATACCCTGCTCATGCTCTGTGGCTAGCTTTTAGCCTCCCCCTGGTGGAGTGGCTATGGTCGCAGCAGCATGTCCTGTTGAGGTCCACCTGGTTTACGTCTGGACAGTGCCTCCAGCGTGTAATGTACATTTCCCATGATTGCTACCCTTCCTAGACATCATCACCATATATATATATATATATATATATATATATCATCATCATCACTTTTACACTTTTACTCTTTTACTCTGTTATGTATTTTCTAGTACCACTTTTGGTCTTGCTACAACCGGTTCTCTGTTGGAAAGAGCATGCTTGAGAAAGAAGAATAAAACTCACTTATCAACAACAAAAAAAGTGAGAAACCCAAAGATCATTCATATTTCATTCCCAGAGCGGCGGGGTGGGGGGTTAAAGTATAGAAAATCTGTTTCTGGATCTATAACCTTTCTGGACTCTGTGACTAAAGAGACCATGAGAAGAAACTAAAGGGCTGAAGGATATTTTCTGCTGCTGAGATGGAGGGGATAGAGCACTCCTGAAAGGGAAGGTGTGGTGGCAGAAGCTTCCAGCAGAGGGAGAGTAAGCCTGCCTTCACATCTGAATAGATCAAGAAGCAGATAGCTCAGACTGAAACCAAGACTAAGCTATGAACTATAAATAAATCTTAACATTCTGCCAACTAGGCCTGACATCTGAAAGGATCCACATCCACCCCCAAAATCTGTTTCATACATGATGAAAACATGGGCAGGCATTTCCTATTTAAATTGTAAGAGTTGGTGAACAGGATTAGTTTAACACTACATATAATATCTCAAGTACCAATGGACACTGGAGGAAATAATTCACTTCGGGTTTCGAGTGTGAGCACATGGCTATTGCTGGTTTAAGACTTGGAAAAATATTGCAAGTGCACATGTGTCAATGGGAGAATGTTAACTGGGAAATAAGAAAGAGACTGGGACCAGAACACAGGAAATACTCAAACTTAATCCATGAGTGTGGTGAGGTGCAGTAATGCAAGGAGGAGAAGAAAACATGGAGATTGATGGAAAGTTTCCAAAATGATTGAAGTTGAATTTCTGTCTTTGTCTAGTATTGGGAAGGGGATAATATAATGTTCATTGTTGTAATATCTTTCAACTTCTATTTTTTTAATTTTAAGTTTATAATTCAGATTTTTTTAAACGTGTTGTAAATATTAAATCACAATCACCAAATAATGCTAAAATCTTCAAATACGCAGTAGGAACTTTTGGGCATATTCCCTTCCATACAACTTAAATGAAATAAATTCATATAAAAATATGAAATGAAATAAATTCATATCACATTTCTAATATTCTATCAGTCTTTTACTGATTTAATGATATATTATCTAAAAAATTTAAACATATTTTTATATGTGCACCACATTTTTCATGCGTTTATATAAAAGAATCGGTGTCTCTTGAACATTATATTTTCGATGGTGTCTTGTCTATCCTCTGAGAAAATCCTTGGTATGTCGTTTACAGTTAAAAAAATCAATCAGTGAGCCTAAAATTCCAGTGGAGGTGGATGTTTGAAATTACAATAACTTTTGTTTCCACTGCTATAGTAGGTTCATTATATCTTTCTTTTTTAAATTAGTTTGTGAAATAGTTCCATGATGTGTGAATTTCAAACCCATCCAAAGGTTCCGTATTGTAATTTAAACCACAATACCTTTGCATTGAAAGATTTTCTGTTTTGTTTTGTATTTTCTTTTTGGGGGGAAGGTGCAGTTAAGGCATAACATAAACATTCATGGAAAAGGAAGACGATGCACTGAAGTGTGATTTGTAAAAACATAACTGTATGCTGAGGACACCAGTGTCTTATCTTACAGTGGTCTGTAAATTCGCTGCAGTTGGAAGGACCAATAAGGAGGTATGGTGTCATCTTGATATTATCCTTCTGTTATGATGACTGACGCTTCTGAAGCAATGATATTTTGCTCCTTAGGTACACATTAATTGAAGCTGGAAAAACAAATTTGATCAGAGAAAGCATCCTTAAAGTTCCTGTGAGAGAACAAATAGAAACTGAGAAATATTTCGATGCATCTGCCCATGCTTTATGATTATTGAAGTGAGGATATTTCTTTGTTAAATTAATGAGGTTGCAGCTTCCCAGTTAATTCTAGAGTTCCACTCAATAAAAGCACAGAACACACTGAAGAGATTGCAAGAAGGGGATTTATTTCTTTGAGAAGCTAGGCTTTCCATTTCATTGAGAAAGGATGAAGAACATATGTTAGAATAATTGAAAAGCAGAGTGCAGAGGAATGTTTGTTTGCAAATATTTTTTCATTATTGCATGTATCATTGTTTACCTATCAAACAACCAAATAGACATTTGAAAAATTGTTCTCTTTCATTATACACTTCAGAATTTAAAAGTAACAACTTCACATTCATATACACACCTATATGTTTCTTTCTTTGAAAGAAATAGTTTGCCAATACATAGTAAAGGTTTGGAATTTGCCCTAAACAGAACTGGGAAGTTGTCTGAAAAGACAAATTTCTGTTTCAGTACAGGTTATTCGGTTCAGTAGGGTGCTCCTTCTTCTTGGTGCCTATTGACTCTTGTCTACACCGTTCCTAGACTGTTCTCAAGCATATATCAGATACATTCCACTGATTTTAAGGCAGACCATGTACTGGAAGTGGCTGGTTTCATATTCAGCACTTTGACTTTTCTTTTCTTTTTTTTTCACTCATAGATTTTTCTTTTATCCTTCTCTTTCTGGTTATAATGCAAGGATAAAATAACAATACCATTGTTAATTGTATCCTTACTTTTGTAATTTTTCATTTTAATCTGGACAGTTACATGGATTCTTTTGGTTTTGTTTTATTTATTTATTTTTAACTCAGAGTTTTACTCTGTAATCCTGGCTGGTCTGGAGTTCACTATATAGACTGGAGGGGATAGGGGTGGTGTTAAAATCAAAATGGCTTGTCTGCTTCTGCCTCCCGAGTGCTAAGATTTAAAGTAATCACCATCATACCATGCTGTTAAAAGTTCTGATGGGAAATAAGTGCAAATTGTCCCTTACATTGATAACAAATTAAAACAAAAGAAAACAACAACAAAAAAAACCTGCCGGTTGTTTCTTCTTCCTCTCTGTAGATCACATCTGAGACATTAAACCTTGACCACAATCTGAAATCTCTATATGTTTAATAGTCAACATCCTGAAGACCAGGCTCATATGAAGGTTCAACAATGAAACCAACCTTGGGTTTTGCTGTATATCCATACACTGGTTCCAGTTTACCTTCCATGTCACTTTATAGTTCATTGCTGTTGGAAACAACAGAGCATATGTAATACATAATGATGTGTAACAAATCTGCCATTGCCCATAAATGCTCTCTTTACTTTACATAACAGACTCTACATAAATCACTGAAAAGAAGTAAACAGGACACCACCATCTCTCACATTTACAATGAATACGATAGTCTTCAATTTTACTTTTCTATGAATTTTCACAGCACTCTTTTTCACTAATGTATAGGCTGTATATAACATTAAATAAAATACTTTAGCATGTAGTGTTTTTATATGAACTTTGTGATTTAAAACAACTATATGCCTCAGGATTAGGGCTTAAAGGAAGACCACAAATCAAAGATTCTTCTCTTCCCATCTGCAAATACTTCAAGGCTAGAAGAAAACATTGCCACAAAGAAAATTGATGTCTTTACTTTTTTCCCCAAATCTTGAACGTAGGTATATCTAAGCAGCAATAGTGGCAGAAAACAGAGACCAAAGGTTCTGCGTGAGGACAGTAAGAGACTGAACCATGTCTTGCAGAATGAGTTGAAGTACACAAGTTTGACAAGGATGAGTAAGGTCTTTATAGTCAGAAAGGGCTGCATGGAAGCAAAGAAGTGTGAAACAGAACCACCCCTTTAAGAACTTTAAGTTAATTTGTTTGGGCTCAAGGATAAACTGCCAGCACGAAGGAGCTCATAAATCAAGTGGGAAATGTAGGAAATGAATACATCACTAAGTATTTATGCTCCGTGTTTTTCTGCAATTATAATATAAGGCCTCTCAGTTAGTGTACATAGGCCATATTTGCAAGATCATATTGATTTAGAAGATTCTGCATATTAGCCCATATCCTTGAACCATTTTTAAAAGGTATAACTATTTTTAAAAGTGTAACTACTCTTAAAAGTTGTCTTCTTAAAGACAATATGATCATTTAATGTCCCTTCACTATGTTCAAATTTAAAATAAAATTGTTAATATATCTCATATTTTATGGTTCTGTTTAGTAAATTGCCTATATAGAAAGACTTGGTAACTCTTAAGGGGAATCTTTATATAATATTTTATATTTACATAATATTTCATATTTTATATAAAATATAAAATATTTTAGATATTTTAATTTTCAACTATCAGTATGAATCTTAGGTCTGCATTTTCCTTATTTCCATTAAAATTCTGTCTCAATTTCAATAGGTATAAAAATATTTCTCAAACTAAAATTCACCAAAAGAAAATGGGGAATCTTTATCTAAATTCAAACATGCAGATTAGAGTTAATCAAAATAAAACCACATTCAACATTTTTTGAAGTAATATGTCCCATTTGAGATAAGCCTTAAATATGCAAGTTCAGCTAGCCATTCGCAGTTCTGGTGACCTGACCAAAAGTACATAGGCATAATATTCAGGAAGTAGGCATAAAGCCAGTTAAAGCAGTAGAAGTGAAAGAATGCAGGCCTGTTTTAATATGCACTTTGCTAAAGTAATGAATACTTTAAACCATCATCATAAACTGACAGGGAAAGCAAACCTTAATAGAGTACTAGTAATGAAGGAACGCTGAGACCACACCCTTCTTCATGAAAGCTTTGATGAAGACCATAGGAGCATTTGCTAAGTTACTAAGAACTGGTGTCTGAACCACCCAGGAATCCCTGGGATGAATCCTTCTTGATCATGGTGCATCATATTTTTGATATGTTCTTGGACTCAGTTTGTGAGTATTTTGTTGAGTCTTTTTGCATCAATGTTCATAAGGGAAATTGCTGTGAATTTCTCTTTTTGGGGTCTTTGTGTGGTTTAGGTAACAGGGTGACCATGGACTCATAAAATGAGTCTAGTTAATGTTCCTTCTGTTTCTGTTTTGAGAAATAGTTTGATGATATTGGTGTTAGCTCTTCTTTGAAATTCTGCCAGAATCCTGTGCTAAACCCTTGGCTTTTTTCTTTTTTTTTCTTTTTTTTTTTTTTGATGGTGGACTTTTAATGACTGCTTCTATTTTCTTAAAGGTTATAGGATTACTTGTTTACCTGATCTTGATTTAACTTTGGTAAGTAGAATCTGTCAAGAAAATGTCTTTTCATTTAGAGTATCCAATTTCATAGAGGTCAGGCTTTTAGTAAGGTATAATGAGTCTTTGGATTCATCAGTGCCTGTTGTTATGCCTTATTTCATATATGATTTTGTTGATTTGGATGCTGTCTCTCTGCCTATTATTTAGTTTGGATAAGGGTTTGCCTTTCTTGCTGAATTTCTAAAAGAACCAGATCTTGGTTTTGTTGATTCTTTGTATTGTTTTCTTTGTTTCTAATTTATTAATTACAGCCCTGAGTTTGTTTCCTGTTATCTCTTCTTCTTGGTGATATTTTCTTCTTCTACTCTCCTTCCTCTTCCTTCTCCTTCTTGCTCTTCCTCGTGCCCGTCCCCTTCTTCTTCTTCTTCTTCTTCTTCTTCTTCTCTAAAGCAGACATTGAGAGAATGTTCAACCAATGTCCGGTCCAACCTGAGACCCATGGGAGAGAACCAACACCTCACACTGTTAATGATACTCTGCTATGCTTGCAGACATGAGTCTAGCATGGCTGTCCTCTGAGAGGTTCCACCCAGCAGTGGAGCTAAACAGATGCTGTAACTCATAGCCAAACATTGGGCAAAGTGTAGGGAGTATTGTGGAAAAGTTGGAGGGATGATAGGAAGACCTGGAGGTAACAGGAGCTCCACAATAAGACCAACACAGCCAAATACCAGGCCCAGATAGGCTTGTGGAGACTGAAACACCAAACAAGGACCATGAATAGAACACACCGAGCACACACATGTAGCAAATGGGCACTTCAAGGCTCAGTAAGTGTTCTAGTAAGGGGAGCAGGAGCTGACTCTGACATGGACTTTCCTGCTTGCTTTTAATTTATATATATATATATATTTTAGTTTATTCATTTTACATTCCGATCATAGCCCATCCCTTGTCTTCTTCTGGTCCCAACCTCATGCCTTCTTCTACCACCTCCAGTGCACCTCTGTAGTACTTAGAATGGGGACCTCAGACTATCAAGTCTCATCAGGACTGTGTAAGTGGATTTCCTCTGTGGCCTTGCAAAGCAACCTATGGGGGAAGTGCTCCAAGAACAGGCAACAGAATGCATGTCAGAGATAGCCCCTGCTCCCCTTGCTAGGAGACCCATATGGAGACTGAGCTGCCTACCGGCTGTATCTGAGCAGAGGGCCTATGAATCCATGCAGGGTTCTTGGTTTGTGCTTCAGTCTCTGAAGGCTCCTCCTGGCCCAGATTTGTTGACTCTGTTGGTTCCTTATGGTGCTCTGATCCCCTCCATGTCCTGCAGTCCTCCCACTCTTCCATCCTCCCTGGTAAGGTTGCCTTGCCAGGCCACAGGGTCAGAGTTCCTGCTCAGTTCTGATGACAGTGGGTGGCTGGGTAGCCCTTTTTTTGAGGAAAAGGAGATGGGGGATGGGGGAAGAAGGAGGCAAGGTAGCATGCTGAGGAGAGGAGGAAGGGGACTATGAATGGATGAAAATGAACAAAGAAAGAAGGAAGGAAGAAAAGAAAGAAAGGAGGAAGGAAGGAAAGAAGGAAAATTTAAAAAGAAAAAAAATTGGTGTCTATAAAACCATAGGAAAGGAATGCTCTTCTGAATTTCTGCCACCAAGGAAAGACACGAATACATTTTAAATGTTTATCTCTCAGGGCCACTGCACTAAATAACTTAAAACCTGTATCCAGAACCCATGAATTTTGTTTCCGGTCTGTCAAGACTCTCCCCAGCCATAGTTATTGTCTTCAGTAACATTATTAAATATTCACAAACCAATGTTTCAGCAAAAAATAAATACATAAATTTGTCAACTCTATCATTCTATAATTGCCAATAACATTGTAGCATAAAGTTTGTCTCCTGAGCAATGTATCACATTACTTTTGTTTTAAATTTCGATCATTTGTTAAACCTTCTATTCTAACAGTTTTAACAGAACAGCATATCCCAAACGCCTTCTCCAAAATATCTGAATGTGAGGCTTAGGCAAACCACAAAAGACCACAAAAAACTCAATAGCATTTCGAAGTTTCATGAAATGCAATATCCTAGCACAGCTTTTGCTCTCTCTTGAGGAAAGAAAGGAAACAAATTGCTCTTGGGGCACCTGAGCCATTGTGCCACTCAATTCTAATTGGTAATCTGTGTAAAAAATGTATGACTGCTTTAGTTATAAGCAGAAAAATAATAAAATAGGCAATCCTTAGAGAGGAGGGGGAAATTACAGACAATTTAAAGGAGAAAAGCACACAATAGACTACAATTTCCGTTCATTGTGAAAGACTGAATCATATTCTTTGATGGCTCTTCCTCATACTCTCCGCCATTCCTCTCACCTGCCATCTGCCCTGCAAAAAAGTCCATGCGCGTAAGCATAGGCTGCCAAATACCAAAGAAAATTAGATGCTGCACATTCCACAGAAAATGTCAGAGCACCTTGTTACCAATCACTTACTGTATTAGAGAAGACATATAATTTCATTTTTATACTTGGGAATGTCTATGCAATGAGGAGCATTGAGGTAATTTTTTATATGAAATGTGCAGAAATATGAAGAATCATATCATTTACAAGTTTTACATTTCAATCATTACTGCATTTAGTCAATAATTAGCACATGTAGTATTTCTTAGTCAGAAAAAGAGAATACTTCTGATATTGGTCCCATTGCCTTTCTGAGTGAGGACTGATGATGTTACCCAGGGTCCTTCTTCTTGCTTAGCATCTTAAGGGATACAGATTTTAGTATGTTTATCCTATATTACATGTCTAATATCTATTTATAAGTGAGCATATATCACATGTGTCTTTTTGCTTCTGGGATACCTCACTCAGGATGATCTTTTCTAGTTCCAAACATTTACATGCAAATTTCATGATTTCCTTGTTTTTAATTGCTGAGTAGTATTCCATTGTGCAAATATACCACAATTTCCGAAAAGAGAGAGAACAGGGAAAAGGACTGGAGCCTGCCACAGGGGAACTCTGAAAGACTTTACCCAGCAGAGCATGAAAGCAGATGCTAAAACTCATAGCCAAATTTTAGGCAGAGTGCAGGGAATCTTATGAAAGAAAGGGGGAGATGGAAAGAACTGGAGGGGCAGGAGCTCCACACGGAGAACAACAGAACCAAAAAATCTGGGCCCAGGGGTCTTTTCTGAGACTGACACTCCAAAAAAGGACCATGCATGGAGATAAACTAGAACCTCTGTGCAGATAAGTGTCCAAGTGGCTTCCCTAGTAAAGGGAATAGGAATGTCTCTGACATGAACTCAGTAGTGAGCTCTTTGATCACCTCCCCCTGAGAGGGGAGCAGCCTTTCCAGGCCAGAGAGGAAGACAATGTAGCCAGTCCTGATGAGACCTGATAGGCTGGGGTCAGAGGGAAGGGGAGGAGGACCTCCCCTATCAATAGTCTTGAAGAGGGATATGGGAGGAGACTAGGGAGGAAGGGTGGGTTTGGGAGGGGACAAGGGAGAGCACTACAGCTGGGATACAAAGTGAATAAACTAATTAATAAAAATAAATCATTTTTTTAAAAAAAGAATAATTATTTTAAGATATTATTTTTCTTTTTTGAGACTTAGTTTCATTTTGTAGTTTATGATGGACTTGACTCACTGTTTAGTTCATGCTAATCTGAGTGACCTAAACATTGTGCTACATTAACTTTCTATCACATAAGGCTCTGTTTTGCAAGTTTTTAATGCATATCTTTGGGAATGTTAAGTGAACACATTGTATTTGTCACTGAGCATGTGTTACATGTGTGTACAAGTCCTTGGGCCTCCTCTAGTGTGTGTCTAGGCCATATGTAGATGCCAGGTATATTCTTCTGTTATTCACAAAATTACTGATTAAATGGTGTATCAATGAACCTTGAATTGGCTGTCTAGGGTGATGGTACAAAGATTTCTCTCTGTTTCCTAAGTTAAGGTTTCATGACGCCCAGGAACATGGATGATGGGAACTGATCTCAGGTTCTCATGGTTGGGCAACTTGCAGTCTACCTTTGGAACTACCTCCCAGAAACAGAAAGTACTTTTTATATCAATAGTAATTTATCTTTTAAGTAAAGCACTTTTATTTAGAATTAGAAAGGTGATTTAAGTCACAAATGTAAATCTCAGTGCATGATACTCATAGTTCACAATGGCATGAAATTTAACTTCAGGGTTGAAACAAAGTTCTTAACAGTATATCCATTTCACTGTTGGTATTAAAACCCTCTTAATGGTAAATATTCAAAGCATGCAGTATGAGTCTTTGGATGTTAAACACGTTAAGGACCTGTTGACTTTACCATAACATACTTTCAGCCTTAAACCAGTTTAATTTTCTGATCAACGGTGTTTTATAACAGTTCCCCTCATAGTTGTCTATATACATTAAATGTAAGTAAGGTAATAAAATTGCTAAGTAAATAATATTATAGACAATATAAAACAGAAAAATGTTGGCCCTTGAAGGAAGATTATTATTAATTCTTTTTAAGGTTCTATAGATTTGAAGTAGTTTCACACTGAAATGTTTTTTAGCTCACATTTCTTTCATTTGTTTTCACCAACATTTAACTCTATTTTTTAAAATAAATTTATTTATTTGTATATCAATCACAGGTTAGTTTTTTTGCATCCCATGCGTATGTATTCCCCTCCCTCCCTCCCTCCCACCCACCCCAACCCTCCCTCATCTCCTCCCCGCCCCCTCCAAGTCCACCAACTGGGTAGGATCTCCTCCCCTTCTATCTGACTCCAGATCATCTTGTCTCCTCTGGGCTGGCTGCAATGTCCTCCCCTGGATCTAGCCAGGCTGTTACTCCCTGGCATGTATGGGGGAGGGTCGAAGAGTCAGCCATCAAGCTCAAGACGGAAACAGTCCCCATGATAACTCATTGGTGAACATTTAACTCTAAGTTGAGGTTATGAACAACTAAACCTAAATCTAATTTTACCTCAAATATATTTAAAATACAATTGTAACATTTACACTACTTGTATCTTAATCACTTTTTAAAGATGAATTTGAGACAGTCTCTGCCTACTATTTGTCCATATTCTTTTTTTTCTTTTTTTAATTTAATTTTTATACTCAACTCTAACCCTAACTGTAACCTTAACTCTCATCTAGATTGTAAACCCCTCCTAGTCTTTTCCCTTTCCCATCCTCCCTTCTTCTTCCCCCTCCCTATCCCCTAGTCCTCAGAAATAGACAGCCCTCCTCCCCTACCATCTGACTCCAGTCTATCAATTCTCATTATCACTGCTTTCATCTACCTCCTCTGTGGCCTGGCCAGGCCTCCCACTAGGGGGAAGTCATCACAGTACAAGTAATAGCTTTCCATGTAAAAGAGAGTCCCTGTTTCCCTTACTAGGGAACTCACATGAAGACTGTGCTGCCTCTGGGCTCCATCTGAGCAGAGGTTCTATGTCCTCTCCATGCATGGTCCTTGGTTGGTGCATCAGGGTTTGCAGGCCCCACTAGGCCCAGATTTGTTGGCTTTGTTCATTTCCCTGAGGAGTTCCTGTCCAACCCAGATCCTTCTATCCTTCTAATCTGCACTTTTCCATAGGACTCCCAGAGCTTTGTCCAAAGTTTGGTTTTGAGTCTTCACATCTGCTTTAATCCCCTGCTGGGTGGAGTCTTTCAGAGGATGAGTATCACAGGTTCCCATCCTGTTTCCTCTCTTCAATTGCTTCTGATACTTATACTATTTGCTCTTTTTAATGAGAATTAAACACCCTCCCTAGGATCTTCCTTGGTATTTAACTTCTTTAGGTCTGTGGATTGTCATATGGATTTCCAGTATGCATTTTTAAATGGCCAGGTGATTTAAATAAATATACTTCTTTTTTATTAGACCTATGAATGAGAAAATATGACAGCCATATTTACATATGTACATTTAGTTTATAAGTACTAATTTAAAATAATTTCTTCCTCCTTTGTTATAAGAAACTTGATTTTCAAGGATGTTGTGAGAGAATTTGATACAAATCGGAACAGTTTATTGACATATTGCTCTTGAGGCTACAAGAACAATGAATAATACATGAAGTTCAGACTCTGATTCACCCCTGTGCTGTACATGTGAGAGTCTTTCTAGAACATGTGTAGAGGGGCTTGAGATCTTATTTAGTATCCACAGAGCATGTTGCACAAAATTTGTTTTATCTTTGCTCTGTGTGTGTGTGTACGTGTGTGTGTGTGTGTGTGTGTGTGTGTGTATGTGACAATTGCTCTGTGTCACCCTGTTCATTTTAGTCCAGAAACACCAATATGTTTTCTGGTGAATATTGTGCCCCTGGTAAATGTGTGGTTTTGTCTTTTCAATCTATAATCCTTCCTTGGTTCAAGGTAGTAATTCAAGAGATTCTTGATGAATTTCACTGCACTAAAACTCTCTAACTCCTGCACTAAAACTCTAAAGTTCCTCTCAAGTGCATTCATTTCAAGTGCTAAAAGGGATCCTTGCAAACCCACACACTAGATGCTAAGATTTAACTTGAGTAACATTGTGACTCAGCGTAAAAACACAAACAAACAAACAAACAGACCCAAAATGAACGTGACAATCAGAAGTATGAGAAATCTTCTTTCTGCTCCAGAAGAGAGAGCAAGAGATAAGGAAGAGCTGAGGTTCCTGAGCCTGTAGTGACTAGAGAACCAGCAATGCTATAAAGACTACAACTCGAACAAAATGTTGACCTAAATGAAGGAGCCTTTTCTATATAGGCATCGATAGCCTGCTTTGAAGGAATAGGATTAAAATGTAAATCACTTCTGCCAATCCCATTGTCATCCATCAAAACATTTTTACGTTCTGATATTTCGTTACTGATTTGCTCACCTAGAATGCATATAGTTTAAGAATGAAGGGTCTTGTCAGGATTTGCATTTTACTTTTCGTCTGAACAAAATATAGTTTGTGAAATATACAAATTCTGAAGTTCTATTCAAAAAAATCTCCTTTTATAGCTACCCCCTCCTTTCTCTCCCTTTCTCTCTCTCACATGCACGCACACAAGCACGGAATACATTAGTTTTTTTATCATTTATCAAGTGTGTTATGAATTAATTATTTTATTTATATGAATTCTCTCAAATTAGAATAGTATCCAGCTATGACCTTATGTCAGTTTAACTTTTTATTTACTGAAATATTTTAACTAGTCAATTCATTTTCTTTTATAAATATAAAATCAATAAAATGTCTCCCTTTGTACCCTAATTTTTATAATTGTGGTTTCAAAGTTTATTTTTATTTATTTTGAAAAAGTTACACTCCAACCCTCAAAATTGACTACATTTATAGATATTAAACATTCTATATTATGGAGTCAAGCATATTCACAAGCTTTTTCAAATCTCATGACTTTATGTTTTCTAAAATAAAACTTAAAAATAAACAGTTTGTAAATATAATTCCAGAAGTGTGTGGCTTGCTATAGGACATGAGGTCTCTAGTAATAAAAATCAGATCATTTGATTACTAGCTTTTACTTATTATAGGTTATAACAAAATAATCATAATTTGCAAAATATCACACCTTTAAGATCTTTCTTGATCCATATATTACATGTTAAACTCCACTGATTTGTTTTTGTTTACATTATTTCATATTAGTTTTTGTGCATATGTAACTCTGTTTCTTACTTGGTGAGCAATTTTTCAGTAAATACATAATTTAATGGTGCTGTGGATATAAATCCTGATCACTCTTTGCAATCAGCTTCCTGGAGTGAAGTGTAGAGTGTTTACTATGTGTTGGGGGAGGGATGGTACTAATATAAATTTGAAGACACAGAAGCCGGGATGAAGACAACCATCGGAAGCCAATAATCATCTGCAGTGCATAGTTGGTGTTTTGTGAGTCTCAGCTTACACATTTAAGCATGGAGTCACTAAAGACATGCTAGAAGCACGAGTTCAGGTGTAGACAGGGCTGTGATAACTGTGGGCTCTCAGCTTCACTGCTTTAAAGGAGCTTCCAGGCATGCAATGTGCACCTAGCTCACTGAGGCTGCGAGAGAGTCCTGAGTGATGTGCTGAATCTTCAGAACGCTGATGATGCCTGTGAGACACCTTGCCTCAAGTCTGCCTCTAAGTTTTCTTTAGAACGCAGCCAGCGATTTCAGTTTCATTTCTTAGTTTTCACTCATATTGTGTCTACTTTCTGAGAAACTCCTTTCTACATGCTCCATGCTTATTTACATAGAGTACAGGATGAGAGTTAATGCAATGTGAGTGAGGTAGGCAAGAGCAAGTTTGGAAAGAATATTTTGCAACCATTGGAATACTGCGATGGGTACATTTAAAATGTCCTTACATTTTACATTCTATTCACCTAAAAACACCTACATGTAATATGGTGACTGTGTAACAATAGGGGCCAGGACTCTTTTCTTTCAATTTTATTTTCTCACTTTTCTGTTTTGCTTGCAATTTTCTAAATGCAAAGAAAATATTTTTTTAGGAAACTATATATAACATTTTATTGTGTGAAAAATTGACAGGTACATTAAAGTTCCATTGTGTGCAAATCGCCTCAAGTGTGGGAATGGGAGAGCTGAATTAACAGGAGGGAAGGAGGGGAGGGTTAGCCTGCCAGAAAACAGGGCTTTCTGAAGTCCCAGTGATCTGAGCTTATTAGGAGAGTGCACAGTGTAAAAAAACAGCGAGAGTGGCCCTTAATGGGTTCAATTTTATGCCTGGGGCTACTAAATACTCCCCTAGCAGTCAACTCCCAACACTTCAGCAGAGAGGCTACCTGGAGGGAATCAGGCTGCCTGGCAAAGCAGACCTCATCAGCAGGAAGGAAGCTCTGTCCCATATGCCTCAGAATGTTAAGCAGCCAATTAAATCCTTCCCCACTGAACCCAGGAAGGAGGCTGAATCCAGTCTAACCTGCTGCACTTTCTTTATATTACAGTTTATTCACTTTGCATCTTAGCTGTAGCCCCACCCGCATCCCCTCCCAATTCCTCCCTCCTACCTCCCATGCCCTTTCCCAGTCCACTGATAGTGGAGGACCTCCTCTCCTTCCATCTGAACCTAGCCCATCAGGTCTCATCAGGACTGTCTTTCATAGTCTTCCTCCGTGGCCTAGTAAGGCTGCTCCCTCCTCATGAGGAGGTGATCAAAGAGCCAGCCACTGAGTTCATGTCAGAGACAGCACCTGTTCCCCTTAGGAGGGAGGCCTTTTGGAAACTGAGCTGCCACCAGGCTACCTCTGTGCAAGGGGTCTAGGTTATTTCAATGACTGGTCCTTGGTTGGAGTATCAGTTCTGATCACCATCTGAGACTGAACTGTGAGCCCAACAACACCAGAGACTGGGATTTCCAGTCTAGAAAAAAACCCCATGGTGAAGGAAGCAATCAGGACCGACCAGGCAGAAAGGTGGGCCCCAAGGCACCAGAGACTGTAGACCAAGTGCACTTTCTAAAGGAGAGTGCTCCCGTGCAGGCATTGGCTGAAGCAAGCCACACCTATGATCACTAATGCATTTAGTTCCTGATTCATAGAAGTCAAGGAACATGAAAGAACAAGAAACTGGGATTTATTAAAAAAAAAGTCATGTTCAACTTGTCCAAGTTATTTTTTCATATATGTCAGTCAGGCTCTTTACTGTAAAACAAATATTTACTCAACACCTGATATATGGCAGGTGGTGATGTGGGCTGGTGGAAGGCAAACTTGTAAAAATACCAAATTCATGCTCTTTAGAAACTTAACATTCAGTAGAAAAATTGCTTTGTGAACCAAGAACTGCAGTTAAGGGCAATCACGAGAAATTGATAGTTATACTGCAGCTTGCAAGGGCAGCAACTCAGAGGCAATATTAAACCATCTAGAAATTGGATTTTTCCCTCTAGCAACTGTGATTTACAAATAAAAACAGTAGATTTCCAGGATGGCTCAGTGGACAAAAGAGCTTGCTGTCAACTCTGATCTGGTCCCCAGAACCCACACAAGAGAAAAAAAAAAAGGAGAAAAAGAAACCAAATATGCATGCATGCCTCAGATATACATGGGTGCCAACCATCCAAACACAAAGTAAACAAAAATAAAACGTACAAGATAATTAAAGTAAAATAAAAAGTATATTAGACATGACATCCCGAATTTGATTTTCAGTTATCCTTCATCTGCTATTCTTTTTTTCTGATGATCACATATTTCTCACAGGATCTCTTATTCCCTCAGACTTTAATCATAACTTGATTCTGTCATTGCAAAAAGCAAAGCAATTGCCTCAAAGAAAAGAAAATCAGAGCAGCCTTACCAGGCCACAGAGGAAGACAATGCAACCAGTTCTGATGAGACCTGACCGGCGATGGTCAGAGGGAATGGGAGGAGGACCTCCCCTGCCAGTGGACATGGGGAGGGGCATGGAAGGAGAAGAAGGAGGAAAAGTGGGATTGGAAAGGGATGAAGGAGGGGGCTACAGCCGTGAAACAAAGTGAATAAACTGTAATTTATAAAATAAATAAATTAATTAAAAAAAGAAAAGAGGAGGTGGCATATTTTGGAGCCAAAAATGAATGAATATAGATATTTGGGTTACCTCAAATACTCTAATGTGGTAACTATTTAATGAGGTTTTGGTAATAACAGAATGAAGGAAACCATAAACCAAGACATTTCAACTACATTTTTAAAAAGCAAAACAACAACAAAAGCATCAGGTAGATGTGATCTAGGGAATGAGAAAAATCTCTCTTACAGATGCTGTCTGATGACATTCTTAAACTTTAGGTTAGTGGAAATGAGGAGAATGCACATCCCCGAAGGACTGCCTTACTAGTCAAAGGATGCTCCCTTATGCACAGAGCTGGACAATAAATGGCTATTAAGTGACTAAGGATATCCCCAGATCATTTTGGCTTCTAAAGTTTAACATTCCAAATCTTAATAGAGTCAGCCCTTTACAGTGTTCAACATCGGTGCATCTTTTTTTTTTTCAGATCACAACTTTAAGATGATATAAATTGTTTCAGTAGGTAATTTTAAAATGTTATGCTGCCAGGCACTTCCTGGGAGGACTTAAGTTAATAATGGAACACATACCGATTTCCAACTCTGAAAGTTTGTCAACTCTGAAAAATATCAGCTTTCTATCGCATTGAAGATTTTCAGTTAAGCCTAAGAATGACCCTCACCTATTCCTACTACCTACTTCTGCTTTTAAATAGAATCAGAATGCATGCATCTTTGCTCTCTACCTAAGGAGATCCCAGCTAAAGAGGAAGAATATGGGACAACGGATTTCTAAAGGTAAGGTCCAGGGCCCCACACACAGTACATAATCTGGATTCCTTGGCTTTGTCTTCATGTAGAACCAACTGAGTACAAAAATGTTCTTTCTAAAAACCAACAGTGATAGCGAGATTTTTATAGAAGTACTCCTGTAACCTTTTTATGTCTTGAGGCTTAACCTCTTGGTTTCCAAGGACTTTGAGAACATTTTCTTCAACTGCTTCACTCCCCTGCACCCCACTTCACACCCTATGCTCAAGGCATTCTGATCCTGATTCCCTAGGTCCTTAATTCCGTTACTTCTGATACCCAGCCCTGCTCTGCACAGTCCAGGAGAGGAAATTGTAGCAGAGAGCCACTTGTGGTGCTCTTGTTTAAAAATTCTACTTTTTGGGGGTGTGTGTGTTAGCCTCTACCTCCTTCTACGACCCCCCCCCAACCTTAAACAGGAGAGAGGAAAGTTTAGTGGGAAGAGGAGGCCCAGACCTCCTTTATTTTTTCTGGCTATTTAGGGTCAAGGGGTTCCTTTAGGGCTCTACACCAATCTCTGTATACACCAATCTCAGTCTTCTCCATGCTGCTGTGTCCTGAAGAGTTCCTGTCTGCTCCAAACCACCACAGAGATCTGTCTCTGATCTCTGGTATCTCCAAACTGCTACAAACCACAGGCTAACACCAAATGCTACACTGAATGCCACATCTTCTCTTTCTTGCTCTCATATTTGTACTCTCAGAGTCCTAGACCACGCCCCTTTCTATGCTACACATGAAAGGCCATTGCCATCTGGCAAAGATCATGGTCCACATAAGACACTTAAAGGTGTGGACAAATGATAGCCCAACTAAAATTCCACACTTGGGATTAAAACAAAAACATGTTTACATAACATGCAAAGAAACCAAAACTTCTTTTGCAAAAAAAAATGTCTTTGTATGCTGCTTCATCTGAAAGTCTCTTTGACTCTTCTCTCATGTGTGAATCATTATGAATGCCCCATTCATACCCCACTATGTTCTAAGCATTCCAAGGCCTAATCACATTATGCAGGAATCATCGATTTCCTGTCATACCTTCTTGTAGGAAATTTGTATCTTAGTGCCTACAAGGAAGTAGGCTTAAAAGAGTCATTATGTAAATGTTCAATGACTTAACTAATAACTCAGGATATTAGAGTTAGGTTTCCACTAAGATATCATGAATCATCCAATATACTCTTTTGGCAGAATAGAAAGAATATTTGAGATTTGTTTTTACATGTATGTGTATGTGTTAATGGTAAGGTATATGAAATGAATGAATGCAGTTGCCTGAAGAAGCCAGAAGTTTAGGACTCTGCTGGATTTATTATGAGAGCTGTCATGAGCTGCCTGATGTAGAAGCTGGGGATCTGGAAAAGCAGTGTCGTTTCTAGTCACTAACCTGTCTCACCAGCCCCAGAAATTGAAGCCTTAGAATTTAACTGATTATCCAAAAGTTATCTGATGACGTTTACAGCAAATCGCAATTCTTTTTAGTTTTTTTTTCTGTTATTCCTTTGTAACTTCCCCCAATATATATCTTTTCAATGTTAGATTTTCTTCCTTTATGACATGTTCCTGCATTTCTCCTTGGGTTATTTGTATTTTTGTATGTGTGGCATTACTGGTAAAAATTGCACTGGAAGAGATTTCTCTTCTCTGATCTCTGAAGAACATTTTAACTCCTTTTCAGGTAATATAGATTGTGTACTCCCCTCTTATATGTCTTCATGGGAGGAACTACCAATGTTTACTTGAAGAGAACAACAGAGTTTCCTTGTATTGTATTGGGAGTGGATATCATATTACTATGACACATTCCTGGCCATATATATCAATCATACTGCATATTAAGTGATGCTTTTTCGTGCTAAATTTAAAATCTATATAAAGAGACAGTTACCTTACCAAAGAATTTCAAATCTGCTATGATATTTTTGTGTTTCTTGGGATACTAGGAGGAATAAATTACAAGACAGAATGAGAGATTTACCAGTAGAGTCTTTTGGAGAAAGATAGGAAGCTGGAAGGACTAAAGGAGTAGTTGACTCACATAAGAACTGATCTTTGCAAAGAGGAGAGGGACAAACATCATTTTGGAGGGCTTCTGAGACTTCATGGGACTCAGATGGCAGACTTCAGGAGTAAATTGCTGGAAAGGCTGGGTCATCACTGTGGTGCTCAGTGGTTGCTGGGAAGCAGCAGGAAGCAAAAGTGACTGAAGCTTGATGAAAGGCTGGATTGTAGAACATAAGCGCTCCAGAAATTTTACCCTTATAATTGGGACATGGAGGCAAATATGCACGGCTACTATATGTTACATGAAAACGTTTGTCTTTATATAACTATGATTAACTTCTTTCTGGGGAGGGAGAAAGAAGTGCGTTTTTCTTTTTAATTTATTATTTATTACAATTTACACACTTTGTATTATGACTGTAGTCCCCTCCCTCTTCCTGGCCCCACCTTCTTTTCCTCTAGCAATGATTAACTTCTTCAAACTACACTTAATATATATATATATATATAATTTTTATTAATTATAATTTATTCACTTTGTATGCCCCTGTAGCTTCCTCCTACCCTCTCAGCCCCATACTCCCTCCCCCTTCTCCACCCATGCCCCTCCCCCAGTCCACTGATAAGGGAGGTCTTCCTCTCCTTTCTGATCCTAGTATATCAGGTCTCATCAGGAGTGGCTGCATTGTCTTCCTCTGTGGCCTGTAAGGCTACTCCCCCCTCAGGTGGACATGATCAAAGAGCAGGCCAATCAGTTCATGTCAGAGACAGTCCCTGTTCCCATTACTACGGAACCCACTTGGACACTGGACTGTCATGGGCTACACCCAAGCAGGGATTCTAGGTTATCTCCATGAATGGTCTTTGGATGGAATATCAGTCTCAGATTCTTTGGTTCTGTTGCTCTCCTTGTGAAGCTCCTGTCCTCTCCCAGTCTCTACAGATTCAATACAATTCTGATCAAATTACTAATACAATTATTTTTTTTACATTTTTATTTTATATTAATCACAGGTTACATAACCTTTGTATCCCAGCCGTAGCACCCTCCTGCATTCCTTCCCTATCCCTCCCATCCCTCCTTCATCTCTTCCCTACCCCTTTCCAAGGCTGCTGATAGGGGAGGTTCTCCTCCCCTTCCTTCTAACTCTAGCTTATCAGGTCTCTTCAGGACTAATGCAATTCTTTACAGACCTGGAAAGAAAAATTCTCAACTTCGTATGGAATAACAAGAAACACAGAATTTTTAAAACAATCATCTACAATAAATGATGATCTGGATATATCTCCATCTTTGATCTCATCTCTGTACTATGGAGCAACAATACTAAAAACTGTATGGTACTGGCATAGAAACTGACTGGTGGATCAATGGAATAGAATAGAAGACCGTGAAATAAACCCACACACTTATGGTCACCTGATTTTTGACAAAGATGCCAAAACTATACAATGGAAAAAGACAGCATTTTCAACAAATGGTACTGGTCTAACTGGATGTCTACATATAGAAAAATATACTTAATATTTATATATTGAAGTTAGACTTCTTAAAACTTTTAAAGGAACGAAAATTGGTCCAAAAATTCAAATGGAAATTAAAAGGAGAACATCTTATGCTTGCATTTTCAAATAAAACCCAACCAATACTAGACTCTGAATGTGAAACCAAACATTAAAATAAATAATATCAATCCTCTATTTTGATAATTATGCATGCATATTTAATAAACAACATCTCTCTCTTGGTATCATTTTATAACTGCTTACATGATGAAACACTAAGAAACAAATAAGACTATGGAACTAATCTAAAGCTTGATTGAAAGTTATCTTTATAGATCAAGACATTTAAAACAGACATACTGGTTTAAATTATGAGTTTAAGACTACATGTATCTACACATTTAAAAATGTGGCCCATGTTAATCAAGCTTCTTGCTCTACTCAAAAAAACTTTTTTTTTTGTCCCACAAACAAGAATAAACCCCATTGGGAGTAATTTTGTGCTAATAAGTCTATATGTGCAGGCTGCATGGATTTCAAAATTGTATGTGACTTCTAAAAGTTTCTGATAGAATTATGTGAACTTTAGGCCTTATTTTACCTCTAAGTCTCAAGTTACTTATAGTGTATTAGTTACTTACTGCTATGACAAAATGCCTGATGGAAGTGATTTAAGAAGGAAAAAATGATATATACTAATTTTTTGAACAGGTATAGTCCTTCAAAATATAAAAGGCATGGTGGCCAGAGTATGAAGACCATGAGGCATCTGGTCACATTGCATCCAAAGGGGGGGGGGAGCAGAGAGATGCTTTCTCTGTTTTATGCAGTTGAGGACTTCATCCCACAGGATGCTCCTGCGTAAACTCGCCGTAGGATTTTCTTTCACAGTTAATGCTTGCTACAAGCAACCAATGAATGCAATTCCATGTTTGCCGTCTTGGTGATTCCAGTACCAGTGGAGCTGACTATTGTGATAGAGCATCATGCATGGATGCTGCTACTAATACAGCACTTCATAATCAGACCTCAGAGAGGTGATATCTATCAGTCACTGTATGTGATCACATGTCAAGTAGGCGGTGGAAGTGATGCATGTATGCTTTATAAGGATAGAGAGGTGTAGGGTCGTGGATATTTGTTAATCATTTGCTCCTGCTCTGAAGACTTCTGTCCTTATCACCCATTTTGTTCATTCTTTTTTTAGATAGCCATCATTGCAATTTACTACTAAAATACTCTTTTAAAGTAATAATTCTACATTGCCAGATAAGCACATTCTGCTATTGTTCTGTTTTATTATGTTCGATTGAATTCAATAAGGTAGTCTTACTACTTCTAATATTTTCACCAGAAAGTTATTAAGTTCTGTGACTTATTTCAAGAATTTCATTAGAAGTTAGAGTATAAGACTAATTCCTTTTATCTTAAATGAAAATGTACTGATTTCAATACTATGAACTCAGCATTTGCATGTTATTTCATTCAATTATAACTTTGGAAATGATAAGACTATTTCCCCTTAAATCATGATAATATTTGATAAATGTAATACAATCTGGTTTAAAGGATTCTTTTATTTTAAATAAGGAAGAGATTTTCTTCATAATGGTTGGTTTTGGAGCCATATGCTTTATGGTCTTTTCCTTTTTGTGTTGATGGATCTTGAACATGGTGTCTTCAGGTTAAGTTAGGTAAAGTCTATGCCACTTAGGTAAACACTCAGTCCATAAAAGTGATTTTAGCATATTCACCAGCAGATGAAATTATTTTCAACCACTATGGGAAGTTTGCAGAAATTTAATTTTGATATATTGTGTTCCTATTTATGTCAGTGGTAGAATGTTCATAGTAATCTTATTTATATGCTGTCTGGAAGTGTGAATTAGCCCCAAATTGTGTCATGTCTCATGTTTTATACACAAAAAGCAGTTTTAAGCATTCTTGAAGGTTATTAGGTTATCTTTGATTATATTCCTTAAGAAAGTCTTTTCTCATATCTTAGGGGAAAACTTTTCTAAGAATACATGTATTCTTCTGGTTTAGACTGTTGTTTCCGAATTTCATGGAGGAATCCATCATGTCAAGATTTGCTGTATAATGCGCTGCAGATGTATGCATAGACAGAATGGTGAAACAAGGCTCAACCACAATTATGCTGAGGAGCAACATGCTCTTAAAGAGACAAAGCAGAAGAAAAACCCCAAGTAAAGTTTACACAGGAGTTAACATGGTAAAAGCTGGTTTAGAAAATGTTGCAATACATGACAGACGTGAAGATCAACCTGGTGCAAGGTGACTACACTATGTCTGTCTAATGAGCTTCAGTTAACCTGGGCTGAGGGGAATTGAACAAACAGCAGCAGTAGGTTTGATTAACCTGCAACTCTACATAAAGTTAGCTAGAATGTATGACAAAGAAAAGTGCAACAGCTTCAGGAGTAGTAGGCCAAATTCGTTTTTGTTTGTTTGTTTGTTTTAATTTTTATTACATACTTTATTCACTTTGTATCCCCCTGTAAACCCCTTCCTTCTCCCCTCCCAGTCCTACTCTCCCTCTCCTTCTCCACACATGCCCCTCCCCAAGTCCACTGATAGGGGAGGTCTTACTCTCCTTCCTTCTGATCCTAGTCTATTAGGTCTCATCAGGAGTGGCTGCATTGTTTTCCTCTGTGGCTGGTAAGGCTGCTCCCCCCTCAGGGGGAGGTGATCCAAAAGCAGCCCAATCAGTTCCTGTCAGAGACATTCCCTGTTCCCATTACTATGGAACCCATTTGGACACTGAACTGCCATGGGCTACATCTGTGCAAGGGTTCTAGGTTATCTCCATGCATAGTCCTTGGTTGGAGTATCAGTCTCAGAAAAGACCCCTGTGCCCAGATTTTTTTGATTCTGTTGCATTCCTTGTGGAGCTCCTCTCCTACCCAAAACTTATTATTTTTCATTTCTTTCATAAGATTCCTTGCACTCTGCCGAAAGGTTGGCCATAAGTCTCAGCATCTGCTTTGATACCTTGCAAGGTAGAGCCATTCAGAGGCCCTCTGTGGCAGGCTCTTTTCCTGTTCCCTGTTTTCTCCTTCTGATGCCTATCCTCTTTGCCTTTCTGAATGGAGATTGAACATTTTATCCAGAATCATCCTTCTTGATTAGTTTCTTTAGGTGTACAGGTTTTAGTAGGTTTATCTTATATTATAAGTTTACTATCCACTTATACCTGAGCATATACCGTGTCTTTTCTGCTTCTGGGATACCTCACTCAAGATGATATTTTCCAGTTCCCACCATTTACCTACAAATTTCATGATTTCCTTGTTTTTTATTGCTGAGTAATATTCCATTATGTAGACATGCCATAATTTCTATATCCATTCCTCAGTTGAGGGGCATCTGGGTTTTTTTTCCAGCTTCTGGCTATTACAAATAAAGCTGCTACGAACATGGTTGAGGAAATGTCCTTATTGTGTACTTGAGCCTCTTTTGGATATATGCCTAGGAGTGGAATAGCTGGATCTTGCAGAAGCATTATTCCTAATTGTCTGAGAAAGTACCAGATTGATTTCCAGTGTGATTGTACAAGTTTGCATTCCCACCAGCAATGGAGGAGGGTTCCCCTTTCTCCACATCCTCTTCAGCATGTGTTGCCACTTGAGCTTTTGATCTTAGACATTCTGATGATTTTAAGGTAAAATCTCAGGGTTGTTTTAACTTGCATTTCCCTGATGAGTAAGGATGTTGAACATTTCTTTAAGTGTTTTTCAGCCATTTGATATTCCTCTATTGAGAATTCTCTGTTTAGCTCTGTACCACATTTTTAAGTGGATAACTCGATTTGTTGCTGTTAACTTCTTGGAAGAAAAAGTAGGGAACAGCCTTGAACTCATTGGCACAGGAGACAACTAAACGGAACACCAACAGCGCACACTCTAAGATCAACAATTAATAAATGGGACCTCATGAAACTGAAAAGCTTCTGTAAAGCAAAGGAAACTGCCATTAGAACAAAATGACAGCCTACAGACTTGGTAAGGATCTTCACCAACCCTATATCTGACAGAGGGCAAATATCCAGAATGTATAAAGGGCCAAGCTCTGAGTGGAGACCTTCACTGTGTAGTGTAGATACATTGAAGTTTTAATTGTAACATCAGAGACTGGCTGGCTTTCTCTGGATTTGTCCCCGTTATTGAAATGCTAAAGGAATCTTGAGAATAAGAGCTAAAGTATACAATTCGTAAGAACATAAGCAATGGAATCAAACTGCCTCAACCCCAATCCTGGTTCTCATGTATTCATGCAGATAACCTTGAGAAATCACTCAGTGTTTTAAGGCTTTGTTTATTCTACTTGTGCATAAGAATGGTATGCTAACAACAGAATAACTCTACCTGATTGATAGCATAAATCATATTTGAATACATCCATCCTAACTTTAGGGTTGTAATGTGCTGTTTCTCTCATACTTCTGGTAAAAATAAATTTTAAAATTACATGTAGTTAGGTTCTAGCTGCTATTTTTCTTCATTCCTTTCCATACACATTAACGGTACTAAACATACTTGTTAATTTAAGTGTTTCTTTTCTTTTCTTTTGTTTTCTCTCTCTCTTTCTTTCTTTCTTTCTTTCTTTCTTTCTTTCTTTCTTTCTTTCTTTCTTTCTTTCTTTCTTTCTTTCTTTCTTTCTTTCTGTCTTTGTCAGATGATGCTGTGATGCCTGATCTGGATAGTCAGCTAGATTTGATCTCAAATTAACAGAAACATACACATGGGCTGACCTGTGACAAGGGCAGGGAGGGTCTCTTGAAGGGAGAGAGTGTACCCTCCTCGAAAATGGATAATATCTTCCTGCAATGGCCTATATTTTAACATAGAAAGGTCACATTGGAAAAGAGTGCTGTGTATTGCCCGGCTTCATAACTTGCTGATGAGTGTGCAGTCCGTATTGCTGCTGCTGGCTCTATGCTGTCCTTCAGTGATCTCAGGTTCCACCTTCTTTGGCTTTCCAACACAGAAAGTCCGCAGTTCTCCAGGAGTGTTGTGGGCCTTCGGCCACAGATTGGAACTATGGACACTCACAGTTTGTTACAGTATGAGTAACTGCAGGCTCAGTCTCTCCAAAGCTGTCATCGGTTCCCTCAACCCCTACTGACTGTAAGCCATTCTAAGAAGCCCATGTATATGCATTGATCTGTTTCTTCAGATAACCTTTCCTAACACGAGCAGGATATGAGTAGTAGTAAAACTGCCAAAATAACCTTTCTACACTGAAAGTCTTTCTGCAGGATTATAACTCAATGCTAAAATATTTTTGACAAAGCTTGGTCATATCCAATGCTGCATAGGCTGCCATATCCAACTACTCACAGCTCTGCTCTGTGGATTTCCACAGTGTATGTATTTGTTTGTTTGTTTTTTATAGTTGTCAGTCTTAACTATAGCATAAATTTCATGAGACTTGGTTAGATCCAGTGGAACCACAGTATAAATAAGAACACATTTTTAGATCTTGCCAGCCACAGAGGAAGAGGAACCAGGCAGTCCTGGTGGGTCTTTTTAGGCTAGGGTCAGACAGAAGGGGAGGAGGACTTTCCCCTTCAGTGGACTAGTAAAGAGGGATAGGGGAGGAAGATAGAAGGAGGGTGGAATGAGGAGGGGATGAGAGAGTGGGCTACAACTGGGTTACAAAGCTAATACATTGTAAGTAGTAATAATAATGATGACAACAACAAAAGTTATAAAACAAAAAACTACAAAAAAACATGACTTTTACAAATTGCTGTATTATTTTCCTATTCTTTGACAGTTCCTCCTAAATTTTCTGATGTTTCCACCTGAGCCGTTGTAATCAGAAGTCATGGGCTTTTACTGTTGAATATTTCTACACATCACATAACTTTATTTTTAAAGATTCAGTTATGGGTTTGTGTGTGTGTGTGTGTTTGCGTGTGTACACATGTATGCATGGAGGTGATGCCTGTAGCTGCCAGAATAGCTTGTTGGGTCTTATTTCTGTAAACATTAAAATACTACTTACTCTGGGGACACCATCAGACTCTCCATCAGTCTCTGCATGAAATACACAGAGTCTGAATGGTTACAGGAGAAAACCTAGAACGCCATGGACTATATATACAGAACACTCAATTTTTTACCCCTTGTAGAAGTGCTATACCTGAGGTGGGTTTTATTTGTATAAGCTCATTTGGGCTGAGTCTCACTTTCATTTCCACAACTCCCAAAACCTTAACCCTTTCTGCCCTCTCCACTGCCCTTTCATTTCCTCTGCATCACACTACCTGTTCCATGAGACAGAATTATGAAACCTTTACTTAGCAGAATAACTATTTCTTTATTTGTGCTGGCTGCTTACACAGGAAAAGCATTATAGATCATCAGAGCTCTCCTCCATAAATATAGGCATTAGGGTAGGGCAGAATTTCTTGTAAAGATTGTTATCCTTAAGTTTGGTACCAGGAAGGTCAGGGGAGAGGGGAGGATACTCACCATCTCCCTTCCAGTGTTTAACCTGATTTTCATGTATGCAAAACTATGTAATGGAGAAGAATTTTTTTAATTCCATTTTATTTTATTTTTATAATTGAAATTACCTTATTTATTTTTTAATTTTTATTATTTTCTATTAATTAGAGTTTATTCACTTTGTATCCCAGCTGTAGCCCCCTTCCTCATCCCCTCTCAATTCCACCCTCCCTCCCTCATCTCCTCCCATGCCCTTCCTCAAGTCCACTGATAGTTTCCTTCCCTCCAACTCTAGCCTATCAGGTCTAATCAGGACTAGCTGCATTGTCTTCCTTTGTGGCCTGGAAGGTTGCACCCCCGCCTCAGGGGGAGGTGATCAAAGAGTCAGCCACTGAGTTCATGTCAGAGAAAGTCCCTGTTCTTCTTACTAGGAAACCCACTTGGACACTGAGCTGCCACGGGCTACAGCTGTGCAGGGCTTTTAAGTTATTTCCATGCATGCTCCTTGTTTGGTCTATCTCAGAAAAGACCCCTGTGCCCAGATTTTTTGGTTCTGTTTCTCTCCTTGTGGAACTCCTGTCCCCTCCCGGTCTTTCTTTCTCCTCTTCTTTCATAAGATTCAATCCACTCTGCTCAAAATTTGGCTATGAGTCTCAGCATCTGCTTTGATACCCTGCTTGTTAGAGTCTTTCAGAGGCCCTCTGTGGTAGGCTCATGTCCCTATTCCCTATATTCACCCTCTTCTGATGTCTGTCCTGTTTGTTTTTATAACAAGTCTCAGAAATTGAGGTATAGCTATGTCTTAGTGGAAGGGACATATCCAGAGGAGGCCAGGTCTGGGGGAACAGGTGTGCATGTGGATTCGAAAATATGTTTTTGTCCAAGGCATTCTTGAGAAAGAGTAGAAAAGTGTTGACAATATCTGTGCATAGCATACATTGCTTTCTCTCTAAAGCCTTCCTTGAGAAACCTAGTACATCAAGCAATTCATGGTTCATTTTTTGTTTTATGGAATGTAATAACATTGTGGAGACAAAAGGGCCTGTTTCATTGGATACAGATTTTAAATATCCAGACCTTAAAAATCAGTTAATCCCCAAGGATACATTTCTTATCTGAGTTCTGTTTTTCTGAGCATATAATCCAGAGTAAATTGCTTGTACTTCTTCTATATAGTGAAAAAAATCCATATATCAAGTTCATTTTCTTCTTCCTCTCTGTAACTAATCGAATCTTCTATTACCACATCATCTTAATACTAATGATAGGGCTGGTTATAAGCCAATTAATTATTAATCAGAACAGGATTATGTTTCAACTATGATGGTTTCAGTCACTTCGGTTTTAGTTCTGTGGTGTGTGTACTTTCTATATTCAGAGTGCTTCTAGGTTTTTAGAGTATCTTTACAAGAAGTATGTATTCCATCTATCTGTCTATCTATCTGTCTATCTATCTATCTATTTGGATATTTTGAAGTAACAGATATTCTTTCAAAAAATTTCACCAGCTGTATTATTTTTTCTCCAACTACAATTGCTACAATTTTCTGCATTATAATTGAGAATTAATTTTGTTGCTTGTATTGGAATTAACAAAATAAAATTCTTCATTTCTCACCAATGGCATATCTTCCATTACATAAGTGCCCATATTCATCTGCATGAAATATAAAAGAATCTTTTTTCTCTTAAATAAACTAAATATGTATAATAACCTAATTCTATTGCTAAAATTCAATATTATCATACAATTTCAACTAGATTACAATAAAATATGCAACTTGTTTTGAATTACATTTGAATGATAACATAATGTTACTGATAGAAAATGTTAAATTCTTACATAGAGAGATGTAAATTGGCAGCTATTTTTCATGTCTTTCCATATATATTATCTGTGTTAAACATGCTTTCATTTTAAATGATTATGTAACGTAACATATTATAGATTATTTTTGTAAAACAAATCTATAAAATGTATAGATTTGTAACATGTAGTATGAATGATTATTTATATAGCTAAGTGAAGTTTTGAGCAATGTGATCCTAAATCACATTTCTTATAACCAATAATAATCTTACTGAGATTATCTTTCCACCTGAGTTTGCATAGAGTCAGAAACATCAGAAAAACTGGGTAGATGTAGGATTTCTTATTGATCAAAAACAAGAAAAAAAGAAAGCACATTGGAACTGGTATTCATGACATTATTATTAATGAGAGGCCATGAGAGTATAGGGATATTAATAGATGTATTAATAGAGAAACTGGAAGCTCAGTGCACATATTGTAAATAGTGTGTTACAGGAAAGTCAATAAGGCTTGGCAGTCATGCGTCTTCCAAAGCTTTTAGTGGAATGGAAGGTGTGTGAGTGCCATGAGATAATCTCAGCAGTCTAAGGTCACAGTGCTTCTCAAACTAGGAAGCCCACTTTCTCTCAAAAACTGTATATGATTAGAAAGAGATTATTTATTATTTTGTATATACAGTCTGTTCTGAAAAGTTGCCCAAAATGTACTTTATTAATTTTAAATCTTTTTTCATGCTGTTAGGGAAACTGGAGTGTGTAGTAGGTATGGAAGGAAGTAAACTTCCCCTTGTGCCAAAGCAATGCTTGATTAGCCATTTTGTAAAGCATTTCCTCTGATAATGAAGGGCGAGGAAATCTAAAAAGAAATTTATTAATGTGTGTCACTATTAATTTAATAAACAAATAATTCATAGTGAGTTGAAGTTCATAAACAGCTAATTTTAACTTATCTGGATCCTTAGCCTAAATGACTAGTGTTTAGTGTTCTATCTCTGAAATAAAGAAGGAGGGTGAGAGGGAAGAAAGAAATAATGGGAGGGAGTAAGGGAAAGAGGGAAGAAGGGAAGAAGTAATGGTGAAAAAAGATGAGAAAGAAGTAGGGAGCAAAAAGTGAGGAAGGGAGGAAAGTGTTTCTCTAAAAGCTACAATAAGTGAACTTGTATCTACTCCCTCAAATGCTCATTAACTTGAGTAAATGTTCTCATTCTAACGTGCCCTCTGTGTGCATATGTTCACATGTGCCTGCTTGCACCACCTGCTTATGCCATCACTATAGGTGATAACACATGGATAACAATTTATATTTGTATTTGGAGTTTTCTATTTGACAACTGCACCTTCTCATCTATCAGAAGGGTCTGTGTATCATCTATCTAATAAAGAAAATGAGAATTATCTAAATACATAATTGTTTGATGAGAGAGTCTGGGGATGGACCTGGGACAATATTTTATCAACAACTTGCACAGCCAGGAACTTAAAAAGAGGCAGACAGTCTTTAACTTAATATGTCAAGTTTGTTCATCTAAGCTTTCATTTCCTCATCTGAATTTCATGAGAGGTGCAGGCCAAGCTGTTTAATGAATTACTTTGCAAACTCCAATCACTAGACTACAGCAGTTAATTGGGAAGGTAATGGAAAACTAAGGGGTCGTATTTTATTTTGTCTTTTAGAAGTCATATAATATTGAGTGCACATATTTATGCTTAATTTATGTCTCCTTTTCAGTAATGGAAGGGTAATTTCCTTGGATTTTGCTAATGTAACCTAGTTGAAAAGACAGAAAGCCAAATCATTCTATTCTTAAAATGAAATTTATAAACAACTATAACATAATGAGCTCCTCAACCTCAATAGTCCCACTTCCTCAATCTCCACGAAGTTTTCTTTGCTTAGAAATTTCTAAAAAGTCTTGAACTCACGATTTATCTGGGCTCTGTGTCACCTCACCCATTCATATATCTTCCTTCCGCTGCATAGGTGACTGGAAGCATGCCAGTGTTTGATTAATAACATTGAAGATAGAGCCTGGACAGATAAAGAAAATCAGCCAAATGGGGAAGACAATCAGAGAGGGTCAAGAATCCTTGTGTTAATGAAAAGGTAGAGCTCTGCGACACATAGATTATGTGTACAGGAAGAATGATTAAATCCTGGGGCACAGCTCCTTGTGTCTGTGCCTGCAAGCCTCTGGCTTGAAAAAAAAATTTGAAATTTCTTACTATGAGAAAAATAAAAATAATAAAAAAAACAGTACTTTGGGTAGCCGATGTTTAAGGAAAATATTGAGCAATAGATAGAATGTTATGCCTGCTGTGTGTAACACACATACTCATCATCATCACCATCATCACCACTACTATACACTACCACTACCACCCCCACCACCACCATTATCACCACACACCATCACACACCACTAGCACCAAAGAAGATTACTCCACCAATTTTGAACTTTATCATCTAAATGTTAACTTGGTATCTTCTCTTAGCTGATTAAGTCCTAACTTAAGCCTCATTTATCAAAAACTGGGATTTATTTCCAAATTTTCTATTGGTGTCAATTTTCTCTGGTGTCAATTTCATGAAATGATAATTAGTTCTCCATTTGCTGAGAGTGGAAATTTAGGTTCATCCATGACCATTCTTTCAAATACAGCATTAACACTGTAACAAAGCCTTGCAAATGTCACTCCCAAAATACACACTGAATCCCATGTCAGATGCTTTCAGCAAATTGAGGTTCTCAGTGCTTGCTTGGACATGGCAGGTTTCTTGCCAATGTTCTGCAGGCCTCTAATCATTCTGATGACCCAAGCTTCAGAAAGGAACCATAGTGGACCTACTAATGTGAAACAGAATGCAATCTTTGGGGTGAGCAGAGAGAAACACCTCTTGTCAGGCCCACAAACCTTAGCTCAACCCCTGAAATCTAAAGAGAACTGACACCAAAAGCTATGCACATGCCCATGTTGTATGTGTGTGTGTGTGCAAACTCTTACATACAGACATAAATGAATAAAAAGTATTTACTTCTTTAAAGAATATAATCACCAAAGTCCAAAACCTAATTGCAGATTAAATCTCAATGATTTTTGCCATGATCCCCAAGGTCTTTTTCTGAGTACCTCTGTTCAGCCCCAGTAAACATCAACACTAACAAGTGTTCAAACAAACTCACTCGTTTCAATGATATTCATAGGAAATGTGGGGAGATGCCTCCTCCCACATTTTGTGGCCTATTTCCTGTATATAGAATGTCTCATCACATGCACAGTTCACTGCCTCAGTGTGTATTTGTTTTGTTTTGTTTTTACTTCCTCTGGAGATGCTACAAAAAAAATTACCAAGATTTATTTCTCTTCTCCCTTAGCTGATCTGCCCAAATATTTTTCTAGATTAGCATTATTGACCTATTCATGAGCACATTTACATTATTTATGCTTTGTGCATATTGCTATATTTCACTTTATTTTGACAGAATCTTTGGAAGTTCCCCTGGCTATTCTTGAACTTATGATCTTCTTGCCACAGTCTCCACTGACTAGCATTATGGACACATGTCACCAAACCTGGCCTCTCTCTCATCTGCATATTCTCTTCTTAGCTATAAGAGCTACAACTGAGAGAACAGGATGTGCTTAAATATTTTCTGAGTGAGAAGATAGTTCTTGATTAAAGCTTTAAATCAGAAATATGCTCAGGGAAACAGACTTGATGAAGCTGTTCCATTTCTTCATGGCTTTATGCTGTCTATAGATATAGAACCATGTGGTTTTCTCTTCCATGTAGAACCATGTCCCATCATATATATAAACTTATGTATGTACATACACACATATACATATATAATATAAATTACATATGTATATATACTTTTTATATATAAATTACATATGTATATATACTTTATATATATATATGTATATAATTTTTCTAGGAACAGGTCAAGCTCACTGAAGACACTTAAAAAAAACATGCATTGTCTGTGAAATGTGTCAGGCATTTCAAAGGCAAGGTAACCATCTTCCCCAGGACATGGCCTAATCTGAGTTATCTCTGGCCAGATTAAACTGTTTCTCAAAACTGTTCATGCTTGTCAATTTACTGACAATTGGAAATTTTGCCTGAAGTTAATATCCAGAATTTGAAATCTAATCTGGGAAAGTTGACAACCAAGAGAAAATGTGGATAGATTAAATCCAATTTTTTTTCCTACTAAAAGAAAAGTTAATTAAAAATGAATGCCCTCATACCTATGTCTACACTTGTGAGGTGTTGTGTTTATATGCACAATGACTTTGTTGTTATTTTCTAAATGTTCCCTTGAAAGAAAAAATTAAACCAGAGATACTCCTTAGGGACTGTCATCCTGGCCACTAGGCTAGAAATTCAAGCTGTAAGTTTGTATTTATACCCTGTCCTGGCAGATAGCCCTTGTAACACACATGTAGCTTTTATTCTTTTTTTTTTTTAATTCCAGCTCAAGTGACAGTGCCAATCACATTCATAATAAGTCTTTCCTATTTAGTCAACGATTGTTAAAAATCCCAGAGACACATTCAAAACTACCTTACATTCTAGATATTCTTCCAACTCATAAAACTTACAACAAAAATTAACTATCATAGTTTTCAAATATACATAATGTTTAAAATAAACTACAATATAAAAATGAATAACTTTAAGACTGCTTGCTGAAATTCTTAACAAGGAACATTGGGACAAGAAAACAGGAGGCATATCCATGTCACCAAGGCAAGAGCAGGGGAACATTGCAATAAGAAGTGTTTTAAGCAACTGGATCTTAAAAGCCCAATACAGAAATGGAAAAAGAAAAATCGGAGGGTGAAAAGCAGGCAAGCCTTGAAATTGAAACCAAAGCAAATGACTCAAAGGCAAGATTCCCTGAAGCCTGGGTGATCAGGCTGAAAGACTAGAAAAGCCTAAGAACAAAATCCATTCAGGCTCTGCAGTGAGTTAAAAGAAGCCCTTCAGGGCAGGGCTCACTCTATTTTCAACTTTAGAATGGCTGCCGTTTTGAGTGTCTGTGTGCTCTAAACCTGGAATCAGAAAATTGGGTAGAAAATCATAGGCATAGTGCAGTTTTAGTAAGATGGATGCTTTTGGTTTGTAAAAGTGGATGATGGCAAACATTTAAATGAGTAGCATAGAACTGATGAGAAAATTAGACTCTGAGAAATGAAGTAAACAGGACTATCAGGGGCAGTAGACATTGATAACAAATGCATTTATCACCAGATGATATCACCAAATGAGTTTATCACTGGAAGCCAGGAGCAATGAGCACATCCTCACAGTGACACACCTATCAACAGATCTATTTTTACATTGTCAAAAGAATCTAGAAAATCAGAATGAATTTTTCTTGTTAAGTTGGCGTTGGGTTGGCAATTAACATTTCGGAAATCCCATTTTCATTTGACTTAGCATAAAATTGTCATAGCGTAAACTTCCTTACGCAGAACAGGGAAGATCCTATTTATTCTTCTCTCTAAAGAAATAAACATCTCACATGTTCCAAACTGACAATTACGAGCAGTTTTAAGAGAACCATGTTGTCCTTCGTAGTTATATTTAGTTTCTTGGAATTCTTCATTAGTCAAAGAGCTTGATGGAGTCAGTGAGTAAAACCATTTACGTCAATAGTCCTCCAGCTGTTTAATGGATCAACAAGCAAAGCAGTCTCTAAAGGCGAAATTGTGAGACTCTGCACAAATGTTCTGCCCCCCCCTTCCCTGGGAACAATGACTTAAAGAAGTCTTCCAAGGGGTCATGATTCAAAGTAAAGTGCAAAAAACAAGATACTGATAAGTGAACTGCTAGAAATAAGACATCTATATGTTACTCCATGTACATAGTGCTCAGGGTTTTGCTTAAAAAAGGACATGGAAAAAATTAAAACCAAGACAGTGAACAACTGCAGGAGACAGCATTTTCCAGGCCTATCATGAACTCACAGTGGCTGTGACTGCATACTCTTTGACTGCATACCTACACAAGGGCAAGCTAGACACACTCCCATTGAGAAAAGACTCATGCCAGACCAAAACTTGGATGATGAACTGTTGTTAGGTGATTGCTGTTTGGGAAGTGGGGTTTCTTCAGGCATGTGCCCCCCCGAGAAGCTATCCATACACCCTTAGCTGATCTGACACCCATGTACATACAGGGAATAATATGTGGACTCAGTTAACATAGGAAAAATAAAAAAATAAATAAACAGCACAAAAGGCTGGAAAGGAAAAGCCATAGAGGACAGATAAGGGAGTAATTGCAGGAGAGGAAATAGAGGTAGATCTTATCACAACACAATATATGCATGTATGAAACTCTCTAACTGAAAAGAAAATAAATAATATATTAACACTTACATGGAGTTATGGAGTAGAGAGTTGTATGTTCTTAGATGCATAAAATATGATTTAAATAGCTCTATTGATAGACTAGAAGAATTAAAGAATGACTGATAATGTCGTATCATCTTCACTTATGAAGAATTATCTCATGAATTTACAATATATCAGCCTCGTGTACCAGATAGTCTTTTTCCAAACACATTCACCCAGAACATTGGTAAAGCAGACACATGTTTCAAAGGTGAGTGACTACCTTCAGTATTCTATTCAAAATGTTTAAGTTTATTAATTATCTTTAATTAAGCATTTCGACTTTCACCTGTTTTGCTTAACCAAGTTCATCTATTCATATAAAGCAATCCCTCTTTCTCTCCATATATGTGTGTATATATACATACACACATATAAATGCTTGACATGTAATATTACAATTACATTTATACCTGCAAATATATAATTACATACACCCCAATGGTGCTCGCTCCTCAGTATCACATGAGATAATTTGCCACGTGAAGTGTCATCATTCTGTTGAAAACTCTTCACAGTAAAGCATTTCTTCCCTAATATTCTGAAGTTCCTTCACTGTAGCCTGCCTGTGGACTGTCTGCTTTGAAAGCATGAGCACCCTTTCATAATTATGAAAACTCTGGTGATTTAATAAATACAAGGCTAGCACTTAAGTGAATAAAGATAATGAATAAAGACTAACTGGGTGGGTTTTCTGATGCCTAATCATTGCTATAAAATTTTCCATTTCCTCTCATTAAATGATACATACACAATCCTCAGAGGAAATATTTTATTTCCTGTGCAATGATTTCCGCACAATACCCAGCACAAGCCTCTCAACACAGTGGGCAATCAATACCCGCTGTTGACTGCAGAAGTAAAATAAATTTGCAAAAATAAGCCAGGCTTGTTTCTTGTAATGGAACTCCCCTTAGTGATTTTTGGCATCGTAAATGAAATCGCCACAGGAAAGTTTATGAATCACGTGCTGAACGTTGCAAATGAATCTTGTATTTTCAGATGAAACATTAGTGGCTGTGGCAGGTTATAGACAGTGAAAACCATGCAAATTTTAAAAGGGGGAAATAGCAATGTGTCGTTAATGATTTAATTATTTTTCTTTACTTTTACTACTGATATCATTGAGGTACTGAACAAAATTAAGCACTTAGAAATGTCTTTCCTGAAATAACTTTATTACCAGGAGAACTTGTACATGTTAGTAATAATTAAGAGATGCAGAGAAAAAGTGTATCTTCTGAAATATATTCAACTAGTAACTTAATCACATGCACTGTTAACTTATTATATTGGGGAGGATATTTTAATTCCAACTTTTTTAATTACTTTGTTTATATTAACTGATAATATTTTTTCATAGTCCTTACAAAACATTATTTATGTCATGTATACATGTGTATAATATTAATAAGCATAGGAATGCACAATGCATGTTTGAAGGAATTACATTGATTCTTATGTGCACACATATATGCTTAAATATGATATTAACATGCATACACGTGATGATCATAGGCTTTAAGCACTGAGTATTTAAAGAAACCAACATGTTTCCCTTATAGACTGGAAATCAAGAAAATAAAAGAATATACTTTTTCCTAGAAAGTGAAATAGGAATTCTTAACTGCTGAGAAGTCAGAAAACTTATTATTTCAAATATGAAATGCATTCACAGTATTATCAATATGGACAATGATTTAAAATATGTTAGATTACCATGAGAGAGGAAACATTTCACTGAATATATTTAATTTGGGCGTGTGTACCATGAAGACTTATTCTTTCAATTAAGAATCAACATCATCAGACAGTGAAATGGCTTACCTTGTAAATAAACATGCTGCCAGATCGAACTATGATTTACAGTTCTAAAACCCATACAGTAAAAGAAAAGGTTTTCTTCACATATGCTGTTCTTAACCTTCACAAATGTGCTCTCTCATAAACACACATGCATGCGCGCACACACACACTGACACAAACAGAAAATATTAAGTGTAAATTTATTAAATATGAATTTTTATTTTGAATTATTTGATTCCCAATTTGTATTAACTGCTATTGAACTTCTTTCATTTGGATAACACCAGTGTTTATATTATAGCCATAAAAAGTTTGAAACTCTCTTACAAATTAAATTTTAAAAGCTTACCTTTTAATAATGAACATATCATTTTGTTTTTATTTCTTTGAATATGAAAGTTCACTCATTTCTTTTGCCTTTCAAATTATGTTATCTAAAAAGTTTATGTCTCTATGTTTCCATTTTCTATTTGTCTTCTTTCTGACAAAGTGATAGCACAGTTTATCAGGCAGATATTTTGTTTGGAAGTAATTCTCAATGTTGGAGAATTACAGAGGCAATCACGCCCTCTGAAGATGCATCTCTAAAGGCTGCACTTCCAATTTACAAGATTGGAAATTAATGTCCATTTCACAGAAAACAAAAAAGCATTTATCACAGAAACAAACTCATTGTAAAGGCCTTCACCACCCACTTGATTCATGCAATCATTGGAATTTGGAAATCAAATTAGAAATAGTACAATCAAGATTTAATTTTTTCCCCTAAAAGGCAAAGCTAAGGAAATGAAGGTGATCAGAGTCCTAGGGAGCTTTGGTGAGATATGTAGAGCTCTTAGGTTTCAGCTGTCATCATCAGTCTTATTCCTATAGCTGACATAGGGAATAGAAGCGCCAGGGCACATCTGCACATATGCACACAGCACTTGAGAGCACTCATTCTGTTTTTAGCAAACTGTATCTTTCTTCCTTTGACTGTAGAGGATTATAGAATGGCAGAAAAACACTTAAAGAAATGCTCAACATCCTTAGCCCTCAGGGAGATGCAAATCAAAACGACCCTGAGATTTTACCTTAAACCTACCAGAATGACTAAGATCAAAAACTCTAGTGACAACGCATGCTGGAGAGGTTGTGGAGAAAGAGGAACCCTCCTCCATTGCTGCTGGGAATGCAAACTTGTACAACCACTCTGGAAATCAATTTGGCGCTTTCTTAGACAATTAGGAATAGTGATTCCTCAAGACCCAACTATACCACTCTTAGGCATATATCCAAAAGATGCTCAAGTACACAACAAGGACATTTGCTCAACTATGTTTGTAGCTGCTTTATTTGTAATAGCCAGAACCTGGAAACAACCCATATGTCCCTCAGTTGAGGAATGGATACAGAAATTGTGGTACTTTTACACAATGGAATGCTACTCAGCAATTAAAAAGGAGGAAATCATGAAATTCACAGGCAAATGGTGGGACCTGGAAACGATCTTCCTGAGTGAGGTATCCCAAAAGCAGAAAGAAACATATGGTATATACTCACTTATATAGACCTATAGGATAGGAAGATCATGCTGAAATCTACACAGCTAGGGAAGATATACAAGAAGGAGGACCCAGGTTGGTATGATCAATGCTCGTTTAGATGAACAAATGGGATGGACATTGAATGGAGGAATAAACAAGCAACAGGACAGGAGCATACCAAAGAGGACCTCTGAAAGAATCAATATAGCAATGTATCAAAGCAGATATTAAGACTCACAACCAAGCCTTTGGCAGGGGGCGGGAAGTAATAATAAAAATAGGGGAAGTTAGTAAGGCTTGGGGAGAATAAGAGCTCCACAAAGACCAAACTGAGCAGGGCACAGGGGTCTTTTAAGAGACAGTTTCTCCAACCAAGGACCATGTATGGATTTGGCCTAGAACCCCAGCTCAGATGTGACCATGGAAGCTCGGTGTCCAACTGAAGACCCTAGTAAGGGAAACAGACATTGTTTCAGTCATGAACTGGATGGCTGGCTCTTTGACCCTCCCCCATACATGCCAGGGAGTAACAGCCTGGCTAGATCCTAGGGGAGGTCATTGCAGCCAGCCCTGAGGAGACAAGATAAACTGGGGTCAGATGGAAGAGGAGGAGTTCCTCCCCCGTTGATGGACTTGGAGGGGGCTGGCAGGAGATGAGGGAGGGATGGGGAGAGTGGGAAGGAATGAGGGAGGGGGGCTAAGCCTGGAATGCAAAGTACCTAACCTGTGATTGATATAAAAATAAATAAGTTACATTAAAAAAATCTCTATTTGAGGCTATTCCTGTAAATTCTCATTTCGTCAAGTTTTCCCTCTGCCTGGGTTGTGCTTGTTCCTAGAGTAGCTGATAGATGAATGAGGCAGGGTGTCTATGGATGGCAATCAGCAAAGGAGAGCACATTAAATTCAGACACACTTCAATGGGAAATATAAGGTTCTTATTAATATATATATATATTAAAATATATATATTTAAAATATATTATATATATATATATATATGATATTTGTAAATGGCCTCTCCTCTTGTATTTCTTTATTTAGGTGAATTTGTGAACACAGTTAAGTGAGTTGCGACTGTTAAATCATCTGTTCATGTGTAGTAAATTTTAAAAGTAAACTCACTTCAAAAGAAATTCGTATTATGAGAGTTGCAAGGTGGAGAAAGTATGAATTGCTCACATGGAATCCTTAAGCTTTGGGCAATGGCATGCCTTCATCTCTAATGCTCCTTTTTAAAAAAATAGTTAAGTTATATATTCATTTTACATCCCAATTGTAGCCCCCTCTATCTTCTTTCCTGCCTCCTCCCTTCCATTCTTCCTCTGAAAAGGGAAGCCCGGTCCTTGACCAACCAAGGCTTGCATATCATGTCACATCAGGACTGAGCACATCTTCTTCCTCAGTGGCCTGCTAAGCCTGCCCTGCCAGGAGGAAGTGAACAAAATCATACAACCAAGTTCCTGTCAGAGACACCATACTCTCCCCTTACTAGGGAACCCACATAAAAGCCAAGCTGCCCATTGGTACATCTGTGTAGGAGTCCTAGGTCCAGTCCATGCACTGTCTTTGGTTGGTGCTTCAGTCTCCAGAAGTTCCCCTCCAAGTTATTTGGCTCTGCTGGTATTCTTGTGGAACTCCTGTCCACAAGCATATCCTTGGACCCACTCTTCCACAAGGATTGAGTCATCCAGATACCATCTCAGGAGCCTACTCTGTGGATCTTGTGCGTTTCTCAGGGATTCCCAAAGGCTTGCAGAGTGAAGAGAAACTCTAAAGTTCTTTACAGATGTGTTTTACCGATTTTAACTAACGATGCATTTGCTATTACATATTTGTAAATATTTAGAACTGAGAGGCATTGGTTGAAACAACAGTAGTTAAGGCAAACATTTAAATTTCCCAGCCATCTTGTCAAAATTTGTAGGTTTTTTCATAGATTATTGTTATATACTATTTATCCAAACTCATTCCACGAACACATTTTAAACAATGCAAGCGTGAGTCACACCTAGTTTTTCAGAAAAGAAAACGTCTCTGGTGAAGATATCAACTAGTAACTCAATCCTCATTTTATTTATTGAATTATGCTTGAATTTGTTAGCTAACAAATTCTTAGTCGTAGCCAGGGACTGCTTTGCCAATCTGAAGACGCAGGACAGATGCTCCCTAAGAGTTTCAAACCTGGGCTTCACATGAGTATCATAACTTCTTAAGAAGACAATAAAACATGCACAGTGCATTCACTAATGAGTGAGTCGGCATTGATTTCTGGTTTACTAACCTAGTTAATGATACTTATATAAAATTGTGAAATTTTGACATTGGATATCCTCAGAAGATGTTTGAGTATTATCTGAAAGATACATTTTGTTTATGATTATATGTATGCAGGTGTTTCTGTATGTAGATATGTATGCTTGAATGCATTGCCTGTAGAGTCCAGAAGTGGATGTCAGATTTCCTTCAGCTGGAGTTACATTTATGTGAAAGAGTAGTATGTGTTCTTAACTTCAGAGCCATCTCTTCTACTAAGAATTTTATTATATGTATGAGATATTTGACATAAAGACAAAATAAGAAATTATCAGTCTTTGTAACAATAATTGTTTTTTTCTTTAAAATTGATAAACATTCCTGTTATTTTGTTTTAAATGGTTGGTACCATGCCATGTGATGCCAGCACAATTGATCACCTCCCTTTGGTTGCCTGCCTTCTCCTTCTGTTGTCTAGTAGAAAAAGCCTATTTACAAAAAACTTCAAAGCCATTTCACTGATTCAGTGTTTGAAATGACCTTCAAATCCCTCTGTAAACTGACACCATGGCTTGATTTATTAGCTTATTAAAACAGGTTTGTGCACTGACCATGAAGCCTTCTGGACAAAATGCCACTAAAAAGGGAAGAAATTCCAAACTGACTTAAGAAATCCACCAGAAATTATTTTAATCTTAGAATTATATGTGTCCATGAATAAGCTCATTTTGGTTTATTTAAAATTCATATGTACTGTTCTGCTACTTCTTATTTAAAAGTCATTTATTTCAGAGTATAAAATATTTTACATACATTCAATGAAAGTAGACAAAATATGAAAGTGTATCTTAACTTTTCTACTTCCATGATCCACATTTCACAGCCATTTAAAATGTAAGTAGTTGTAAACATATACATATACAACATTTGCATTTTTCAAACACATAAAAATAGTATGCCTCTATATACATGATAACTGCTTGAGAAGTCTCCATCCATCCATAGCTCCTGTCATTATGAAATTTTAAAGTTAAATTTTGATTGTTTGGGGTAAGTTCTGAGATACTTGAAGTCTAACAGTTTTAGTAACTCAGATCAAGGACAAATTAAGTAGCATTTTCTGTATTGTTGCAAATAAGTCTGGCTTTGTATTTCTGGTTTCGGGTTATGTAAAGACTGTGAAATTATTCTTCTCTATTATGCCCAAATGCTATATACATTTGTCATTGTAATCGAATATTTTACAAGACTCACTATGGAAACATATGTGTGATTTTCACTTTCTCTGTCAGATCAAATTATAAAATCATTATTTACATTTCTTATTAACACAAATATATTTTTTAATGTGAGAGGCATGAGCAGAAGTCCATACTTAAATGTCTATGAAACAGCTACTTTCAATAAATAAATGTTAGCTATTAAATTTGGTAGCATACTTTTTGAGTTGTATATAGGAAATATTTGTTTTGTAAACACTAAAACTTGTGTTTCTTTCCTATGTTGGTTAATCTTTTTAAAATTGATGGTTGTCATGCTTGATAACATTTTTCTCTATGTTTGTCTCTCAACAGAGAAATAAAAATATTACATGGGTGAATACTAATGTGAATTATTTAATATGAAAGGCCTAGTATGGTCATTATGAACAAATTTTTACACCAAGTAACTTCCAACAATTTCAATTCAATCCCATTCATATCATTTTTGTGATAAAAGAGGGATATAATATAACAGGTGTGAAATATTAAAGTAGTAAATGTTCAGGGTCTGAAAATAGATTTTAATTTTTTGCACTATGAGTAAGATTTAAATTTTTATTTTTAATGTTATTTTTACTCTTTGAGTATGTATTCATTCTTTGTAAGATTAAGATACTGTTTTAAACAAGTAAGAAAAATATTAGGAGCACAGTAAACCTTTTTTAGTTTAAGAACTTTGGAAGATGACAAAAGTTATTCCATTTTCCTTGTTCGTTAAGTAAATTGGTGAGCAAAAAATAAACACCATTTTAGAATATATTTGCACTAAATACATAATAAAAATTGTAGCACTGTATCCTTTCCATAGAGAAGGTCATTCACAAGTTTAGTTTATAATGCAAACTATTTCTCTAAAATAATCATGAGATGGATAATCTTCACTTTGAACCTGGCATGAAATGTACTTATAATGTGCATTTTATAGTTGTTTTAGATGAACCTTTGCTACAGAAGGTTTTAATTGTGTCTAATACTGTAAGCCTTAATGAGTTGGTACTCAGATGCAGTATGAATACAACAAAAGCATGGCTTCAGTTCTGTCTTGTGAGTCATTTTACAGTCAGAATTTGTTTCCTACTTTACCACCTTTGTCATTTTCTTCAGCACCATGTTCCTATATGCGTCACCTTGATAAAACAGTGCAGTTTCCTGATTCTCACTCCATCTCTGTTCTATTGAGAAAATCCTTATATCATCTTTTTAATCTTATCGCCATTGCCATGTGAGACTGTGAAACTAAGCAGAGCATAAGTGTCTGTCACCCAGCAAGCTGTCCCTCAATAACTCTCCCCTGAAAGGATGGAGCAAAATAAAATGAACACATAAGATCCATTTTAATTTTTAAAAATCTGTTTCTAGGATGCTTTATGATGATAAACATTCTTTCAAAGCATGGTACTTGTATTCATGTGTGTGTGTACACATGAAGGTGTGTTAGAATGAACAGTGTAGGCAGATAGAGTTCAAAGGCCAATATTCATGTCTTTCTTAATAGCAGTCCACCTTGTTTGTTGAGAAACAGTGTCACACTGTGAAGGGAAATTCCAATTTGTCTCATCTGACTGGCCAGTGAGCTTCTGGCACCCTCCTCTCTCCAACTCCCAAACATTCTGAATGTAGTTATGATACTCACCTTACATGGATACTGGGCACTGAATTCAGCTTCTCATGCTCTTGTAGCAAGTAGCTTAAAACTGACTTCTTTTGCTCCTCCCTGCATATTGCTCTTAACTTTCCCCATTGACATTTGGAGGCATAGAAAAGTATTCTTTTATGTATATACTACAGATTGCATCAGAAGATCCATTTCTCAACCAAAGACCAAAGAAGCAAAAGCAACAATCAGTTTCTTTATGGATTTTGCATCCACCCAATACTTTGTAAAATCACAGTGAGAAGGCAGTTTTAATGGTGTGGCACTGGTTGTGTGTGATCTTGGCTTGTGACTTTTCTGCCTGATAACATAATACTTCCTATTTCCATCAGTTTCAAATGAATGTGTTGGTCTTTGATCTCACCTTTGCTGTTAGTGTTTTTATTAAGGGAAGAAGAATGCAATAAATAACACTTCGGCCTTCTAAGTTTCTATAGTGATATTAAAATAAACATTTAGAAATCTCGCTCCAGTATGATGGTGCTTCCTGTTGATAACACCGATAATTTAGAAGGGACTGGCTGAGAAAATAGTTCCTTAAGGCAGAGAAGAGCAATGCAGAAGACTAAGAAAGGGCTTAAGAACAGGCTCCCAGGGATGAATACAATGAATAAACTTAAATATGGAATTCCTTTTAGGCTGTTCCAACCAGTTTCTCTGTCAGATCCTTTCTCTTTCTCTCTCTTTCTCTCTCTCTCTCTCTCTCTCTCTCTCTCTCTTTCTCTCTCTCTCTCTCTCTCTCTCTCTCTCTTTCTCTCTCTCTCTCTCTCTCTCTCTTGCTTGCTCACTTGCTTTCTCTCTCCCTCCCTCATCTTTCTCCTCCTTCTTTTCCTCTTTGTTGCTCAATACTATTCTCTTTTGATGAAGTTGAGTCATTGAGTTGCTGGATCAAATTTTGTCAGAGTAGAGGGAGGGAAGCACTTTATTTTACGTGAAATCATAGGTGATTTAAAGTTCTTTTAAGCCAAACTGTTTCTCTATACTTAATTTTAAAGAAACAAGGCATATCAACTCATTTTTCTTCTGTGTTACTAATGATAATTTTGTTTGGTGATAGTTTAACTATGATGTTTAGTAGTACTCAAAGAAATAGCAAAGTTTTCATAAAATTTAGATAGTCCCAATTTTTAAAAATGTACTATTTTAATCCTACCAATCCATGAGCAGAGGAGATCTTTCCATCTTCTGATATCTCCTTCAATTTTTTTCTTCAGACATTTGAAGTTTTGTTTTTTTTTTTGTTTGTTTGTTTTTTTTTTCAAACAGGTCTTTCACTTGCTTGGTTAGAATCACCCCAAGGTACTTTATGCTATTAGTGGCTACTGTGAGGGGTGTTGTTTCCCTAATTTCTCTCTTGGACCTTTTGTCTTCCGTGTACAGGAGGGCTTCTGATTTTTTTAAGTTGATTTTGTACGCAGCCACTTTGCTAACGGTGTTTATCAGTTGATGGAGTTCTCTGGTTGAATTTTTGAGGACACTCATGTATATTATCATATCGTCTGTAAATACTGATACTTTGATTTCTTCTTTCCCCATTTGTATCCCTTTGTTCTCCTTTAGTTGTTATATTGCTCTAGCTAGGACTTCAAATAATATGTTGAAGAGATATGGAGACAATGGGCAGCCTTGCCTTCTCCCTGATTTCATTGGGTTTGATTTAATTTTCTCTCAATTGAGTTTGATGTTGGCTATAGGTTTGCTGTATATTGTCTTTACTATGTTTAGGTATGTGCCTTGTATCCCTGATCTTGAAGATGGAAAGACATCCCGTGCTCACGGATTGGTAGGATTAACATAGTGAAAATGTCCATTCTGCCAAAAGCAATCTACAGATTAAATGCAATTCCCATCAAAATACCAACACAATTCTTCACAGAACTTGAAAGAAAAATTCTCAACTTCATATGAGGAAAGAAAAAACCCAGAATTTCCAAAAAGATCCGGTAAAACAACAGATCATCTGGAGTTATCTCCATCCCTGACCTCAAGCTGTAGTACAGAGCAATAGTAATAAACACTGCACGGTATTGGCATAGAAACAGAATAGTGGATCAATGGAACCAAATACAAGATGCAGAAATAATCCCACACACCTATGGAAACTTGATTTTTGACAAAGAAGCCAAAACCATTCAATGGAAAAAAGACAGCATCTTCAACAAATGGTGCTAGTCCAACTGAATATCTATATACAGAAAAATGAAAATAGATCCATATTTATCATCCTGCACAAAACTAAAGTCCAAGTGGATCAAAGACCTCAACATAACACCAGACACATTAAATCAGTTAGAAAAAAAAAGTGGGGAAGACCCTAGAACTCATTGGCACAGGAGACTACTTCCTGAACAGAACACCAACAGCACAGGCTTTAAGATCAACAATCAATAAATGGGACCCATATACCGAAAAGCTTCTGTAAAGCAAAAGACACTGTCATCAAAACAAAACAACAGCCTATAGACTGGGAAAGGGTCTTTACCAATCCTAAATCTGACAGAGGGCTAATATCCAGAATATATAAAGAACTCAAGAAGGTAAAAAGCAAGAAACCAAATAATCCAATTAAAAAATGGGGTATGGAGCTAAAAAGAAAACTCTCTGTAGAGGATTGTAGAATGGCAGAAAAACACTTA